>JAWNKS010000009.1:1200000-1763756 GCA_035771495.1 Cladosporium oxysporum
GGACCTCTTTAACTCTCATCGCGCCCTCTGCCATTGTTGCTGGGCGATCTTCAGACACCGCGTCGAGGTCGCCGTTGCCGTTGAACATGAACATGCTGCTCTTGCGCTTGAACCAGCTGCCAGATTTGGCGCGCGGGCGCATCTGTGGTGTGATGGTGTGGCCAGAAGCGGGACGCTTGAAAGACTCGGCTTGAGGTGGTTGAGGCGAGGTCTCTGTGGAGGATGTATTTTGGTTCTGGTGGTGGACAGATGTGCGGGAGCTGCTGAAAGAGTTGCGCAGGTTGTTGAGGGAAAAGAGCTTGCGGACTGTTTGGCCTTGCTTCTGCTGGGAGGGCTTCTGTTTGGCGCTTGCAGGCGAATCTGGCGTGCGGAAACTGTCGGTGCGGTCCATGTCGTTGTTTGAGGAAGTGGAGGTAGACACTTTTGCGAGCTGCTCGTTTTCAGGGTCTGGTGTAGGTGGGAGTGTCGCGCTTCGAATGTCTTCGGCCGAGGTGGGATGCGACGAAAGAGGTCCTCCGCCAGCGGTGGGCGGGCGGGCTAATGGAATATGTGACGGCGATTTGGGCGGTGTGTCTGGCGGCGCAGGAATGTTTGTGCCGTCTGTAAGGGAAAACTCGACGGGCGTGAGAGTAAGGAAAGAAGAGTTGCGGCGGCGCGAGTAGTCTGCGGTCATCTTGAGGGTGGCCAGGTACAGGGGTGGTTTCAAATGAGGGCCTCAGGGTTAAGGCTCGGCAAGGCTGCGGTGCTGCGGTGTTGCAGGATGGGCGACACGAGTCGGGGTTTGTGCTACGGCAAACAGCAATAATATACGAGATGGAGGGACAAGGCGGGTACAAATATGTCTGTCAGCGGTCACCGCCACGACCGTTGTTTTGGGCAGATGGAGGAGTAGGTGAAGAGAGTGGAGCGGAGCCTAAGGGATAGGGAGGAATTGTTCGCGCGTGTTCGCATGCAAGCGAACAGACCAAGGTAAACGAGGGTAGAGTCTAACGTTACCCATTCCGGAGCATCGATTCAAGGGCAACGCGGGAAGTGGGAGCCACTGGAGCTCTTGGGCGTTTGACTTGCAGCTTAACATGCAGGTCCGCTATAGTCCACTACGGTCAACACCCTTTCCGGCTGTCATTGGCGCACGTGTCATCTAGCCGCGGAGTGAAGTCCAAGTCCACCTGAAGTCCTGGTGTAGTCGACCAGTCACTGTGTGTGCTGCCATGGAACACATGACAACACTTCCAACGAACCCCATTCATGGCTCTGTCAACTCCTAGTTGCTTCAAATACAAGCTAGGTCCCAATAATCGTACCTGACCCAAGCGCAGGGTAGAGTTCGTTGGTCTCCGGAAGCAGTGCATGCCCCCACTTAGCGTACGCCGGCCACGCGAGATCGAATTCCGAGCCGATCTAGTGGGCGGCTATTACAGTATTATGATATTGAACTTGAGCTCCAAGCTTCCCGAGCAGCCGACATATAGCATCACTGTGGTAGGAACAAGTTTCTCGAGCCATCCAACCGTACAAGCACAAGTTTCCTGGAGCTCCCTCACACAAAAATTTATAGCTAGAATGGAGCGATCTGTGGCACAAAGATGCTCTTTTTGCATATGCATGGACCACAAGGTCTTAGGCTACAGTAGCGCAGAACCAACTCTGGTTTAGCTGAAGAGACGGCTACAAGCGAAACGGCATGAAAGTAGAGCAAGGCACAGCCCTAGCTCTACACTCTAGGCATTTTTCCGAGTGCGAAACACGGTATGAAGGTTAAGCAAGCAGGATACATGTTGAAATCTCCACAGACATGTCACCATCGGAAGCACTGTATTTGGCCATGCGCAGAAGCTGGAGTTATTACATTTACTCTTTTTTTTTTTTTTTTGTTTTTTGTAGTCGCCAGAGACTCATCACGGTTTTCAAAACTCATTGCATCAAAACTTGAATTTGGTGATAAGAATTCGGCAAATGCTCATTGATTGTTCGCTCGAATGACTGCGAGCTCAAACTACTTAGAGGCTTGCTGCTGCTCCCGCTGCTCCTGCAGCTCCTGAAGACGCCTCATGAACTCAGCAGACTCGGCGGCGAACTTGCAGCGCTCGCGGATTGTCGGCCCGTATTTGTAAAACAGGAATGGTAGAGGCACGCATGCGAGAGCCAGGAAGGCAGGAATAGACGCTGCCCAGTGAATACCAAGGTTGGCATACATGTCCTGTGCTATGTGTCAGTATTGTCCCGATATAGATGGCTCCATGGCTATATCTGAGCGGCAGATCTTGGAAATCATTGTGAAAATTTCAACACGTACAGTGGCTGCGATTGAATAGTCAGCATTTGGAATTGACGCAGAGCTTTCGTTTGATAGTTGACTTACTGAACAGTGGGAACGCCGCGCCAAACAGAGATCTCAGCACTGAGTTTGCAGCGAGCACAGAAGCAGCATATATTGTGTAGGTGTCGATGAGGTAATTCATGACACCAAGAAAGATGAGAACAGTGCCGAAACCAAACGGCGCTCCTGCGATAATGGACACGATCCAGTGTATGTTCGGGCCGTTCGTCCACGCGAACCAGAAAAGACCTATTGGAATCGCAAGAGCACCCACAAATGTCGGTGGTAGGCGCGCTTCTGGAGGCGCGAAGCCTTTGTGAGCGTCGCTGAGGTTGGCGTATCGCTTGTTATCCCAAATGCTATAGCAAACAGCAATTACCATGCCCACTGCGACACCAATAAACGACAGGCCGCCGATTCCAGGACTCCAGCCCCGGCCCTGTTGGTATACGATTGGAAAGGCACCGAAAAGCATGTAGAGGATACCGTAAACGATAGCCATGTAGATGCTGAAGAGAAGCACAATCGGTTCCCAGATGAGCAGGACCCAGGGCATTGAAAGAGCGGTCTTGAAGACTTTTACGGAGCCTCCTGATTCTTTGCTTGTGCTCGCTTCTTTATGGGTCTTGTAGACCAGGCCAGTCCGTTTGGATAGTTCTGCAGCTCGCTTTTGAAGGATGACTGGTGCGTATGTTTCCGGTACCAGGAACGAGGCGACGATCCAGAGTACGCCGGTAAAGATCGCAAGCACACCTTCGACCCAACGCCAGCCTACCGTTTCACCCACGAAGCCTCCAACAATAGGACCCAAAGTCGGTCCCATCTGTGCAAAATGTAGGTCAGCCATAGCGTCGTCGTTTGTGAACGCTACTTAGCGTAAAGAAGAATTCCTGTCGATATTCTTTCCGTTGGGGAGGAGGGTTGAAACATACTGCGAGATTGTTAGTGAATGTCTTACATGAAAATTGGTTTGTCGGTCCTAAAATTTACCAAATGGCGCTGCTGCAAACAGCGTCAAAGCCAGCCCTCTTTCCCTCGCAGGAAACATGTCTGCGATGACGCCGCCCGCATTCGTTAGCGGTGAGGATCCAAACGAGCCTGCAAAGAAGCGAAGGATCAGAAGGGTCTCGATGTTCTGCGATCCAGCAGCACCGGCATTGAAGGCTGTGAGAGCCGCATATGTGACGAAGAACAGTATTTGTCGGCCGTAAAGTTCAGACAGGGGGGCCCAAAGCAGCGGGCCGATTGCGAACCCAAGGACAAAAAGACTCTGTGTTTCCCTCGTTAGTACGCCTTTGCTTTTACTCAAAAGAATCGCAGCCGTGCAAATGTGGATTTCGTCTCATGTGTGGGTCTCGATACGTGGGACGGTGTGATGTATGCGTGATATCTTGTGGTAAGATTCCCGTGGCACCGAGATCTTTGAGCGCCGGAAAAGACAATAATATACTTACTGCATGTTGTTAGTGTACATTGAACGACGATTAGACTTCTTGCACGACTCACCAATGCCTAATGTGAAGACCTCGTGGCTACATCCGAATTCCGCGATCACCTCCTTAGCACCGCCAGAGAAAGCAGACGACACCAAGGCGACCGCAAGGGTTGCGATTGCAACAATTCCCGTGATGGCCCATCGTTTTGTTTTGCTATAGAGCATAGGATTTCTTGGGTCCTGTGGAATCCATTCGACGATGTATGGGTCTTCCTCAGTGCCTGATCCCTTGTACTCGAAAGCCTCTACGTCTTGCGTGATGCCCGCTTGGCTGAAGACTTGAGCGAAGTACGAAAGCTGTGTCGGAGTCTGAGACTCGCAGTCTCGTTTTTCCATGGTTATTTTTAGCTTAGGTGCTCAAGTTGTATCGGTTTGGTTTTGGAAGTTGTCGACTCGCTCGAAAGACGTGTGTATTCTCACAATAATTTGCGCTTAACGCGGTGACAGATCTGGAATGGAAATGCAGTGATGGATAAGAAGACAGTATGGGGACCATCCAAACCTCATAACCTTTGTAGATTAGCAAGACCGGAACGCGGCCTAGGGCGTTTACCCAAGAAGCTTTAACGATAAGACCTTAACGTTCAACCGCATGGCGTGTGTGGTTGTAGATCCGAGATATGCATGTATCGACATGATGTCGACATTGATTTAGTAGAGCATAAACGTTGCGGCTGGAGGCCTCGCCGGGTGTCATTGGACGTTTGTTGTTGAATGCTAAATTTCGGGGTTGTGCACATGAACGCGGTGTTCTTCATACTGCCTGGTCCGCTCCAGTTGTGGGGCAGGAGCGGGGGGTCGGTGCCACAAACCGCCGAGATGGCGCTTTTGTGCAACAAAGATAAAGGCGAGGAGAGCGAGGTTGACAGGGGTACAGCCCGAGCCTACTGTATGTACACATTGAATACGAAAAATCGGTCTATCATTCGTACGGGAGGCTGAGACCTGTCATAGCAGGTTGGCGGATCGAATATGTCCAGCATTCATTAGTCACTGTGCTCAATATCTTATACAGACGGATCTGAAGAGCGGGTTAGAAACCATTCGATAATGGACTACCTCATAATGCACCGCCTGAGATTTCACCTCGTCTGACTGAGTTGCGTTGTGCATGTATCCTTGGGTGAACCTGATTGAGAACTTGTTGTGGTTGCAAGGGTGTAGGAAACCAGCGTCTACCGTCATATTGAGGTCGCATACATCTCTTCGAGGATCTGAGGTTATGTAGCGAAAACTGCGATACTTGTAAAGTGTACCTGCAGCCCTACGTGGGAGGTGAGCGCAAGAACGCACAGAACGCAATTGAGCTTAAAAGCATTACATCATGCATGTTCATGATCTACAAGCTTAGCTCGTTCCAGGCAATGCATCGAGCCGTCTGCCGACTAGTCAGATCTTCTTATCTTTTGGCTATATACCTGCTGGCATCTCGACAGAGCCTCCATACCATTGACAGCTTATTCGTACAGTGGCTTCTTTCAATTGTAAATGGCTTTAATCACTCTTCTCGGCCAACTGTTGGCATATGATGGATTACCTACCAGTCCGCCATCTCGATATAGTGGAGCAAGAGCCGTTTCTGGTTGCGTCATAACAGAGGAGCGCGGATGATATGTAGAGTCAGTATTGTGGGCATCCAGCGCTACTCAGGGTCAAGGGAACCACCAGAACGCGAAAATGAGTGCTTTTAAGACTCGGCTAGCCAACAAGTCTCGCAACCCTGTCGGTTGATATCTTCTAAAAGTATCTATCTCTGTGCGACATTAAAGATGTGCGGAATATCGTGCGTGGTCTCCCTATCGGCGAAATCGCTGGATCCAAGCATTGCCCATGCGTGTTCGGCGCATGAATCGAATGGTTGTGCGAGATCCAGGCTTGAGCAAAGCCTCGAACTGATCAAACATCGCGGACCGGACGCTCAGAGTACATGGATGAGCAATGACAACCGTGTTGGTATGCGAACAACTATAATGAGACAGCTCACCTGGGTTGAGCTAACAAATTTACAGCACTAGGTCATGTCCGTCTCGCTATCAATGATTTGAGTCCTGATGGTGAACAGCCTTTTCATTCATCAGATGGATCTGTGCACGCAGTCGTGAACGGCGAGCTATACGAGGCTGATGCTGCTCGCGAGAGGCTTCAAAAAGATACGGGCTACATCTTCAAGGGCAAAAGCGACTGCGAAATTGTGATCGCACTGTACCAACTCTATGGCACTTCATTTATCAAGTACCTGCGCGGTGAATTCGCTCTCTGTCTCTACGACTCGCGAACAAAGACATTCCTCGCCGCTCGAGATCGCTATGGTATCAAGCCGTTGTTCTATGCCCAGCTTGATGGCTCCCTGCTTGTTGCTGCTGAAGTAAAAGCTTTTGCACCCTTCGGATTGAAGGCAGAATGGGATGTACAGGGTCTGACGGATCGAGGATACGTACATGACCAAAGGACTATTTTCAAGGGGGTGAACAAAGTAAGTCAGTCTAAGCGAGCACTTCGTACGCAAATACTAAAACCTACAAAAGGTCAGGCCAGGCCACTACTTTACTTGCAATGCCTCCGGCCACGTCGACCATCAGAGTTACTGGGATCTAGAATATCCCGACAAGGTAAGTTCTCGACACACTCGCGGCAAGGCCGTCGCATTCCTAACATTGAAGGTAGTATGCGATCGAGACCCGTACCGAAGATGAACTCATCCAAGGCGTCCGTGAACGCCTTTTGGAAGCTGTTCGCATCAGGCTACAAGCTGATGTGCGAGTGGGCGTTTTCCTGAGCGGAGGCATAGACTCATCTGTCATTGCGGGCATGATAGCACATCTGGTCAAAGAGGAGGGAGTCAAATATGGAAACGAGAAGGAGCTGTCGAACATTCACTGTTACTGCGTTGGCTTCGATGAAGACAGCGGTTACGACGAATCTGGTGAGTGACACTTGCTTGGGATGGTTTCTGGAGTATGGCACTGACTGTCCTGTAGCAATTGCCGAACGAACTGCAGGATCGCTAGGAGTTCAATTCCACAAAACACTCATGTCGGAACAATCTCTCGCGGACAATTTCGAGGAGGCTACCTGGCACAACGAGTATCCCATGCCTGATCTGAACTACATCGGGAAGTACGTGCTCTCAAATGCTCCAAAGGAACACGGAGTCAAGGTGGTTCTCACTGGCGAAGGTTCCGATGAGCATTTTGCAGGATACCCCATGTTCCTGTCTGACTACCTCGCGGAGACCGATCACAGTTGGCCAAGTTACAACCTAACTGAGGAGAAGCGACATGAATCGTGGATCCGGGCGAGACAAGCATCGGCCTATTTCTTCAAGATCGATGACGCTGTAGAGAAAAACGCAGAGGAGGCACGCAGTACTGCAAGCAAGCAACTGAACAACGTCACTACTCTGTCCTCGATTGGCGTCGACTTCCCCGAGATATTCAACAGCTGTGTCTCACAGTATGGCAAGCGCGATGTCCAAAAGACCATCGCAAACAGTGTCAACGGTAGAGTCCGAGACCTGATGACGAGCAAGTGGCACCCTCTTCACACAGCAGAATACATTTGGTCAAAGGGTTTCCTTTCGAACGCTATTCTCACGGCCCTGGGTGATCGTGCAGAGATGGCACACAGCCTTGAGGCGCGTCCACCCTTCCTGGACCATCACCTTACAGAATACGTCAATCAACTTCCCCCTAGCGTGAAAATACGATGGGATCCTGTCGAGGGCCGCTTCTCTGAGAAGTGGATACTTCGCGAAGCAAGCAAGCCTTTTATCACCCGGGAGATTTATGAACGCAAGAAGCATCCATACTCAGCGCCGCCCACGTGGCCCGCGAATGGGCCGTTGCACAAGCTGATGTCACGCCTTGTGACCCAAGAGAACATCGAGCGACTAGGATTTGTCGACTGGGAGCGCGTGAAGAACGTTGTGTCCAAAGGCTTCGACGACGGTGAAGTGTCGAGTTTCAGACTTGCTGCAACTTTGGCACAGTGGGTAGTCATCGCCCAGAAATTCGACATGAAGCAGGTGGAAGCATCAACATGATTTTCGACATCATGTAAATTGGTGTTCCAACCTGGCACCGTTTCGTGTCCTCGCGGTCAGATCAGACAGAGCGCTACCCTTGGCTTTCAACTACTGGAAGGCTTCAGAACATGGCGTCGGGTTCTTTTTCCTCGTGCTAGAAATTAACTTTGGTAGAGTCTGCACAGCTTGCGAGGCCTTCACGGTCACAAGGCTGGTGAGATCTCCAGCACAATGAGAATCAATCTTCGTACGTGCTCCGGTTATAACAAGTCAGTCGCTCCTGGTCTCAACTCGTCAATTGATCTGATTACTTGAGAACATCCGAAGCCGGAATGTCTGGTGACATAAAAAAATGCGCGACTTATCAGATCTTTGAGCTACAGCACTCGGCGAACACCGGAAATATGCTTCGCTGAACAGCGGCCAAGCAGCCACATCATTTAGCCATGGGAGTTCATTCGCTGCGTGGGGAGACCATGCTGATTCCAAGACACCAAAACGGCCTTGCAAACCTAATCACCCCACACAGGCCTATTGATTGGCAGGCTGTACGCAGGCGACTTATCAATCTAGAATCTGATACGAACTTAGCATGCAGCGGTCTCGCTGCCACATTTCAATCGTGTGAAGATCAGCATAAAGAGTCGTAGTGCCGTCGAAAGATGTGGATGTCGAAGCTGTTAGACCGTTGCTCGGAACCCCTTTTTCTCCACCCTGGATCTTGAACTTCGTCCCGACAAAATGCAAGCCGAAAAGACACCCGATGTGGTCGAGGTGACATCTGGTATGCTCCACACAAGCAGCCCTAAGCCGGCATTGACAAGCTTGACTGCGGATTCGAGGCTTACTTCGCTATACAGCAGCCCCAGCGAGCCCTACAGGGAGCGAGAAGGAAGAAAGATGGCTTGTTCGGAAGCTCGGTAAGACAGTTCGACAAAGTGATGTCTGCATTGACTTACTAGTGCCTCAGACATTTTCATTATGGTATGAAAGCAACCACTGCTTTTAACATCGCAGTTAGCGTTAATGTTCTCCGTCGACATAGACATACTGCTGTTTCAGCTACTTCTTCAATTTCCTTGGTAAGTTAAACATCGATGGTCCATGAGCAATTCTTCGATTGACCTGTTAAATAGATCGTGCTGCTTTTGCAAACGCTTATGTTGCGGGGCTGAAAGAAGCACTCAACATGACGGGTGACGATTACAACAAAGTCCTTGCAGTCACCACCGCTGGGTAGTCTATTACAGGTAAACCCACATCTTGGGATTGTACTGATTCGTTTTGATAGTATGGCTATCGGTCAGCTCCCCCATGGAATCATCGTCCAGAAGATTGCGCCTAGCATCTGGTTCCCTTCAATGGTCATCATCTGGGCCATACTGACTGTACTGACATCCTCACTGAAGCCGAGGTGACAAAAACGTACTGACTACTTCTATGTAGATGGTCAGCGCCGCTGTGAAGAACGTCACCCAGCTTTGCGTAATTCGATTCTTCCTTGGACTTGCAGAAGGAAGCACCTACCCCGGTGCCATTTATGTCATGGGAGCTTGGTACAAGCCCGACGAGATCGCTAAACGTACCTCCCTTTTCACTGCATCCGGTCAGGTCGGCACAATGTTCGCCGGTGTCATGATGGCGGCCATTCACAAGGGTATGGACGGCATGGGCAAACTTGGCGGTTGGCAGTGGGTTTTCCTGATTGGTGAGTCAATTCCAATTATTTAAGAGTCTAATATCGGCCAGTGACTGACTGCGCATCTCTATAGACGGGATTATCACCCTCCCAATCGCGATATTCGGCTTCTTCTATTTCCCCGATACACCCGGGAAGACAAAGGCAAGCTACATCACTGAGAAGGAAAAGCAAATGGCTATTGCGCGTGTGCCATCGATCTCTAAAGATGGCCACAACGTCATGCCTATGTCTCTAATCAAGCGAGTGTTTTGCACGCCCACATTGTAAGTCCTATGCTTTTCGGCCCTGAAGCAAACATTCCCAAACTTGATCGAACGGTGGGACTGATTACAAATGCAGCTGGATCTTATTCTTTTGGTCTCCCGTGTGTGCAGCAATTGAAGGCTTCCCCTTCCAGAACACTTTCCTGCTCTGGCTCAAGTATCACAAAGACACTTTCAGCCAGACAAAAATCAATACCTATCCTATTGGCGTTCAAGCGGTCGGAATCCTGGCCAACATGCTTGCTGCCTGGCACATGGACGCAACTGGACAGCGTGTTCCCATGGCCATCCTGGCTTGCGTTTTGCAAGTTGTTGTCGGCTCAATGCTTCTTGTGAAGAGCCTTTCCTTCGCAGGAACTTTCTTCGCTTTCTACCTGGCTGGTACTGCATACATGGTCAATCCTCTGATCTTTGGCTGGGCAAACATCATCCTACAGCGTAGCGGTGACGATGCCATGCGCAGTGTAACAATATACTCGATGAACATTGGCTCCATGGTGCTGTGGACTTTCTGGGGCATTCTCTTCTACTCCGCGGCGGACGCACCATACTGGCAGAAAGGAGCCATCGCGTTACTGGCTTGCACCGGAGTCATGTTTGCTTACATTTGGGTGGTATGGAAGGTAAGCAATGGTCACACCTGTTGTATTCTTGGACGACATAAATGCTTACTCTGTCGCAGCTCGATCAATACGCAGCGAAAAAGTATGCTCCCAGAAATGCTGAACAGAGCGAGGATGGAGTTAACCAGGCTGCTAAATGAGTTCGAGTCTCGATGGACCTTAAGCTTTGCGAGATATAATCTGCTTGAAGCCTCGGACAATTCCAGTGCTCACTGATAACACCATGCAAGCTGCTTTGGGCCACTTGAAACTTCACTGCGGTCTCGCAATTGAGCGTTAACAAGCTGTATCGCTGTCGCTAATAGCGATTCAATACTTGCCGAATGATGCTTTGATAACCATCAACGGCAGCAGACAAATCGGCTACGCTGACATGCTCTTGAGCCGAGTGTGCTAAAAGTATGCTTCCGGGGCCGTACAGATATCTCTTATGGGAGCCTTTGAGGCTCGGTACATCAGTCCCGTAATTTACGACGATTTTTTCGAAACCTAAGAGTAATCGTCAGCTCACCTCCATCAGCGAGATACGGACGGTACGCACCATCAACATCAGAGTCGATCTTCACCGGGCCGATACCGTATGAGAGAAAGTCAACTTCAAGCCATGGTGACGCTGTAATGACCGCCTTTTGGATCCGTGCTTTGATCTCATCGACATCTTCAGAGGAGACCCGGACCAATACCGTCGCCGAGGCGTTCTGAGCTATCACATTCGGTGCGACACCGCCATCAATCAGTCCGACGTTCAGAGTAGTTTTGCCAAATCTCTCACTGCCGGGTAGTTCGAGCTGATGGAGCACACTCAGCCCATGCACAAGGATATCAATGGCGCTTCTGCCGAGCTCAGGATATCCGGAATGACCAGCTTTGCCCTTCGCAGATACCGTGAAAGCCAGTCCGCCTTTGTGGCCAGTCGCAAGTTTGAGTTCCGTTGGCTCGCCAAAGATCACACTCTCCCACGTCAAGCCCAGATCGTTGGCTGCCTTCATACCGTGGCCGTCCCTTTCTTCACCGACGACGAAAAGTAAACCGACATCGCCCTGGGAGATCTTTTGCGCCTTGTAGAGTTGCTCAACTGCGGTGATCTGAGCTGCAACGCTGCCTTTCGCATCAGCAGACCCACGGCCCCAAATCTCATCGCCTCGACGCTCGTAAGGAATGAAAGGCGGCACAGTATCTATGTGGGATGTGACGAGAATCCTGGTCTGTCTTGCTTCGCCTATGTAGGCCAAGACGTTTTCCCGACCGTCGATAACGGGTTGCAACTCCACATTGAAGCCGTGATCCTGCAGGTAGCTGCGGAGATAGTGAGAGACATTGTGCTCTGAACCAGTAACCGACGGTATCTCGACAAGATTTCGATGAAGGTCCAGTAGCGAGGCTTCAATGTTGCGCTCGTGTGCGATAAGAGAAAGCTGGCTGTGTGAGCTAGGGCTGCCGCAAGCCAAAGCATGGAATGCAAGAGAACATAACAAAGATGACTTCATGTTTAGTGGATATATCTCCGACTAGAATTTTCAGGATGTAAACCTAGTAGGACTGCCAACAATGCATTGGTTTAATTTGAAAGCTCTGTGAGCTCGTTGCGATGTCGCAGCAGTGATGTGCAGTCATAATCTTGGCTTGATAGCGTGCTATCACGCGATTGACCACACCAGCTGCAGGTTCGTTAACCCTGTACTTTCTATAGGGCGAGTTTCCTCTCGAGAACTCCACATTCGGGCATCTCCACACATTGTTATCATTGGCAATATCAAGCTTGCATGGCGCTATACTCAAACATCTGCATGGCCGAACGTCCATAGGATTGGCGCGATAACATAACGGCTTCAGAAATGCTTAAATGGAAATGATGATCCATGCTTAGCTGTGCCTTGTGTAAGATGGTTTACTCGCTCACCTGTTGCTCGCTCACCTGTTGCTACTGAATCGTTGCACTGTCTTTCGATTGAGCATGACGTCTTTAATTACCAGCAGCGATCGTCCTGTAACTTATTCATCTCATGAGAAACCTGCCTTGGTCGCATTGACAGACCT
This sequence comes from Cladosporium oxysporum, assembly GCA_035771495.1. Classification (NCBI taxonomy): domain Eukaryota; kingdom Fungi; phylum Ascomycota; class Dothideomycetes; order Cladosporiales; family Cladosporiaceae; genus Cladosporium; species Cladosporium oxysporum. The sequence goes on from JAWNKS010000009.1 coordinate 1,212,465, forward strand.
CCCAAGCAGTGACCATGGAAGTAGAGAAGACAAGCTTGAGACTGGCGCTTTCTACGACAGTGCTAAGTGTGGCATCAGCCCAACACTGAGCGGTGCCGACGAGAAGAAGTTGCTGCGGCGCATCGATTGGCGTTTGCTCCCGCTGTTGGCTGCGATGTATGTCATCAAAACGATCGATGCACAGAATGTACGTGATCTAGTATACCTCCGTACACCTCAGCTCAACTTGACAACAAGACTTACTTGGCTTCATTCAGGTCTCCAATGCGCGAGCAATGGACAAGGGCACAGAGCATAACATCATGATAGAACTCAATATGAGCTCTGATCAGTTCAATTTGGTGACGGTCGCATACTATGTGTGTATCCATCGATGCTCTCGAACTAGAACAAAATTGCTAACCGACACCGAAGATACCATATATCGTCGCAGAAGCACCATCAAACCTTGTGCTCAAGTATATGAAGCCGTCGGTGTGGCAAGCACGTGTAATGGTATGTTAGGTTCCTTTCTATCCTTTTTCCATGTCACGGACTGACATCGGCAGGTTTCGTGGGGAATCGTACTGTGCTGCCATGCAGTTGTCAGAAATGCCGGCGGTCTCTATACTGTGCGTGCACTCCTGGGACTAATGGTAAGCGTCATCAGCACCCCATGACCTGTGGTCAAACGTTTGACAAAAGTTACAGGAAGCCGGCCTATGGCCAGGTATACTGTTGCAGCTTTGCTACTGGTATAGACCTGACGAGCTAGCTAAGCGCATAGTGCTTGTGACGATCTTCGGTAACTTCAGTGCTGTCATCAGTGGTGTCCTGGCATTTGGTTTCAATGGGGTCACAACCGGAGGGCTTTCTGGTTGGAAATGGTAAGAACGCACTCATAGTCTTGCCCTCGATCCGACAATGACACTGACTGTTGCAGGTTGATACTGACGGAAGGCATCATCACCATTGTTCTCGGTATTGCTGTGTACTTTTTACTGCCAGACTGTGAGTGTGCTGCCTGGTCTCGACCAAAAGCTGTGAGCTGACCACAAGGCTAGTCCCGTCGACAGTGAAGTGGCTTTCCGAAGGCGAGAAGTCTTTTATCCAGGGCCGACTTCCTGTCAACTCGCCGAAATCGTCGGACAAAGACTTTGATTGGCAAGAGTTCAAGGATACCTTCAAAGACTACAGACTTTGGCTCTTCCTCGGGGTCTGGGGATTCTACACAGTCGGCACGACCGGGTTGACCTTTTACCAGCCGAGTATCATAGCCGAGCTAGGTTTCACGTGAGTCGTCGTTCTCCTTCCCTATGTGTGTTCCAAGTCCATATGCTTACTGTATGTTCATCCAGATCGATCGCCGAAGCGCAACTGTTGAATTTACCGCCTGCAATCTTCTCATGCCTACTGGTTATCTTTTTCGGCTGGCTGGCAAGCATAGCGATGGTTCCACTCCCAGCGATTCCCCTGTTTTTTATGATCGCAATTGAGGCATGCTACGCAGTTGAATACACGTACCCTAACGTCGGAGGTGTCTACGCAGCGACTCTTCTCGCGGGAGGTTTCTCGACTGCTTGGTATGAATATCAGAACGCCTGTAGAGTTCCAAAATGCATGAAGGCTGACTCGCGATATAGGTACATCATGATGTGGCCGTGGCGAGTGCAAACTATCAACGGCGCAACAGGCTCGGCTTTTGCAATCGCGTTTGCAAACAGTTATGGCCAGATCGGCGGCGCGGTCGGTGCCCAGCTGTTTAATTCTCGCTTCGCGCCACGCTATGAGACTTCGTTCGCGATAGCGATGGGCTTTGTCGGCATTGCTATCATCGTCGCATCCATAACTTGGTACTTCACAGGTAAGGTGGACATAGAGATGCGTCGCGAGCGTAGGGCGAGGATTGCGGCTTCGAAGCGGGAGTGAGTGTCATGGTACCCTGTTGAATACCTGCGGGTCTATGGTTACGACAAGTGCAGGGCGCCATATGTGCAGGTGATAGTGGCCATCCAGCGGGAAGCGCCTGGACGAACGGCTTGAGAATGCTCGATACCTTATTGTTAGCTATGTCTGCATATATCATCATACATACAGAAGAAAAGCAAAAAAAAAAAAAAAGAACTAGTCATGCGTAACTTTATGAAGACATTCTTCGCAGTAGAGCTTATGAGGCTTGTTTGGGCGGAAGGAAGAAGTCCCGCTTGAAGATGGCGGAGATGACGGTCCGAGTCTCACTGGCGCCCCTCGATTGATGGGAGGACCATGCGGTGCTCCCACTATATGCCAACAAGGCCATACTGTCTACAGACAATACGCCAGATCACCCTCCTGCAAGCCACTTACACCCGACACGCCACCGCCATTTACCCCAGCAAGCAGTGCACGAGCGAGAGGGGCTAGCTTCCATCATCCCTGATCCTTGACCCTGCAACCCGTCCTCCAGAGAGACCGCCGCGAGCAACGACTATATTGGCACCACAACACCTGTCCACCCCACTGGGAGGCTGCCACACACTGCACCAACCCCTCCGCCTACCATGGCGCAAGCAGCCGCCGCCATGTTCAAAAACGGCATGGGATCCTCCGGCAAGGACAACACGATGCGCGGCCTGGTCTCCTTCATAGCCGACCTGCGCAATGCACGCGCGCGCGAATTGGAAGAGAAGCGCATAAACAAGGAGCTTGCGAACATCCGGTCCAAGTTCAAGGGCGGCAGCTTGACGGGCTACGACAAGAAGAAGTACGTCTGCAAGCTGCTGTACATCTACATCTTGGGATGGAACGTGGATTTCGGACACTTGGAAGCTGTGAACCTGATTTCCGCAAACAAGTACTCTGAGAAGCAGATTGGATATTTGGCTGTGACACTCTTCTTGCACGAGTCACATGAGCTGCTACATCTGGTCGTCAACAGCATACGGAAGGACCTCGCGGATCACAACGAATTGAATAACTGTTTGGCGCTACATGCGATTGCCAATGTTGGTAGCAGGGAGATGGGAGAGGCACTGTCGGCGGATGTACATCGGTTGCTCATTTCGCCAACATCGAAGCCGTTTGTCAAGAAAAAGGCGGCGCTTACTCTTCTGAGACTCTTCCGCAAGGTTCCGACAATTGTACAGATGGAATGGAGAGAGAGAATTGTTGCGATCATGGACGATCCGGATATGGGCGTTGCTCTCTCTGTGACTTCTCTCGTAGCCGCACTGGCGCAAGCAGACCCAGAAGCGTACAAGGGCAGCTACATCAAGGCTTGCCAGAGGCTTCGGAAGATCGTCATTGATCAGGAATACTCCGGCGACTACGTATACTACAAGGTGCCTTGTCCCTGGCTTCAGGTCAAGCTCTTGCGCTTACTACAATACTTCCCGCCTTCGGAGGACACTCATATTCGAGGAATGCTACGAGAGTCTTTGCAGCGAATTCTGGACAATGCCATGGAGATGCCTAAGAATGTTCAACAGAACAATGCTCAGAATGCGGTGCTCTTCGAAGCCATTAACCTGATCATCCACCTGGACACCGAGCGAGATCTCATGGTACAAATTTCTTCCAGGCTAGGCAAGTTCATCAGTTCAAGAGAGACGAACGTTCGCTATCTTGGTCTTGAAGCGATGACACATCTGGCCGTACGAGCAGAAACACTGGACCCGATCAAGAAGCACCAGGATCTCATTATTGGATCGCTCAAGGACAGAGACATTACTGTGCGACGACAAGGTCTTGACTTGCTGTACAGCATGTGCGATTCGACAAATTCACAGAAGATCGTGCACGAGCTGCTCAAGTTCTTGCAGACTGCGGATTATGCAATTCGAGAGGAAATGGTGCTCAAGATTGCGATCTTGACGGAAAAGTATGCCACCGACGTGAAGTGGTATGTCGATATCTCGATGCGACTCATTGCAATGGCTGGAGACCACGTCAGCGATGAAGTATGGCAGCGTGTTATCCAGATTGTGACCAACAACGAGGAGCTTCAAGTGTACGCTGCCAAGAACATCCTACAGTACTGCAAAGCTGATCACTGCCACGAAACCCTGGTCAAGATTGGCAGTTATCTCCTTGGAGAATTTGGACATCTTATCGCTGATGTCAAGGGATCAAGTCCGATTGAGCAATTCATGGCTCTCCAGAACAAATTCAACACATGCTCACTAAGCACTCGAGCCATGATTCTGTCTGCATTTGTCAAGTTCGTCAACCTGTTCCCTGAGATCAAGCCACAAATCCTGGCAGCTTTTAGAGTGTACAGTCACACACTCGATTCGGAACTGCAACAACGAGCTTGCGAATACCTGACTATGGCGACGATGCCTACCGATGACCTACTACGGACAGTCTGCGATGAGATGCCACCTTTCCCGGAGCGGACATCTGCACTTCTGGCACGTCTTGACAAGAAGCAAGGAACTTCAGGAGACAAGCGAACATGGTCTGTCACCGCAAAGGATAGCCCTGCCTTGCAACGCGGAGGAACACTTAAGAGGAACTTCAGCAATAACCAAGCACTGCAGACTAACGGTGACGCATTGAGTGGTGCACCAGGTGCCAACGGTACCAACGGTGCGGCTGCATCGAATGGTGCGGTCAAGTCGCCCATGGACGAGCTAATTGGACTGGACATGCCAAACACCAGCGGGCCCAATCTTGCAAGTGCCTCTCATCTCTCGCCAGATTGGGAGCCTGGATACAATCGCCTCATGCTCCAGCCTGAGGGTTTGCTCTACGAGGACGTACAGCTGCAAGTTGGACTTCGATCAGAGTACCGTGCCGAAGTCGGCTGCATTATCCTTTACTTCTCCAACAAGTCGTCAGCACCCATACAATCTTTCACAACCACAATCGACAGCTCCTCCTCCACAGGCCTCAAAGTGGACATCAAGGGCCTGCCCGATACGACTGTTCAACCAGGCTCTCAAACCAGCCAGATGATCATGTTTGAAGCAAAGACCGTCTTCACGCAACCACCCACGATCCGCATTTCGTACATTGCTGGCGCTCTGCAGGCTGTCACACTACAGCTCCCTGTGTTGCTTCACAAGTATATGGAAGGTGCAGTGCTATCTGGCGAGGACTTCTTCAAGCGCTGGAAGCAGATCGGCGGCGCTCCTCGCGAAGCACAGAAGATCTTCTCGGGCTTTGATGTTTCTGGCGACAACACTAGGAGGTTTTTGCAAGGCTTCAAATGGGGAGTGCTTGATGGCGTGGACCCCAACGTGAGGAACTTCGTTGGCGCCACTGTGTTGCATACTAGTGGCGGCAAATTTGGATGTCTACTGAGATTGGAGCCGAATGCGGAAAATAGGGTACGTTCACTCAAATCAACGATTCAGAAGCGAACATTTGCTAACATGTTATATAGATGTACCGCTTGACTATCCGCGCCACCGACGAGACGGTGCCGCCTGTGTTGATGAAGTACATGGAAGCAAGACTCAGCCAGCCGTACCCGTCATGACGCATTGCTGTTGCGGGTAGGTAGACGGTTCAGTGAGACATGAATGGAAAAGCAACTTAAGTACTTTGATAAGCGTCAGGCGTTGTAGCGACAAAAACTATTGGCGGATTAGCATGTGCAAGCACGTTTCGGTGCATTAGGATGTGGGTATACCAAATTTTGTAGCGTTCTCCAGAAAAAGAGAAAAGTTGAATGAAACGAGTGAATGCATGTCTCGTCTACACTTGTCATGTATCTGAAATTATAAGTGAACCAGTCTCGACCACTTTACGCGTGAAAGTCGCGAGAGTGGCGATCAGTGAAGAGCGGGCTGTTGCGGGAACGACTCCTAGCGTTGTTTACATGTACTTTCAAGCAGCTCTAGAATCAACATATTTCAACCCCGCCCTTTACATATCACCACACCACCCCAAGCAAGAATAGCGCATTCGGCATTCACTCAACAATGTCGAAACGCTACCATGAAACGCCCATGGATTTTGAATACCAGAACGGCACCGGGCCCATGGACGCCAAAAGCCCGTTCGCAGCAGTCAGCATGAACGCACAGCGCTTCCCAGCGACGCCCGGCGGCAACGGCAGCAGAAAGAGTGTGTTCTCCTTCGCATGGAAGAAAGACAGAGATGTGACAACAGCAACTGACGCAGCACCCAAAGGAGACTACAGCGCTTTCGACTCGCCCACTCGACCCGGCGCCAGCAGGAACCCTTCGCCCAACAAGCCTTTACCGCCTGCGCCTGGTTTCAACGGTATTTCCGCTTTCAACGCGATGTTTACGACGCCGAGGAAGACGATGCAGGACACGCATATGGAAGATTCGAGCGCGGGAGAGACGCCCAAGAGCCCGGAGAGACAGGACGATAGTGAGGCTGGGACGCCGGCAGAGAAGTTGGCGTATGAGAGGAGGAGACTTGGTGGTGGATTGGATACAAGAAGCGCACCGGCGATTCCTACAGTGGCTTCGATGTCTCTAAGTCCGAGTAAGGAGATGGGGAGGGAGCGGACGAGGGATAGGGAGAGAGAGAGGAGGGATAGACGGCCGAGCCCAGGATCTAAGAAGGAGAGCTTCTTTGGCAGAGTGAAGAGGTCGTTCAACAGTCCTGGAAGGGGAGAAGTCCCTCGAGCCGATTCGCAGAACAGGGATCATCGTGTTCGACGACAGAAGAGCCAACGTGCACTTGCGCTACAAAGACAGTATAGTGACGATTTGCACTCTGGAGATGAAGCCGATGACTCTGAACTCACGATACCACCACAAAGCATCAGCCCGCGCAAGCGCAGCAGCAAATACACTCAACAAGAGCCCGCCGACTCACAACAAACACAACAGCCTCCACCACAGAACGAGCCAAGTCTCATCTCATCGATCTTCACATTCATCGGCGCTCACCCGACCGTCCCCCACATTCTCTCGTTCTACGCCCAACTATTTTTCAACGTCTTCCTCCTCTCCGGTTGCGCCTATATCATCTACAGCTTCTGGTCCGCAGTGCGAGGCGACGTCGACAGAAAAGCTTTCGAAGCGAGCGCCAGCATAATCGCCGAAATCGTCCATGCCGAAGAGCAGTTCGAAGTAAACCGCTGCGCGTCCAGTGACCGCGCTCCGGCTTTGAAGTCCATGTGCGCAGAATGGGAGCGCCTCAAGACCCAAGACCCATTGGTAATCGCCCGCGCCAAAATTTCCGCGCATACCTTTGCCGAGATCTTCAACTCCTTCATCGAGCCCATCTCCTACAAAGCTATGCTCTTCACGGCGATGATCGTCTTGGGCTGCTTCGGCGTCTCGAACTTCGCTTTTGGCGTTCTGCGAAACAAAACCATGGAGCAGCAGCACACGCAGCAGCACTGGGGCGGTGGACAGTACAACAACTTCCAAGCACCACCTCCAACACCGCAGAGAAGCTTCAGCGGACTTGTCGAAGCGCATCAGGGAACTCCTTGGCACGCCAGACCTGCTCTTGAGCCAGCGCCGAGCCAGAGGTACGACTTGGGCGATGGGCAAGGTAGTCCTAGGAGGCGGCTGGTGTACAACTGAAAAGCTGGACATGGGCTTTATTATTTTCGCGAGACGTCGTATTTGAGATGATGACTTTTGCGAAACATGGGTCGTGGTTTTCTTTGGATCGTTCTGGGAATTGCTGGCATTGGCATTGGGCGAAATGAGGGTTACGACATTCGACTTCCGTTTTCTTTTGTTTTCTCGTTTTTTCTGATTCTTGAAGAGGGCAGTTGATCGGTCTTTTGGGTACTCCGACCGTCAAGCGTCCAAAAAAATCGCAGCAATACATTCACGATCATTACCAGGTCGCTGCCAGACAACTGCATTGTCCTTTACCGGCATGGCAATAATCGTTTCGACGCATCTTTTTGTTACGTATCGTCTGTGACCGAGTGAAGGTGCAAATCGGCTGATAGACTAATACTCGCGATGCCTTATGAAAGAAAGACGGTATTGCTGTGGTGATCAGCAGTCCCAGTGCACCTCACAGGACCCATCACGTTTCATTTCGATCGATGATCTCGCGCCTCTGCTCGCTCCAATGAGAGCCCAGCAACCTGCTCTTTGCTCCAGGCTTGTCCTAGATCGTTTATCAATCAGTCCCAGCATACGATCACGGGCTGATAGGGAGAAGGTAGACAATGTTACATTACATCCCAGGCGCAGAAGGTGAATGACGCCGAGAAGTCCACGACAGGTTGATAGATAGTTAAGTCTTCCGGATTATCGATACCAACGAGTTCTACCCATGTAAACCCAGGTGCGATGGCGATTCAGACGTTAGAGCCGTACTCTACCAGTATACACGTAACGGACGTAACACGTTTCTCCGACCCAACACGTCGGAAATCACAATTATCGCTCCTACCATCGAACACAAGCAACTCAAGCAAACCGCGACCCCCAGAATGGCCAGTTACAACAAATATCCCTCAATTCCACCCAGCAATGAACCAGAAATAAGACCAAAACCAACTGATCTCGCCGAAAATGTCGAATCTTGACAAACCCCAACCCCAACCCTACGGTCACACGCCTGCGTTTCACTTCACCATGAGGTAGATATCGCATCTCAGGTCTCATGACGACACAAATACATCTAAAATACAAAAAAGCTAACATTTAGGTACCGCGCCGGTGACATTCAAAAGAAGTCAGAATCTATCAAGCAACAGAGAAAGTATAGGCACAAGGAAGAAAAGACACCAGTAACAAGTAACAAGCAATAATAACAGTACTATTCTAATCAAAGGGGGATATCTCGGAAGAAAAAGCAACCAGCGTCCTCCATCTATGAATCTCTCCTTCTTGGTCATTTACATCCATGCGCAATAATTCAGATGTACTCCATCTCCACTTCCCAGGACAACGATCCATCTAGAAAGAAGAGATAGCAACAGCAATGACCTGCGCATCGCTGTGCGAGATGCTAACAGTGGTGTCCTTGACGCCAGACTTGTCGGCAGCGGCCTTGGCGTCGCCGTGGAGAACGACGGTGGGGGCGCCAGTCTCAGCGTTGACGATCTCGATGTCCTTGAGAGGAGCGCCAGCGCCCTTGCTCTCGACCTTCAAGCTCTTGAAGACGGCTTCCTTGGCGCTCCAGCGGCCGGTGAAAGAGGCCTGGGGGTTGGGCTGGGCGCGGCAGTAGGTGATCTCCTGCTGGGTAAAGTTGCGCTCGATGAAGGTGTCGTTGTGGATGTCGAGGGCGTCGATGCTCTCGATGTCGACACCGGGGTTGGAGTTGGCGGAGGCGTTGACCTTCATCAGGCTCTCGACCATTTCGGTGGTGCTCTTGTCCTGGGGCTTGGTGGGAGCCTTCTTGGGGTAGAGGAGAGTGGAGGTCTTCTTGTCCTGGGCGACACGAGCCTCGGGGTTGAGGAAGACGGTGCTCTGCTGGGCGTCGTCGTAGGGTGACTTGTCCTTGGCGCGGAAGATGGTGTTGTTGATCATACCGTCGTGGTAGTAGCGGTAGGTCTTCTTCTGACGCGCCTCGACCTTGACCTTGTATGCCTGGAAGGTAGCCTCGTCGAGAGTGGCGAACAGGTACTTGGGGTGGATACCAATAGCCTGGGCACCCTTCTGACCGAAACCGAAGGAGGTGACGGAGAAGGCCTTGACACCATCGGTCTGGATAGCCTGGTTGGGGTAGACGATGTAGTCGAACTTCTCCATAATCTTGTCGACGTTGTCTGCATTGCGGTTACCGGGGACGAGACCGGTGTTGAGGACCTGCAGAGCACCGTTGAACATGAAGGCACCGGCGGCACCCTTGGGGTGACCAGTGAGGTACTTCTGGAAGATACCCATGAGGGCGTTACCCTTCTTGCGGCCAAGGTGCTTCATCTGCTGACAGAGCACATCGGATTCGTTCTTGTCGTTGGCGACGGTGGAGGTACCGTGGAAGGAGGCGACGTTCAGGTCGTCAATGGTCAGACCCCAGGTTGCGAGGGCACCACGGAGAGGAGCGATCTTAGGGTCGGACTTCCAGAAGTTGTTGCCCAAGCTGTACAGGGCATCCTTCTCCTGGCGTCTGGCCTCGCGCTCAATGTGGCTGGCGCGGTCCTCCATGTACTCAGTCTCGTCGAAGTTGCCGCCCTGTTGCTTCATGGCGGCAACCTCCTCCTGAAGGTACATGAGCTCAGACTCCTGCCAGGTCTTGATGTGCTTGCGGCGGAGGTCGAGCTGCCTCTTGCGGTACTTGATGTCAAGCAGAGGCGAGGGGAACTTGCCAGGAGTCTCACGGGCAGTGGTGAGCACACCCTGACCAGGAGCAGGGACGGAGCGACCGATCTTGTCAGTAGCAGTGGCAGTAAGACCAAGGATACCGTAGATGGGGACACCCATGTCAAGCGCGAGCTTGGCGTCCATGATGACTTGCATACCGCAACCCTGGGACTCCATGAAGCCGTTACGGGTGGTGGTGGTCGGGCGAGACATCTCAGCGGGAGTGCGGCCGTGGGCGAACTCGTCCTCGGCGTTGCTGGTGGCCTTCATGTTGGCGAACTCGTAAGAGCCCTCCTCCTGGAAGTCATCGAAACCACCGACGAAGCACATGCGGGCCTTGCCCTCAACAATGCAGTCGTAACCAATGTCAATAGACTCGACAGCGGTAGCGCAAGCACCGACAGGAGTACGGATGGGACCAGTAGAAGACATGAGCAGCATGTTGATCCAGGCACTCATAGTGTTGATGAAAGACTCCTGCAGGATGTCCTTCTGCAGAGGCTTGTCAAGGTAGCGGTCCTTGTACATGCCACGCAGAGCGCTAGTACCACCAATACCGGAACCAATGCAGTTACCGACCTCGGAGATATGGACATACTTGTAGAACTCGTACGGGTCGGTGATACCGGAGGACAGGAGGGCCTCGACAGTGGACACGAGAACGTAGAGGGTGACAGGGTCGACCTGGGAGATGATGTCGTCGGGAATACCGTAGACCTTGGCGCTCCAGCCAGTGGGGATTTGGCCAGCAACGAGACGGTCGAAGCGGAGCGCCTTGGGGATGAGGAGAGTGGCACCCTTCATGAGACGGACGGAGTACTCGCCAGACTCGAGCTCGAAGATGTCGACCTTGTCGCCGTGCTGACGCTTGAATTCCTCGGCAGTCTCCTTGGAAGCCTCGAAGGGGTCGAGGTCCTCCTGGGTCTGAATCTCCTGAAGAAGCTCCTTCTTGTTGGGGTCGTAACCGTTGAAGAGCTCGGGCTCGATGAGGCGGATACCAGAGTGCTCAAGAATGTGCTTCTCGTACTTGGGCTTGACGTCCTTGTCATCGACGGGCTCGTTGGTCTTGGCGTCGACCCAGCCAGAGTAGCTCTGTCCCTTGAGAGAGCCATTGTGGTTCTTGATGAGACCCATCATCCAAGCCATCTCAACGCAACCCTCGAGAGAGAATTCGCCGTAGGCCTCCATCTCCCAGCGAGTTCTGGAGTTACCCCAAGGACCAACCTCAGCGAAACCAGTGACGACGACGACCTTCTCAAGATCGACCATGCCCTTGAGGTTGGAGTTGAGGGGCTCGACCTCAGACTTCCAGTCGGGAAGGGTAGGGAAATCGAACTTCATGTTGGCACGAGAGCTGACGTTGACAGTCTTGTAGAGGGCCTCGCTGGCCTCACCGTTGACAATCTTGTTCTCAACAGCAGTCTCGCGTGTGACAGCACGGCGGATCTCAGAGGTCTCAGTGATGTCCTTGCGGAGCTTGGTCATAAGCTCCTTGAGGTTGGGCAGGAACTGAAGACCACCGTTGAGATCAGCGAAGACAGGCTCCTGCTGGCAAAGGTTGACAATGGACGGAGCCATCAGACCAAGCAAGTTGAAGGCCATCTCCTGCTGAGAGAAGGTGCGCACACCGTACTTCTCAACACCCTCAGCAACGATGTTGTTGCCTCCCATAAGACCAGTGCCACGGGTCCAGCCGATGACAGCACCGCAAATGGTGAGGAAGTTGCCCCAGTTCTCAGAGTGCCAGCGGTTGAAGAGGGTCTCGAGAGCGAGCTTAGACTCGGAGTAGAGACCATCGTTACCGAAGGTACCGTGGTTGGGAGAAAGAGGGAGGATGACCTGGGCGGGCCTAGTCTCGAAGGCGCGGGCAGCCTTTTGGGTCTTGACGTTACCGAGCATGCGGAGAAGGTTGGTAAGCATGATACGGTGGGCAAGCTCAGACTTGCTGTCGATGTTGTCGATCTCACGGCCGTTCTCAGGGATGGCGGCGAAGGGAACGATGAAGTCGAGGTCCCAGCCAAGACCCTTCTTCTCGTCGTAGATCCACTCAACGAGAGCGTTGGTGTCCTGCTGGCTACCCTGGTTGAAGGGAGCGACAACGAGCTGGGAACCCTTGGCACCGTAGCGAGTGTACATGGCCTGGTAGTACTCGGTGACGGAGCGAGAGAAGCGAGAAGTGGTGACAACAACCTTGGCACCACCGCTGATCAAGCCCTGCAGGACCTCAGCACCGATGGAACCAGCACCAGCACCGGTCATGAGCACGTTCTTGCCCTGGAAAGTGACACCAGATCTGGCAGCCTCCTCGAGACCCTCGAGGTAGACGCCAGTGAGCTTCTTGCTGTACTCCCAGCCGTGCTCGTCCTTGCGCTTGAGGTGCAAGAAAGGAACAGTCTCGACCTTGCCCTGCTTCAGAGGAACCTGGGCACGGCTACCGCTGGAGCTGGTGCGAGCGCCGGCAGTCTTGGGAGCCTCAGTGGGCATGATCTGACCCTCGTTCATGGCGAGCGAGCGGACAATGTTGGTGTACAGCTGCTTGATCTCAAGCTGAGCAGACTTGGAGACACTGTGCTGCTGGCGAATGAGCTTGTAGACACGCTGGAGATCGTTCTGGACCTTGGTGCGGTTGCCGTATTCTGAGATCTTGCCACCCTCAGCCATCTCAGTAACGTAGTGCTCGAGTTTGCGCACACTGGCACGAGGAGCCTCCTCGTAGTTCATGTTGCCACGAGCGTCGATCTTGAGCGAAGGAGCTGTGGGAATGTTGACGTCCTTGTAGACCGGTGCCTCGTCAAGGACATCTCTGCAGTTGTCGATGAGCTGCTCACCAAGTTCCTTGGCCAGCTTGTAGGTCTCACCACGCTCGGCAGGGCAGTGGTCGATGTGGTACTGCATGAAGTCGAGGAGGGTAGGGTTGGCGCGGTTCATGATGAGAATGCAGCGGCTGACAATCTCACGGTCGACGGCCTTCAGGCGACCGAAGATGATGTCGTAGTACATGGTAAGGGCATCCTGACGGGCCCAGTTCCACGACGAGTCGTAGACACGAGTCTTGAGAGGGCTGAACGAGGGCTCAATGCCGGCAGCGTAGAACTCACCGTGCTCGGTGTTCCAGAGATCAAGCTGTGCCTGCAGAGCAGTCTCGTTGGCCTTACCGGCAATGGCGGCCTTGTCGCCAGCGCGGAGGTCCATTTTGAGGTAGCGAGCGAAGAGCTCGAGCTGCTGCTTGAACAGCGCCTTCTGATCCTTGGTGAGAGCATCAAGGGCTGCAGGGTCCATCATCATTCCGCCGCCAGCGGCACCACCCTCACCAGCCGCAGGGCCAGATGAGAGGTTGATGCCTGCTGCAGAGGCGTACTTCTGTGTGACATCGTCCAACCAAGCCTTGCCGTCGTTCTCTGAGCCAAGACGAGCCGCGGGCTCCATAGTCAAAGCAAGAAGAAGGACACCGTCCTGCCTGCCAGAGGCCAGACCCCAGCGTGTCTCCAAGTGCTTGCGCACAGCAGTGATGTTGAAGCCACCAGGCATCTTTGATGAGACCATGCGGGCAATGAGTGAAGTGGACTGCTTTCCGAGCTGTCCGTTGAAGGTCTGCTGCATGGCGGCTCCCAGCTCGTCCAGAGGGGTGTCCTCGGGCTTTTCAGGTGTGGAACCAAACTCTTTTCCAAGATCGCCGAGGATTTCGTTCTGAAGGGTGGATTTGCCTGTGAGAAGGAGGAATCAGTTGTGGTTCTCCCAGGTAATCCAATCTCTGCTAACTTACCGCCAACCAAGTCCTTGATGGCCTTGCTGAGGGGAATGTCGGTCAAAGGCTTCTTCAGCTTCTGAGCAACGAGTGTGCGAAGGACGTCGACGGCGCCGACGGGAGCATCTTCAACTGCAGCGGCAGGGCCAGCACCTGGTGGAGGAGCAGCGACAGCAACAGGCGCTGCGGCGGCGGGTGCACTGGCAGAGGGAGCAGCACTGCTTGACGCAGGTGCGGCGGCGACGGGCTCATCCTCAATGGGCTCGACATCGTAGTAAATATCAGGACCGTCCTTCTTGTAGCAGAGAACCTGACGCTGGACCGAGCGAGCGGCGTCGTAGGCCTCATATTTGGCGGCCAGGGTGCGCTTGGCCATGACACCGAGGGTGTCTGCGGGACCGACTTCGACAATGCGTTCAGTGGTCTTTTCGCCGAGAATGACATCCTGTGTCTCGATCCACCTCACGGGCGAGGCGAATTGGTATGCCAGCAGCTCGACGAGCAGTGTGTGGGCGAGCTCTTGCTCGACTTCGGGACGCATGGCTGCGGTTGTGTGTGGGTGTGTATTAAGGTGGTGTAGATTTTACAAGGCAAGGAGCGGAATCGCGAGCCAATGGACTCGGGCGAGTTCGAGCGGGCGCAATGCGGGTGCACTGGGGCGGAGGTGTTGGATGGAGGATGGATGGAGGAGGAATGCAATGGGCGCTGGTAGAAAATTTGCCCGAGGCAGGTGCGATGGATGGATTGTAGTAGCGGAGGAAGGGTCGATGGAGGGAGAAGGAGCTAAGGGTGTGGAAAGTTGGAGAGACGGAGGAGGAGGAGCAGTGTGGATATGAACAACAGCACGCGCGCTCACGGTCTGACAGTTCAGCAATACAGGGTATAATGCGTCTGCCTGGGTGGATGAGAGGATGTTGCGGGTAGTCTCGCGAGTGGTGTGCTCGTAGTGGCACGGGTTGAGCTGCGGGCGGGCAGTGTTGAGAGTTTGAAGCTCTTGCGGTATTACGGTGCTTTCCTGGCGCGCACGCTGGTACAGATGCCCGTGCGCGGACAGGTTTGCGGAGAGATTATGCAGGTGAGTGGCCTTTGTCGCAGGTGAGAGCTGCGTATCTGCGTATGCCATGCGTCTGATAAGCGGGCAGCCCTGTGGGAGCTCTGCCTCGCATGGTTGGGGCATGGCATTGTTGACGGGCAGCCATTGAGTTTACATCTGGCTCTGTCTACTTCGCGCTGATGGTGTTGTTGCTATTAATCAAAGGCGGTGAAAAATGGCACACGACTAGGTGATTCAGCGTAGGGTTAGCACATCACAGCGGAGCCACGTCTCCTTAACAGCAGCGAAAAAAATCAGACGATTAGGCCGGCTCTCGACTGGTTCGCTGGTCTAGTGTGTGAGATGGGCTGGGTGGGTGCCTGGCACGGCCGGTCGAGCAGTCCCGAGCTGCAGGGATGTGGTGAGCGTTGTGGCCCCAACCGTGTTTTGGAGCTACCATGCTTGTTCGGCAGCTTTCCAACACTCCCCCGATGGGCGAAGAACGATGAGAGCTCTGCTTAACCTGCCCGCTCCCACCACCCGCCATTGAGCATCAGCACGATAGAGAGAGGCACCTTAACAACAACTGCTCCTCCCGCTTCTCCTCCTCCTCACTCCCTCCATACCGTTGTTGCTTGCATTCTGCTCTGTACAAACACGCGCATACACATCCATACACATCCTCCATCCACGCCCGCTCAACCTCACTACTCACTCCCGCCCACCTGCCATCTCCCCGCAGCGCCAGGGTCGCGGCTTCCCTCGATTTCCATCCCAACTAGTTCCAACACACTCGAGTAGTCCCCCTCCCTCGCGACGCCGTCCGTGTCAATCTCGGCCCAGCTTCTACCGCTCACTCGCTCGCTCGCCCTCGCTCTCCCGCCGCAGCAGCTCAAAATTCCCAGCAGCAATTCCAGCTCGCCGCCGCATGCTGTGAACCCTTAGACCAAAGGCGTTCCTCCCACCACCACTACTACCGTGAGTTGTCTGTCCTTTTTTCCCTTACGGCCGAGCACTCCCAGGCACCCACCATCCACATTCCATCCATTGGCTTGTCACTTCGCTCCGCCAGTATTGCATCGCCAGGCAGCAGCTCGTGTGCAACCTCTCGACCAGCTGTTCCGCTGCATTACCGCATCACCGCAACTTCGGAGGAGACAAGACACAAAGCCAGCACCCAGCCAGATCCCAGCGAGAATCTACCACCCGCTGCGGAATATGCACACACGCCTCCTCTAGCCCCTCATTCATCCATTGCACATACACACAACACTTTCAACACCACAAAACTAATCATGAGCGTTCAGTTCAATAATTCTCAACGACCGGATCCCGTCCGTAGGGCCAGCAGCAGAATGTACGGCTCCGGTGCTCAGACTGGCGTGTCGACGCCGCGCTCGCAGGCCGTCTCTCGCCCTCTTACTCTCACCCACGGCTCTCTCGAATACAACTTCTTAATACCCACTGCCCTTCATTTCAGCGCTACCCAACTCAAGGACGCCTTCCTTGCCACCCTCCCCGAATCCACAGACGAGCTTGCTCAGGATGACGAGCCTTCATCCGTCACCGAGCTGGTCGCCAGATATCTCGGCTTCACCGCCAAGGAGGTCGACGAGGGCGACGACCCCGGATCATACGAGGAGGTCCTGAAGATTCTGCTACAAGAGTTTGAGCGTGCTTTCCTGCGTGGAAACGAGGTCCACGCCATTGCTGCCACTCTGCCCGGCATTGTGGAGAAGAAGCTCATCACTGTGCGCTCCTACTACGCCGCACGCTCAGCAGTCGGTCGCCCTATCAAGGCGCACGAGTCTGCTCTGCTGCGCGAGGCCGCAGACGAGAATGCATACATCTACGCCGTTTTCGGCGGCCAGGGCAACATCGAGGAGTACTTTGACGAGCTCCGCGAGGTTTACACCACATACCCGACTCTTGTCGAGGACTTCATCACATCCGCTGCCGCACATCTGCAGCAGCTGGCCAGAGATCCCAAGGCTGAGAAGCTTTACCCCAAGGGTCTCGATGTGATGCGCTGGTTGAACAACAAGGACGCACAGCCAGACACCGAATACCTGGTTTCAGCACCCGTGAGCTTCCCTCTCATCGGTCTGACCCAGCTCGCACACTACCTGGTCATGTGCCGTGTCTTGGGTACACACCCTGGTCACGTCAGGGAGCGTTTCTCTGGTACCACCGGTCACTCCCAGGGTGTCGTGACCGCCGCCGCAATTGCCGCTTCCAAGAACTTCGAGACATTCGACAAGGCCTCGAGAGATGCGCTCAGCATTCTCTTCTGGATCGGTCTGCGCAGTCAGCAGGCATACCCTCGCACCTCCCTCGCTCCCAATGTTCTCCAAGACTCGATCGACGAGGGCGAGGGTGCTCCCACACCTATGCTTTCACTCCGTGACTTGCCCCGCGAGGCTGTCCAGAAGCACATTGACACAACCAACGAGCACCTGCCGAAGGACAGGCACATTGGTATTTCCCTTGTGAACAGCGCCCGTAACTTTGTTGTCACCGGCCCTCCCATGTCTCTCTACGGTCTGAACCTCCAGCTCCGCAAGTTCAAGGCGCCCACCGGCCTTGACCAGACTCGCATTCCCTACACTGACCGCAAGGTTCGCTTCGTCAACCGCTTCCTCCCCATCACCGCGCCATTCCACAGCCCTTACCTTGCAGAGGCGATCGAGCACCTCCAGGAGGACCTCGCCAACGTCAACATTCCTTCCAGCGAACTCGGCATTCCCGTGTTTGACACATGCTCTGGTGAGGACCTCCGTGAGAAGACCAGCGGCAACATTGTTCCCGACCTTGTCCGCATGATCTGCAAGGACCCGGTCAACTGGGAGGTCGCGACTGTCATGCCCAACGCCACTCACATCCTCGACTTCGGCCCTGGTGGCATCTCTGGTCTTGGTGTGCTCACCAACCGCAACAAGGACGGCACTGGTGTCCGTGTGATTCTGGCTGGCACCATGGATGGCACCAACACCGAGGTTGGCTACAAGCCCGAGATCTTCGACCGCGATGCTGAGCACGCCGTCAAGTACGCCGTTGACTGGGTGAAAGAGTACGGACCTAAGCTCGCGAGGACATCTGTTGGTCAGACATTTGTGGATACCAAGATGAGCAGACTTTTGGGTCTGCCTCCTGTCATGGTTGCCGGTATGACACCCTGCACCGTGCCCTGGGACTTTGTGGCTTCCACCATGAACGCAGGTTACGAGATCGAACTTGCTGGTGGTGGATACTACAACGACAAGACCATGTCCGAGGCCATTGCGAAGATCGAGAAGGAGATTCCCGCTGGTCGCGGTATCACCATCAACTTGATCTACGTTGCTCCGAGAGCCATGGCCTGGCAGATTCCTATGATCGCCAGGCTCCGTGCTGAGGGTGTGCCAATTGAGGGTCTCACCATTGGCGCTGGTGTTCCTTCCATCGAGGTCGCCAACGAGTACATCGAGACCCTGGGCATCAAGCACATCAGCTTCAAGCCCGGTTCAACTGAGGCTATTCAGCAAACCATCAACATCGCCAAGGCGAACCCCAACTTCCCTGTCATCATGCAGTGGACTGGTGGCCGTGGCGGTGGTCACCACTCTTTCGAGGACTTCCACCAGCCTATCCTTTCCATGTACACCCGCATCAGGCGCTGCCCCAACCTCATCCTGCTCGCCGGTTCTGGCTTCGGTGGTGCCGAAGACACTTACCCTTACCTCACCGGTACTTGGGCAAAGAAGTTCGGCTACCCTCCCATGCCCTTCGACGGTGTTCTCTTCGGTAGCCGTGTCATGGTCGCCAAGGAGGCACACACCTCGGCCGCAGCTAAGCAGGCTATCGTTGACGCACCTGGTCTTGAGGACCACGAGTGGGAGAAGACCTACAAGGGCCCTGCTGGTGGTGTCATTACCGTCCGCTCCGAGATGGGCGAGCCCATCCACAAGATCGCCAACCGTGGTATCAAGTTCTGGGCTGAGATGGACCAGAAGATCTTCAGTCTCGACAAGGCCAAGCGTGTGCCCGAGCTCAAGAAGCAGCGCGAGTACATCATCCAGAAGCTCAACGACGACTTCCAGAAGCCCTGGTTCGGCCGCAACCGCAAGGGCGAGTGCGTTGACCTTGAGGACATGACCTACGGTGAGGTCGTTCGCCGCATGGTTGACCTGATGTTCGTCAAGCACCAGAAGCGCTGGATTGACAAGACCCTCGCCAAGCTCACTGGCGATTTCATCCGCCGTATTGAAGAGCGTTTCTCTTCTGCTGATGGCCCGTCCCTCATCCAGAACTACAGCGAGCTTGACGAGCCTTTCTCGACCGTCAAGAAGGTGCTCGAGGCATACCCCGAGGCCGATGAGCAGCTCATCAACGCCCAGGATTGCCAGCACTTCCTTCTTCTCTGCCAGCGCCGTGGCCAGAAGCCTGTGCCTTTCGTTCCTTGCTTGGATGACACCTTCGAGTTCTTCTTCAAGAAGGACTCCCTCTGGCAGTCCGAGGACTTGGAGGCTGTTGTCGACCAGGATGTTGGCAGAATTGCCATTCTCCAGGGTCCCATGGCTGTGAAGTACTCCACCAAGGTTGACGAGCCCATCAAGGATATCCTTGACGGTGTACACAACGGCCACATCAACATGCTTACCAAGGATCTCTACGCTGGTGACGAGAAGAAGATCCCTGTTGTTGAGTACTTTGGTGGCAAGCTTATTGAGGCGAGCGATGAGGTCAGCGTCGATGGCCTCACAGTCTCGGAGATTGACAACAAGACCATCTACCGTCTCTCTGCCGCCTCTGGCACCGCCCTCCCTGAGGTCAACAACTGGATGCAGATCCTCGCTGGTCGCAGCATCTCATGGCGTCACGCCTTCTTCACCGCCGATGTCTTTGTTCAAGGACAGCGCTTCCAGACCAACCCGATGCACCGCATCTTCTCGCCTACTCCTGGCATGCTTGTCGAGATTGCTTACCCCGATGACCCCAAGCGCACTGTCATCACCGTCAAGGAGCCTTCCCACGGCAAGTACGTGCCCACCATTGAGGTTGGCCCTGTCTCGAACAACGAGATCAGCGTCAAGATGATTGACGAGCGCTCTGCATCTGGCAAGCCTGAGGCTTTGACCTTGAGGTTCACTTACCACCCCGAGACTGGCTACGCTCCCATCCGTGAGGTCATGGACGCCCGCAACGACCGTATCAAGGAGTTCTACTACCGCATTTGGTTCGGTAACGAGACCTGCCCCTTCGATGCCCCTGTCACTTCTCGCTTCGAGGGTGGTCGCGCTACCGTCACCAGCGAGGCCATCAACGACTTCGTCCACGCCGTTGGCAACACCGGCGAGGCTTTCGTTGACAGGCCTGGCAAGGAGGTCTTCGCTCCTATGGACTTCGCGATCGTTGTCGGCTGGAAGGCCATCACCAAGCCCATCTTCCCTCGTAAGATCGACGGTGACCTTCTCAAGCTTGTCCACCTTTCCAACGGCTTCCGCATGCTTCCTGGTGCGACCCCATTGAAGAAGGGCGATGTTCTCGACACCACTGCCGAGGTCAACGCTGTGATCAACCAGGCCTCTGGCAAGTTGGTCGAGGTCTGCGGTACCATCACCCGTGATGGCACCCCCATCATGGAGGTCACCTCCCAGTTCTTGTACCGCGGCACATACACCGACTTCGAGAACACCTTCCAGCGCAAGGTTGAGACCCCTGTGGAAGTCCACTTGGAGACCACCAAGGACGTTGCCGTCTTGCAGTCCAAGGAGTGGTTCCGTCTCGAGGAGTCGGACATTGAGCTCCTCGGCCAGACTCTTGTCTTCAGGCTGCAGACTCTTAACAGATACAAGAACGAGACTGTCTTCTCCTCGGTGCAGACCATCGGTAAGGTCGAGCTTGAGCTGCCTACCAAGGAGATCATTCAGGTCGCATCTGTCGAGTACGAGGCCGGTGCCTCCTTCGGCAACCCTGTCCTTGACTACCTGACCCGCAACGGCACTTCTCTCGACCAGCCCGTGCACTTCGAGAACCCCATCCCGCTTCACGGCAAGACTCCTCTTGTCCTGAAGGCACCTGCCTCCAACGAGACCTACGCTCGCGTCTCTGGCGACTACAACCCCATTCATGTTTCTCGTGTCTTCTCCAAGTACGCCAACCTGCCCGGCACTATCACTCACGGCATGTACTCGAGCGCCGCTGTGCGCTCTCTTGTCGAGACATGGGCCGCCGAGAACAACGTTGGTCGTGTCCGCAGCTTCCACGCAAGCCTTGTTGGCATGGTCCTTCCCGATGACACCATCGAGGTCACTCTCCTCCACGTCGGTATGGTCTCTGGCCGCAAGATCATCAAGGTCGAGGCTGCCAAGGCTGAGACCGAGGAGAAGGTTCTCCTTGGTGAGGCTGAGATCGACCAGCCTGTGTCTGCCTACATCTTCACTGGTCAAGGTTCCCAAGAACAAGGTATGGGTATGGACCTCTACGAGAGCAGCCCCGTCGCTGCCGAGGTCTGGAACCGTGCTGACAAGCACTTCTTGGACAACTATGGTAAGTTGCTGATTACGAGCATCCTATCACTTCTCATTACTAACTTTTCTTGCAGGTTTCGCCATCACCAACATTGTCAAGAACAACCCCAACGAGCTCACCATCCACTTCGGTGGCGCTCGCGGCAAGGCCATTCGCCAGAACTACATGTCTATGACTTTCGAGACTGTGGCTGCCGACGGAAGCATCAAGTCCGAGAAGATCTTCAAGGAGATCAACGAGAACACCAGCTCCTACACCTACCGCTCGCCCACCGGTCTTCTCTCCGCCACACAGTTCACTCAGCCCGCCCTTACTCTTATGGAGAAGGCCTCCTTCGAGGACATGCGTCACAAGGGTGTCGTTCAGCGCGACAGCACCTTCGCCGGTCACTCGCTCGGAGAGTACAGTGCTTTGGCTGCCATGGCTGAGGTCATGCCCATCGAGTCTCTTGTCTCCGTTGTGTTCTACCGTGGTCTGACCATGCAGGTCGCTGTGGAGCGTGACGAGCAGGGCCGCTCCAACTACTCCATGTGCGCTGTCAACCCCTCGCGTATCAGCAAGACCTTCACCGAACAGGCCCTGCAGTACGTTGTTGAAAACATCGCCGAGACCACCACCTGGCTTCTCGAGATTGTCAACTTGAACGTCGAGAACTCGCAGTACGTCTGCGCTGGTGACCTCCGGGCCCTCGACTGCCTCACCAACGTCCTCAACTACCTCAAGGCCCAGAAGATCGACATCCAGCAGCTGATGCAGACCATCTCCCTTGAGGAGGTCAAGGAGCACCTCACTTCCATCATCAAGGAGTGCGCCAAGCAGACTGAGGCTAAGCCCAAGCCTCTCGACCTGCAGCGTGGCTTTGCCACCATCCCCCTCAAGGGCATTGACGTGCCTTTCCACTCCACCTTCCTGCGCTCCGGTGTCAAGCCTTTCCGTTCCTTCTTGCTCAAGAAGATCAACAAGACTTCCATCGATCCCAGCAAGCTTGTTGGAAAGTACATTCCCAACGTCACTGCTCGTCCCTTCGAGCTGACCAAGGAGTACTTCGAGGATGTCTACCGCCTCACCTCCTCTCCCCGCATCGGCAACATCCTTGCCAACTGGGAGAAGTACGAGAGCGACGAGCCCAGCGCTTCCAGGCCCAGAGCTGGCAGCGCGGCTGTGCGTCCCCAGGAGGAGTAGAGTGGAGGGCATTACCTTGGCGTGTTGACGAATTTTGGTTTTAAAACAGGAGCATGACGACTACGGTCTCGGGCATTTATTTTCCATCTGGCGTTTTTGTGTTGATGATCAGGGGCAGCGAGTCGGGTTCTTTTTCGGGCTTCTTTTGATAGCATCGCTTATTTTTTGTTTTCTTGTGCATATTATTTATGCCTGCTACATATATAGTTTTTCCTCGTCGATTACCTTATACGATAGAGAGAGAGAGAGATTGTATATGCCTTTTTCCACCTTACAGCACTTTTCTTGTTTCTGTTAGCCTCTAGGATTGTGCTTTGATATATGGAAGATTAATTCTTGGTATGCCCTTGGATGAATGTGACAATTTGTCCTCTATCTATCTATATTATATACCGTGCAGCATGGTTGTCGACCCATGCAAATTTCATGATAACTTCCAGTGCTTGGACCTCCGTCTGCGCACTGTGTATTGCTTATCATCTGACCAGAGACCTTTTCCGCTTGCGGCTTTTGTAGATCTTTACGGGTCCTACCATTGCTCGGGTTTGCGAAGGTGGGCGAGTCAGCGGTCTGTGGCGGAGAATTGGTATCCGCACGGCTGAGCTAATGACTGGAGGAGGGAAAGATATACCGATACTCGGTACACAAATGGGAATAGGGAGGAATTGCGAGAACTTGGACCGTATCCGGAATCGGGTACGATTATTCTCCGATCTTGATCTTCCCGTCACTACTAGTCCTCGTGCGTGTCACGTGTGTGTGTGCTTGTGACCATGCAATGGGGTTAAAATAATAATATATGTTGAGTTTCCTGGATTCCGATCCGTTGACTGGCCCAATTTCGGAGGCAACAAGGCGTCTGTGTGTGGTGTGGAGATCGAAAGTCTGTGCGCATCTCCCTCATGTCCTGCATGCATCGACTGTTGTGCTACGCGATTCGGACGAGGGGACGTGTGACACTACCGGTAAACAGTGACACGGCTTCCGTGACAGATGGGTGGTGCTCGTATCCTCTCGTCTCGAGGGGCGCTCGCTTTTGGGTCGGATGTTTTGTTTGCTATCTGCTGGCGGGCCGCTGTCGGCATTATTGAGGCATCCTGTGATCCTCCCAATGGATCTTGACTTGGAGAATATTGACGATGAGAATAGTACGTCATTCTCTGTGGCGAGGAGTCTCTGAGACAAGAGCTGCGTGTGGTAACTATGTGTTGCTCCTTTGCGTTTTGGGTGTGGATATACCACAGTAGCATTTTCCAGATGATCACCGTTGATCATCAGCTTACATTTGTTTGATCGTCCGCGCGATATGCAAAGAGCTACAGTAGAGTGTGAGAACGAGGATGAGGTAATCCAATCACACACCCACTCATGCCCTTCCCGGATCAGTCAGCCCACAGTACATGGTACATTTCGGCCGCCAGGGACCAGAAGTCTATGAAGGTGATGGCTTGTGACCATCAAGATCAACCATGTGCCCTGAGTCGTGCAGAGCAGATCATCTGCAGGCCCGAAAGGCCCGTCCGGCCGTGCCTGCAGTAGTCTGGCAGACAGCAGATCTTCAGCCAGGATGGTCCCCGCGTCCCGGACCAAAAAAGGAGCGGAAGCTCACTGTGGTGAAACAGTCAGCAAAGGTAGACGAGTCACCAGCCGTGTTGCTCTGCTATCACCAGTTTGATGTACAAGTGGTTGAGCGGGCTCTGTTTCCGACTGCTGGCCTGGACAAGGTCGAAGAAAGATACAAGAGCGCTGCGCCTACTTCGATTGGTAAGGATACACCCAGGTCGCGCAAATCTGGTACATTGTCGGAAGATCTGAGGCAATAGTTGCCACGATATCCACCCGCAGAAAGGGGATGGGTGCGCACATACACACTGCATATGCCAAGTTCGTGCACCCACGGAGCAGCTGGCGTGAAGAACGACTATTACTCGCTCACTCGAGCACGCAGTAGTGATTCTGCAACGGGCGAAACGGGCAACCGGTTCGCGCAAGCACTGATCTGGTGCAAGTCAACAAGTACCTAGTGTTATCTGCTACTAGTGTTGTGGACTTTCATGTGGCTGGATCGTCTTTGATGTCCCATTTGGAAATCCTACACGGCTCCCTTCGAGTACTTTAGCCCTTCCCCATCCCCACGGTCTGGTTGTTTTCCTTAACCATCATTGACCTTTGCCCTAAACATATCAAACACTCCTTTCGACTAATACACTCGCTCTCTCGCTATACCCAACACACGTATACCCTACACCACCCAACCACATCAACCCATCAACATGAAGCTTTTCGCCCTCGCTGTTTCGGCCGTCGTCGGTCTTGCTGCTGCCCAGCTCGAGATGCTCAGCGAAGTCCCGCAGTGCGCTCTCGAGTGCTTCACCGGCACCATCATGAAGACCGACTGTGCCTTGACCGACTTCTACTGCCAGTGCGGCAAGAACTCCGACTTCATCCAGAAGACCACCCTCGAGTGCCTCTGCACCAGCGAGTGCACCACTAGCGACCTTGCCAGTACGTTGCTTCCCTCATATATGCCTTTCCACAGCAGCAAGAGAAAAACCACCTGCTAACGCGATATCCCCCGAACAGAGGTCTACAGCATCTCCAACGATCTCTGCACCAAGACCCTCGCCGACCACGGCGAGACCTACAACTCTCCCCCGGACAGCCTTGCCACCGGCATCTGCCACTCCGGCGACTCCGCCGCTGAGGCCAGCTCCACCGCTTCTTCCGTCTCCGCCGCCACCACCGGCTCTTCTTCTTCTTCCAACAGCACTGGATCTTCCGCCAACGGCACGACCTCCTCGTCCCCCAAGGCTAGCGGCGCTGACTTTGAGGGTGCAGCTGCCAGCGGTTTCGGCATGAGCCTTGCCGCCATCGCTCTCGGTGGTGTTGCTTTCATGATCTAAGTTGCTGCTTGAGAGAGAACAGACTGCTGAAGCTAGAAAGACAAGAAATCATCGTGCATAGCGTTGCGGACTCTCTTTTTTCCTTTTCGAGGTGATTGTCGGAGCCAATGGACGATGGACGCCCTTGTATGAGATATATATACCCGTTCGTTGCGGCTTTTTTGGATTTTAAAAAAAGGAGAGGCTGCTTTTGGCTTTTTCGCTGCTTCGTTACTATCTTTCATGAACATTTCTGAATATTCTTCCTCATCTTCATCGCATGGTGCGAGTTGTTGTAGTCGTTGATCATTAAATTTCGATGTCAATCAGCCTACCGCTTCTACCCATTTCTTGCTCCATGTTGAGAATTCGTCCTCTTTGCCGTCGTAGTCCAATGTGGCGAGCGTGGCAGTCTCACAAGCTTTCTTCACGCACCCGGTGAGAGCAGCTCTGGCGGCTTCCTCGTCGAGATCGTAGAAGTTGCTTGCCATGTCGTCGACCGAATCAGGTAGCGATTTGAGGCTCTCCAGCAGTTCGTCGAGGTTTTCTGCGCTTGACTTCTTGCCAGTCTCGGCTGCTACGACACTTTTGTAAGGTTTCAGTCGTCGCTTGATCAGAGCTCTGTATAGAATGTCCACTTTCTTCAGCTTTTCCACAGCCTGTTCGACCAGCTCTTTCAGTTCAGGTCGGTCTGCGGGCATGCTGTTCGCAGCGTTGAAGATGTCGTTCAAGCTGTCGTTGTCGTCGCCGGCTACACCCTCGTCATCGCTGTCGAAGAGCGCGTCGTTTTGACCTTCAGTCTCGAGATCCTCTCCATCGGCCCATTCCTGCAACTCCTCAATCGCATCCTTGATTGTATCGCGCCATTGCTCAGCCTTCTGCACCGCCAGACCCGCAACGCCCAATGTGTTCAGCGCCGCGAGTGCATCACAGGATTCCCATACCACACCCGTGGCACTCAAACTATCTCTGCCGCTCGACGAACCCGCCTCTGCGCCCTGTGCCACGCTCTTGATCTCCAGCAGCAGAGTCTCCAGTTCCCTGAACACCCTTCTCACCCGCAGCTGTGCTTCACGGGCCAGCAACTCGCTCCACACCGCTTTGTCTTGCTGGCAGATTTGCACGCCGCTGATCAGTGCGGGCAGACATGTGCTCGCCAGCTCGCGGAGGACTTTTGTGATTGCGGTTGGCGTGAAGGGCTTGTTGATCACCAGGAGCGAGAGTTTGGTCACGTGGGCTTTCACGAGACGGGCGGCGTCGCTGAAAACTTGCAGGGGATTTGGCGGGTTTGGAATACGGTCTGTTGGTTTGGGCGCATTGTCGGCGAGCGAGGCTGTGAATTGCGTGAGGACGGCTTGGGTGGATGTGATGAGAGTGGTGAGGGCTTTGAGGTCGGCGGAGGACGGAGGCGCCATTGTGGTATGAGAGGGACAGAGTGCGAGCTCTGTCTGGTGGTGTATCTTGTTGTATAGCGAAAGTTGTTATAAAATCACAGTCATCTCATGTCTTTTCACATGCAAAGCGATGGCCAAATTCTTGCGCCTTGCCCCACGTCCTTGTTCTCTCTCCACCACCCTCGACGTCAGGGCTAGATTTCACTGTCGCGTTCCTGAAACCATCACCAGGACACAAAATCAAAAGATTAAAAATAAAATAAAAAGAAAGGCATCAAGACCATGGCCCGCCAAAAGCCCCCAAAACCACCAACAGCAACTCTCTCCTCCAAGACACTCATCCTCGACAATGGCGCCCACACCATCAAAGCCGGATACTCACACCTCAACGCCACCGAACCAATCACCCTAGACGCCTGCCACACAGTCCACAACACCATCGCACGCTCCCAGCGCGACAAACGCACCTACATCGGCTCAGAGCTGGACTCCTGCGTCGACTTCGGCGAGCTCGCCTTCAAGCGGCCTGTGGAGAAAGGCTTCATCGTCAACTGGGAATCGCAAAAAGCCATTTGGGAGAACGAGTTCTTCGACGCGTCCAAAGGCGATGGTGTCTTTTGTGCTGCTCCGGAGGAGACTAACCTGATCTTGACGGAAGCGATGAGCGCGCCGATCGCGCTGCAGAAGCACTGCGACGAGATGGTGTTTGAGGAGTTTGGGTTTGGGAATTATTGGAGGGCTGTGGCGCCAGTGTTGAGCGCGTTTGCTGCTTCGCCCTTCAAGGGGGATGCTGAGAGGGCGGCGGGGACGGCGATGGAGTGTGCTTTGGTTGTGGATGTGGGCTATTCGCATTCTACTGTGACGCCGCTGTTCCAGGGAAAAGTGCTGCAGGGCGCGTGCAGGAGGCTTGAGATTGGAGGCAAGACGTTGAACAACCAGCTGAAAGATCTGGTTTCTACGAGGCAATTCGAGCTGCGCAAGGAGGACTGGATGGTGAATCAGATTAAGGAAGACGTGTGTTACGTGTCAAGAGAGTTTGAGGGAGACCTCGAACGGGTGTGGAAAGGAGGGAGTAAAGACCCGCGACAGATTGATCATTCGATTGTGGTGGACTATGTTCTGCCGGACTACGAGGACATCAAGCGCGGGTTTGCTAGACCGCACGACCCTGGATTCAATGCTAGGAAACGACAGCTTGGTATTGGCGGGCCGAGAGAGGACATTGTTGTTCTGGCCAACGAGCGCTTCACGGTACCCGAGTTGCTATTCACACCTTCGGACATTGGCATGCAATCGGAAGGACTGGTGGGCACCATCCTACAATCACTAGACGTCCTGCCAAAGGGCCTGTGGCAGGCTTTCCTGACCAACATCGTTGTTGTCGGTGGTACGAGCAAGTTGCCTGGATTTGTGGAGCGCCTAGAAGCAGATCTTCGCACCAAGCTGCCGGAAGACTTCGCTCTACGTGTTGGCCTGCCGGAGGACCCCATTAAGCATGCGTGGAGTGGTGGTGCAAGATTAGCGCAGAACGAGGAAGCCATGAAGCAGCTAGTCGTCAGTCGTTCCGAGTACCTGGAGCACGGCGATGTCTGGGTAAGGCGCAAGTTTGCAGGCAAGCTAGGTCGATGAGGCGATATGTTGTCTGGCCAAATGATATCTCAGCTTGTACCCTCCAAGGCTGGCTGCCCTGTCTGCGCACTAGCAGCTGCCTGCTGGGTCTCGGCAACAGTAGCCATGACTTCTCCAGCAAGCTCCTTGAGTCGCTCTTGAGTCGCAGGTGCATCTTTGCCAAGTGCTCGCATGAGCATAAGAGCGTCCTGATTGAGCTCTTGCATGGTGTGTTGGCCCAGACGCTTGATAGCATCCAGAGCGTTACTGTCATTCGCGATCTCCTCTCTGGCCTCGACGGAAGGACGAGACAGCTGGATGAGCAACCCTGCAGCACTATGCAGAAAGTCTGCGCTATCAGACACAGCCATCAATGTGAACAAGCGCTTGTGCAGCTGAGCCACTTGAATTGAAGCGGGGACGGTGCCTGTCTTGGGTACAAGATGGTGCAACAGGTTGCCAATCACTTGGCACGCAGCAGTTGTCAAGCGGAGGGACTCATCAGTCACAGGGCTGGTGCTTTTGTCACCGGTGGCGTCATGCGAGTGCACTTCTCCTGTACCAATTATCTTTGAGAGGTCCTCGACCAGCTGTTGAAGTACGGGAACCTCTTGGAACCCAGCAGCCAGAGCCAGCACGTTTGCTGATGCGCCTGCGTAAGCGGTCGCAAACTCAGGAGTAGCTGCAACATCCGAAAGCACCCAAGTCAGACTTGTAGATAGCGCAACGAGCAATTTCTTGTCCTCTTCATTATCTTCGATTGCTTCGATTTTGCGTTCGTTGTTTTCTAAGATGTACCAGACCACCTGGACTAGCTCCCACGTGATGAGACCATTGTGACACAAAGGGTCACGTAGGTAGACAAGGCAAGTCTCCAAGAGGGATGCCCAGTCGTCCACGTCTAGTCTATCCATACAGATGAGAGGCGACTTGACCAGCCAGTACCAGGCCTCAGTCTTCAGGCCGCGACGTTCGGCGAGCCCAAGTGTGCGTTCCGTGTCGCCCTCAAGAGAGGCGAGCTCCTTGTGATGCGAAGTAATCCAGAGGAGCAGATCGACTGTAAGGCTAAGCACATCATCTGCCACTTCGCCTCCGAAGTGCTGATTGTCGAACATGGCCTCGATCACAAGGGCGTGAATATCATCGTGGTAGCATTGCTTCTGAGCTTCTTCGGATTGCGAGCAGATGTTGTAGAGCACTTTGACTGCCATATCGCGAGTGCCCACCGAAGGCATGGGGAAGGATACACACTCATCTTCGCTAGAAGTAGTCCAATGGCAGGGGAAACCTTGCAGGAAGGCCTTAACCCATCCGAATTTGTGATCTGTGACTGTTTGGCATGCTTCCGGGTTTGATACGCAGGCGTTGCCGACGCAGCGTAGGATTGTGGCGAAATATTCTTCTCTGTCGACGGTTTTGGATTCTGTGGACAGGATTTGCAAAAGACGCTGTAGCACCTCCCTCGAGGCGAGTCGGTTTCGAGCGGTTTCTTGCTCGCGGCTCAAGCTGGCTAACGACGTGGCGGCGTTGGTGAATTCGTCCGAAGTAGGATCTTGGGTGAGGACATCGTTGATCAAATTGTCCAGATCATCCATTTCTATTTCCGTGGCCTTGATTGTGGCTATGCCCTATAGTTTGTGTTGAGCTTTGCAATCGTGCTGATTTGCTTGTTCTTTGCTGAAGCCCGAGCGTGAGATTTGATGTGAAGTTCCAGGGTCACAACGAGCGCAACGCCGCTCGCGTTCTCCAAAGCTGGCCATTTGACGACCCCTCGTTGCTTCGAGACGATTCAAACAACTACACCACTTTCCTTAAACACACTTTACAAAGTTCACACAGAAGTTCGACAATCGACACGAGCACTTTGCCCACCATGACGCGCGCTCAGCAGACCATCACAGTCCTCGCCCTTCTCATCACAGTACGCCTCAAGCTTGCTCGCCATACCAGTAGCGCCCATACTGATCTTTGACCAATAGCTATACCTAAGCGCGTTCCTCGGCTTCGTTCCTTTGCCAGCTAAGATTCAAGAGGATGTTGTTCCGGTGGTAAGTTCTACAAGACTTTCACGTGCACAGGTACATCTCTGACCACTTTCTACAGATTCCCTTCTGGGCTCTTGTCTCCTTCGGCGCTTATCTTTTGGGCAAACTCGGATACGGCGTGTTCTCTTTCAACGATGTTCCCGAAGCACACGAAGAGCTGGTGAAACAAATCGAGCAGGCGAAAGCGGACTTGAAGAAGAGAGGTGTCACTGTGGACTGAAGGGGTCACAAATGTGTGATGGGATGCAGGATAATGGAGTATGGTATTTGGCCGGCACAATGGAAAGCCAGATAATCAGATTGGGTCTTGCATGCCGCACTTGTAGCAAAGGAATCAATTGGCATCATGATGAGCTCTGGAGATCTGCTACATGAGGGATTGCTGTGCGATTGTTCATGGCACATCTCTCGAAAGGCAGTACCCTCGAAACACAAGGGACTGCTTTCTTCGCAAACATATGCTACTACATTGGGCAGTGACATGTCGATTGTCCTTATGCGAGAGCTGTGGAAGGTTCGGCATCGAGTTTACGGCACCTGAGCAACGTTGAAATTCATCCCTCGGAAGAAAGGCTTGACGAGTAGCACTCCTAATTAACATTTACATCCTAATTGACTCTCACCGTATCTCCTAGCATTTCCCATGTCGTTTGTCTGTGCAGTGTTGATCGTAGTTGAATGTGGGAGTTTCTTGTGGGTCGCTTCTCACCACCCCATGATGAACCCCGGATCTGACAGCTGGCGTTGACATGTGAACGGATCAAGCTCACGACACCGTCTTTCGTGCAACCCCAGCACTTCCCTCACACCAAGTGTACTTTGAAGATGAAGGGCGTAGCGGCACTCTTGTGCCTGGAATCCGCGGCTGTAGCATTTGCAGCATCATCTGACAGCGGCAGGCCGCGTGGTGTCAGCCCGGAATGTATGTCCAAACCAATGGCTGGCTTGAGTCGATTTCGAGATAGCAGCACAGCTTGCCTACGTCTGAGCCAGGCATTTAACTGATCACTATGCAACAGTTGCAAAGTACTACAAGGACCCCGAAACTTTCACATGCATCAGCAACCCAGCCATCAGCGTGCCCGCTCTCCGTGTCAACGACGACTACTGCGATTGCCCTGACGGCTCTGACGAACCTGGAACTTCAGCCTGTGCACACCTTTCGCCCTTCTCGCCGCAGACACCTGCCAACACCGTGAAGGACACCGTGAACACCACTCTCGCGCTCCCAGGCTTCTACTGCAAAAACAAGGGCCACTTGCCGGCATACGTGCCCTTCACGAGCGTCAACGACGGCATCTGCGATTATGAGCTTTGCTGCGATGGAAGCGAAGAATTCGAGCATGTCGGTGGTGTGAAGTGCGCGGACAAGTGCAAGGAGATTGGCAAGGAGTGGAGGCGGCTGGACGAGATCAGACAGAAGAGCTTGGGCAATGCTGCGAAGAAGAGGAAAGAGCTCGTGGCTGAGGCTGGCAGGCTGAGGAAAGAAGTCGAGGACCGCATCAAGACTCTGTCCGCCGAGATTGAGGGTCAAGAGCACAAGCTCCAACAACTGGAAGCGGAGTACGCCGATGTCGAGAGGAAGGAGAAGGGCAGAGTTATCAAGGGCAACGTCAGCCCCAAGGCTGGCAAGATGGGCATTTTAGTCGGCCTGGCCAAGCAAAGGATGAACGAGCTGAGGGAATCGGTCATTCGTGTCAGAAGCGAGAGGGATTCGTACGATCAGCGTATCCAGGAGCTGGAGAAGATCCTGTCCACTTTCAAGGAAGAGTATAACCCCAACTTCAACGACGAGGGCGTCAAGCGTGCCGTCAGAGCTTGGGAGGACTATGCCGCAAGAGACAAGTCCAGCCACAACGCTGCGGCAGACCGTGACCTCGAGGAGATGAGCAAGTCTGATGAGCACAACGGCCTCAACTGGGAGGAGTACGAAAACGACGACGGCGAGGGCGACACAGACGTCCGTAAGTGAAACTGCTCCGACCTTTCTTTGAGATCAATGCTAACAAGCAATTAGTCTACGAATTCGAGAACTATCTCCCACCCACCATTCGCACCTGGCTCGACACCAAGCTCCGCGACCTGCGCGTGATGCTCATCGAAAACGGCATCCTCGCCGAAAGCTCTAGCAACAACCCTAGCGAGAGCAAAGCCGTGCAAGAAGCTAAGAAACGCGTCGACTCCGCCCGCAAAGATCTCGAAAAGACGCAGAAAGATCGCGCCAGTCACCAGGAAGACCTGAGCAAAGATTGGGGCGTCGATGATGTCTTCCGCGCACTAAAGGGCCAGTGTGTCAGCACCGAGGCCGGCGAGTACACGTACGAAGTCTGCTTCATGGAGAAGACAACACAGAAGCCGAAGAAGGGCGGTGGAAACACTAACATGGGCAACTTCGTCAGCCTGGAGAAGGTCTTTGTTGATGAGGACGTTGCTGCCGATGGTAGGGGTCTCGGCAGCGGCGAGCGCATCGCGATGAAGCATGAGAACGGCCAGCATTGCTGGAACGGACCCAATCGCAGCACAACTGTCATTCTTGCTTGTAGCGAACAGAATGAGCTGTGGAAGGTTATGGAGGAGGCGAAGTGTGTCTACAGGATGGAAGTGGGCACGCCTGCGGTTTGCGAGGCGCTTGGCCAGAGTGGTAAGGCGGCGAACGCGGGACGAGACGAGCTGTAGGTTGTTGCGCTACATGATGTAGATTGAGATGCTCATAGCCTGCATTGCGATCAAGAAGACGTTCGATTGCTATCTACTATGATCTTTCCAGCCGGAGAAGCTGAAAGGTCCTGCAAGGTCACATGAAGCTCGTTGCGTCCCCATCCAAGAGGCCATCGTGTAGTAGCTACCAGCAGGCTCTTTACATTGTGCTGCCTACGAAGTCCTTTTCGTGGACTATGAACTTTATGGTACGCTGTGTGACCAGTCTATCTATAGACAACGTCATTCCCCGTTTGCTCGCAACTAGCCATAGAGTTCGTAATAGTACGTTTCAAACCAGTAACTGTCACCTCTGTAGATCACAATCAGTCGGATCGGCCGTAAACTAACATTGCATTGTTCAAGAGTTCATAGCTTGAAGCTGTGCGCAGCCACGATAAGTCGAAGATGCCATAGCTGTGGGCTCCATGTGAAGCGCGTAGGCAACATGCGGATGGCACAAGAGCTTGACACATCTTAATGCAGCCAAGAGATGAATCGTATGACAAGACTTTGCCTACATCGGCAACCAGATCGTCGCTGACTTTCTCGTTGGCCATTAGGCTAACAGCTTGTTGCAACTTGGCTGGAAAAGCGTGTTGGCGTATGGTGGTAGCCAGAGGCGCAAAGCGTGGCGCTGGCTATGGCGCAACGGTTACATCTTGGCTCCTTGTTCTGACCACCACGATGTACAGTTCGTATACTGCATGTGGCTTGTGCAACTGAGTCGCAGTGGTGTCATAGCACCATGCCGAATGATCCATCTCCTGTACATCACTTGCCTTCGACTCGACCGCTTGTCATCGCCGAGGGTCGGGATGTCCACACGGACTTCTGGTTAACATGGTGCTTTGCCCGAACGCAAGGCTTCCCCAATCTGGTGGTACTACTACCAACATAGGGCTGGTACAACGGTTGAAGAAACGCTGCACGAGGCAAAGCCTCGGTAGGGCAGAAGCTGTGGTAGAATACCAGCTTCTATCGTCCCAATGTCTTGTGCTATTATTGCGATTGTGGGTAATGTCTGATAACGTGCTTGGCCCTTGGCGGTGAACCTCACTTCGATTATCCAGGCTCCCAGGCTATTCCAGGTCAACAACACCCGGTCTTGGATAGCAGGGGATCCGTCGGCAATGTGGTCTAGTGTGGCCAGAAGCTGGTAGTGTTATGCACGAGAAAGAACCGAGATGTCCTCACGGTAGTGGTTCTCAAGTTGGCATAGCGCCCGGTCGATCAAGGTCCCGGGTGTGCGGATGTGGCTGTGGAAGTGGCGGGTGCCAACGAGTGGCGACTAATTGCGAGCGCGTAGCGAGCTCCGACCAGGCCTCCTCCGTACTCCCCATAACGCTAGGTAGTTCTCGCGGCTCGTTGACAGTCCCTGCCAAGATGATAGCTGGTTCTGCCCTACGAAGGGCTCTTTTACCGTATGACCTCGCTTGTGAGACATGTACCATTCTCTGCGGATCTGAGTGTATAATGTGCTTCGCCAACGTCACATACAGCAAGCGATTCGAGCTGACACACTTCTTCATTTTTCCTCTCGCTCGTCGAATCGCTAGACTTGCAGACACCCTTGTGAATCGTTCTCTCGTTTACTTCGGAGCGACGTTCTCGATCGAATGCGCGAAGTCGTTCGCGCACGGCTGTAATTCCTTATAGGGACATGTCCGTAAAAGGGTCCCCATATTCACAAATGATCTCCTCGGATCCAATTTGCGCAATCAGGCATGCATGAGTCGGTACTGAATCCTTCCGCTCTGTTATACAAAAAGGCCCTCGACGGCTGTACTGCTTTTTTGTAGAAAATCAATTCTCCTCATCTCCGCCGTCATGTTCTCTTCAAACGTGGGACTTCTTTCCCTCGCCCTTTTGGCCTCGCTTTCTCCGGCAGCTCTCGCTGAGTGTGAGAAGCGTGATACTGATTGCAAATGCTTCCCTGGTGATGCCTGCTGGCCGAGTACCAGCACATGGTCCTCTCTCAACGAGACTGTCAACGGCAAGCTGACCGCGACTGTGCCCTTGGCTGCTGTGTGCCATGACGGATCAAACACTCACCCCGACTGGCCCGCCTATGACGAGGCTGCTTGCACCAAGCTGCAGCAAAGATGGTACGTTGTATTGTATTCGTTATACGTTTGTTCAAATGCTAACATAGATCTTCAGGACCGACCCATCATTACAGTGCGTACAACTTGCCGTATCTTCGTATACCGTTGACTCGTACTGACCTAAGTAGCTATGTTGATCAATCCTCCACGATGGCACCGCCATTTGTCAACCAGAGCTGTGATCCTTTCCTTCCGCGTTCAGCAGACTGTGTCGTTGGATCATACGTCGACTACTCCATCAGAGTTGAGGGCCCTTCCGACATCACCGCAGGCATTGACTTCGCCAAGAAGAACAACATTCGCTTGATCATCCGTATGTTCGCTTTGACTATTGCTTGAGGGACTACTGCTGACATCGATACAGGCAACACTGGCCATGACTTCAACGGAAAGAGCACCGGCCCTGGTGCCCTCAGCCTCTGGACTCACAATCTCAAGGACATTGAGTTCAAGGACTGGTCTGACAAGCACTACACTGGCAAGGCTGTCAAGATGGGTGCTGGTGTGCAGGGCTTTGAGATCAACAAGGCTGCCTTCGACAAGGGTCTTCAGGTTGTCACTGGATCCTGCCCGACTGTTGGTGTCGCCGGCGGATACAGCCAAGGTGGTGGACACTCCGCCTTGACTTCGGCTCACGGTATGGCTGCTGACCAGGTAAGACCTCCTTACAGAAATGTGTTCAAAATCAATCAAGCTGACTCGAAAAGGTTCTCGAATGGGAAGTCGTGACTGCTGACGGCAAGCACATCGTTGCAAACCGCGAGGAGAACCACGACCTCTACTGGGCACTCTCTGGCGGTGGAGGAGGTACCTATGGTATCGTCCTCAGCATGACCTCGAAGGTTTACCCCGACACACCCACCGCTGGCGCCAACTTGACTTTCCTTAGTACCGGCCTTTCTCAAGATGAGTACTACGGCCTCATCAAGGAGTTCCAGGAGACTGTCCTCCCTGTTTCCACTGAGGCGGGCGTCGTCACCACTTTCTACGTCACCAACAGCACTTTCTCCATGCGTCCCATGACGGGCCCTGGCTTGACCTCATCCCAGCTCCGCGAGTTCGTCGCTCCTTTCATGAAGAAGCTCGATGGCATGGGTATCCGCTACGCCAGCTACTTCGGCGACTTCGACAGCTACACCGAATTCTACGCCGCCATGTACCAGCCCTTGGCCGTCAACGCATACGTCTACACCGGCAGACTTCTACCCAGGGATGTTGTCCTGAACAAGGGCCAAGACGTCGTCGACACCTTCCGCTTCCTCAACCAGCACGGCGCAATCGTCGTCGGTCTCGGTCTCAACGCTTCGCGCGCCGCCACCGAAACTCCAGACAACTCCGTCAACCCCGGCTGGCGCGACACCATGGTCTCGCTGCTCATTGTCACTCCCTGGAGCTACCAGGTCTCCTGGGACACGATGCAGGATACCATGGAGATGATCACAGACGAGCTCACACCCAAGCTCCGCGAGCTCGTCCCCGGAGGAACCACCTACCTCAGCGAGGGCGACTTCCGCGACCCCGAGTGGAAGCAGAGCTTCTACGGTGCCAACTACGAGTCTCTTGAGAAGATCAAGAACAAGTACGACCCTGATCACCTCTTCTACGCTCTTACTGTAAGTTCTTATATGCCACTTGCCTACTATTGCGGACGGTTGCTAATGTTATCATCATAGGCTGTTGGTGCCGACTACTGGCAGCCTCAGGCTGATGGTCGTCTTTGCAAGGCGTGAAAGTGAGAGGGAGCTCCAAATCTATAGATGTATATTAATGTGATGGTAATAACGACAAAAGTCATGTCTGAACAGATCGTGCGATGGATCGTGCCTCGAAACGAAATCAAAATCCGAGTTATGTAAGCGTTCTGGCCAACCAGGTGCAACAATGGACTGGTACAACTACGATCGGATCATGAGACGCCTGTGTCCGATCGGTCGAACAGATGAGCATTTCCGAGCCTCGAGATCAGAACGGCGTTCAGGCTGATTGTCATTGAAGGTTGCCCACGAACGAATCTCGAGCTCCAATAATCACAAATTTCCCACAGAGATGAGTTGTACACAGAACGCCACGGCAGCTCGCTTTCACGGATAGCGAATCGCATTCCCTGGGACGTGGCTTACCTAGGGTTCTCATCCCAGCCACGATGTCCAGACTTGGGAAGATCCAAATCTTATGCCTACCACCGTGAACATTCGAAACCGTAAATTAGCGGCTCGTATGACAAACACAAATTTTGTGTAGTCGAGAG
This sequence comes from Cladosporium oxysporum, assembly GCA_035771495.1. Classification (NCBI taxonomy): domain Eukaryota; kingdom Fungi; phylum Ascomycota; class Dothideomycetes; order Cladosporiales; family Cladosporiaceae; genus Cladosporium; species Cladosporium oxysporum. The sequence continues at coordinate 1,250,083 of JAWNKS010000009.1, forward strand.
CTAATGAGACACGACTATTGCAGCTATTGCGAGTTTTGCTTCTTTTGCTGTGCCATTCAGGGGCTTTGTCTCCTAGGTGTGAGGTAACCAGTGGCGGCTTATGGCGATGCTGGTGCGACACATTGACATCAGTTCGGAATGGGTGCGTCGTCCTTTGTCCGTTGAAGGAGGCGGGTCCTTTTCCGCATCATTCCATAAATTGGCTTGGTCAGCTCCCCTGCGGAATACAGTCGATTTTTCATCAACTGCTTTCGATTATGCGTTCTGCTTACCTCTTGTGGGCAGCTTCGGCAGCCCTGTGCCTCGCAGCTGACATGGAAATGAAAGGACAGATTCTCGGTTCGTGTTCAAGCCCAAGCGAACCTTACTGCTGTGCCAGACACAAGATTGACGTGTATGAGGGTGGAGAGGACGACACAGGGCGCGAGGTGTACGTCGACCAATGTAAATCTCTCCCCAATGACTCTTAGCACACTCGATAGTGCGACTGATCAGTATGCATAGGCACACCGGCTGCTAGATCGTTGTCGGGAATCTTGGACTCGGACTGTCCACGTGGACAGCAGTTATTCTGTTGCTTTGCGAAATTCGAGGGAAGATCCGTATGCGACATCCAACAAACATTTCTAAAGGTTTGACTAATTTGTACAAAGGAACTCAATAAGCCTCCAGTTAGTTGGGGTATGAACGAGATCTCGTTTGTTTGTGCAAAGGCGTGATGAAAGGGATGTCAGTCGGAATGGCTGTCCGGACGAAGCTGGATGTAGCACAGTGGCTTAGCCTTCCAATCAACGATGTTATGAATCGATGCTTTACGCAAGGAAGATTGCATTTAATTTTACTGCACATATCTGTGAAGGATTTCGAGCTTGATTACAAGGAATGCCCTCTGCTAGTACATCAGGTCGAGAGCTTCTCGAAGTATGCAGTGTCCCTAAGCTAGCGTCAGTAAAATGAGGCCAGCATTACGCACGTCTCACTCGAATACTCTGCCAAGTACACCACGACGAAAGGGAAGGCGAGAGGGTGGACATAAGCTGTTTCTTGTTCATGATTAAAAAAGCACTCAACAATCCCTTGGGTACTCATGCGCTCACGCCGGAGCTCCATCATCAAACGCCTCGCCAAACGCCATCGCCATGTTCAGAGGTCTCCGCCTCCCAAGTCATCGAAACAATCTGAGTACATTTCTAAGCACCAGCAGCCTTGGTGGTGAAATCGGTCTCGAGCTCAGAAGCGTTGCCGACCTCAGTGCCCTCGCAGTTGCAAGCGTTGGCGGACCTCTTGCCGCAAGCGCAAGCAGAGCCAGTGGGCTTGCTGTTCTCGGTCTGGGCGCGGCTGCAAGTGCAGTCGCCGGCGGGACGCTGGTCTGAGGACGCGTTAGTTTGCATTTCAATGGATAGTATAGGTGGCGATTGACTTACTGCATGAGCACCTAGCTCCGGAGGTCTTGTTCTCGGTGGAAGACTTCTCGCATGTGCACTGGAGAGCGGGCTGCTTGCCACAGGAGCACTTGGCCTCTTGGGCGCAAACGCATCCGCCGTCACGGCCGCAGCAGGTGACGGGAACAGCACCAGTGGTGGAAGACATTGTGATGGATGGCGTTGGTGGTTGGAGTTGGTTGGTGTTGTTGGAATTGATAGAGTTGTGGTTGGCGGAGATGTTGTTGATGATTGGGTTGGTTGATTTGAATGTGAGGTAGCAAAAGTATGTTCAAGAGCAGAAACGACGTTCTTTTATGTTTCCCTGCGATCTGATATTGATATATCAATCTGCGTCACGTTCACCAAGTACTGACAAAGCAACGCTCGTGATTGGCTGACAAGCTTCGGCGGTCTCCGCTTTGGCGGCGATCGCTCGTGACCGGACAGCTTCTCGAACAAGGCGGCGAGAAACTTCTCGTAAGCGATGGGCCCATAAAGGGTAAGCATTAATTGCGCGGCATATCATTGGCATGTCAGCGAAGTGAACACGCTTATAGCTAATTTGCTTACGCTCAGGCGCTCGCATTGGTCTGACATATCGAGTCCCAGCATTGCATTTCGCTCCCGTTTTCCGCTACGAAGTTCTGCGCACCTTATCATCGCATTGTAGACTTTAGATTTGGATCGTCCAAACACACGGTCAATCTGCCGTGAATTCAAGGTTATATCCATGGCTGTGTGCTACGTACAACCACGAGTTCATGTCTGCAGTGAAGCATGCCATTCGCGATTGCTCGAAACATATGGTACTTGTCTTGACATCACGTACAATGAGGAATACAGCACGGGCATATGAACTCAACTATTGCGGGAGACGGATTGTGGAAGAGCTTGTTTCACAACGTTATGTAATGACTGTGATGGGAGGAGAAGACATGCGGTGACCGTGAAATCCCACACAACCATCCCTCCCCGACCCAGAAAGCACTTAACCAAATGCCAATATAGCATGGAAACATGCCCATGCACTATCTCACTTGAGTGGGAAGTGGATCGGAGGCGCTGAAGAGAATTCAGACTTGTCATTGTCGACTCCGAATAGTGCGCTGAAGCTGGAGTCCAGACTCTCAGGCTTATGGCAGGCTACATCTTCGAGTCAGCTTGATCGTCAAGCATCAATTTGCCTTTACCAGGGTCATACCTTGTAGCTCATAGCCTAACACTGGAGCTTGACGGCCCTGAAGGTCTCCGAGTTGCAACCCGAAATATCTTGGGTCACGTCGTACGTGATCGGGTCTCTATCGCGGCAGCTCTCCGACTTGTACAATTGGAGCGTACAAGTACCATTGTCGATGCCGTCACTGGAATAGACGAACGAGTTGACTGCGTTGGAGGGAATGCGAATCTTGGTGCAACCAGTGGTCCTTCCAGGGTTGGCAGCAAGCTTCTGGTTGTAGAAGAAAGGTGAGACGGTGTTATCGGTGCTGTTGCACTGGGTGCTTGCGAAAGAGTAGAGGTTGAGGATGTTGCCGTCACAGCTGTACAAGACAACGGGGTCAGAGAGATGATGCGCAACACGGCTATTGATCAGCAAACATACCCTGCATCAATCTGGGGGTTCGGGTTGATTGGATTGGCGACGGTGGCCGCGACGAACATGGCACTAGCCAGGACGGAGATGATCTGTAGATGTTAGTGCACTTGTGCTGCAGGTAGCTGCCAATGAACTAACAGTGGAAGGCATGATGCCGAGTTTTGACTTGCGTCTGATTCTTTTGAAAAGAGAATTTGTCTTGATGTTGTTCTGAACGAGAGTGGTGTTTGTTATGAGCTGGAGAGTTTGAAGGCCTGCATAAAGCTATCATTTATACTAAATCAGACTTCACGTTGCAACATCACATCTATCGACCTGCTGATGTTGATGGCCTGACGACTTCGACCTGAGGTTACTCGGTGTAGATGAGGCGTTGCACGCCGGCTGCTGACCGGTGGTAGTGGCTCCCAATCGGACATTAGATCCGCGAATCAAACTCACGAACAAAGATCTCTTACCAGACTTAGTCGCCGGGTACATGCATAAGAGCACGTTCAAGTAGATCTGACGGCCGTTATGACATCTGTCTCAGGCTGTGTGATGTGTTTGGCGTAGAATGTGTGACGACCGAGCCAGCCATGGTGGTATCGTTCCTGAACACTACGACGATCTTTACCATCATTACTGAATACGAGATAGGTCTCTGCGCCATGTATCCAAGACACCTACCTGGGAATAGATATTTCGCCAAGTCTTTGGAGCCTGAGAGATGAGGGAGATGTGCTGACCAGGTTGCAATGGACAATTTCTTTGATGTCGCATACGAACGCGACGAAGCGGGCAAACGCCACCACTACATAGCCGTACGTTGGGATCACCGATTGCAGGGGCAATGGTTCTCATACGCTGTTTCCGGTCTTGCCAGTATGAGAGCCTATGCAGTGTCGGACGGTGGCTGTTTTCAACCTACAATCCATGTTGTGAATGAGAGTTGGTGTAAGTTCGTGCCTCAGGAACATTTGCCTGAAACGCTGGAAGAAACAAAGTCGTTGAAGCTCACATCCGACGATAGACCATTAGATAGTTGAAAGTTGGATTGGGTTGATGGTCAGGACTCAGTGATGGAATTGAGATGGAGATCCTTGAAGATCGATCAGCGACCAAGGAACTCCACCCACGTTTCCCCAAACTCAAACAAAACGTCATCACACAGAAAGTCAAGCGGCCCAAACACCAGGATGCCTGTAGTTGATCCTGGCAGAAGCGAACTCTCCCAATTCTTCCTCCAACGAAGCATAGAACCATGTAGTCCTCTCAATCATACACCACAAATATCTAATCCGTCCTGCTCACGCTCAAATAAGTCTTCAATAACATCTCAAGCTACTCACAAAGCCACGACCGTCACACAGAGAGGGGCACTTCTATCACCAAGACGAGGCCAAGAGCACAAGAGGCAATGTCCACCGCCGACTTTACTGCAGACTTAAACCAACGCGCCCTCGCCGCGATGTCTGAAGACGACCGCCTTGCAGCCGCAGCCTCGGCCTCTCACGCCGCCGCCTCCGCCAACTCGCTCGCCTCAACCTTACGCTCGAAAGCAAGCCTGCTCACAAACCCCGCCGAGCGCAGCCGGATGATGCAAGAAGCGTACAACAAGGAGCTTGAAGCGCATGGCAACAGTAAAAGAGCCAAAATTCTCTCGAGCGGAACCTTCCAAGGCAGTGCGGGTGGAGCAGGCATTGGGACGGCTGTGGGCATGGGATTGGGGACTGTCACTGGTACGCTTGTCGGGGCCGTGGCCACGATACCTGGTGTCCTTGTGGGTGGCTTGGTGGGAGCAGGAGTCGGAGTCATCCATGGGCCTTGGATCAAGCTTGGCGGTAAAGGTAGCGGCAAAGGAGCGCAGCCCGAGACCAAGATACCGGCTGAGGCGGTGGAGAACGGAAGTGTAGTTGTGGATCAAAAGACTGGACAGGTTAAGACTGTTGATAAAGAGGGCTTGGAAAAGGCGAGAAAAGTAGCGGAGCAGGTGGAGAAGATTCAGCGAGAGGGCGGAGGCGAAAATGGCAATGCTGGTACTGGTGAGGGGAAGAAAGAGAAGAAGAAGCCTCGAAAGCTTGAAGTGAGAAACAAGCCAAAGGTGGAAGCGTAAAGATCTGCTTGTGATTCTTGAGCGTCTTTAGCGTTGATTTTGGATGGCGTTCTTGAAATCTCATATCCTGAGCGTTCTAGCGACGAGACGATATTTACTTAATCTACTAGCCGATAAGATTTGATCGATAAGCAAATGGTAACTATGTGATGAGTACGAAGCACGTTTTGACCTCGAATGGTATGATGTTATACCTTGCATCTACTTTAGTCGTGCTCCAGAGGATCAATCAGAGAGCAGCCAATGGCACAACAGCAAGCGTGGGAGGCGAAAGGTTTAGAAAAGGTCAACGGCCAACCGGGCCAAAAGTTCAAGGCAGGGCGTATGAAGTCAGGGCCAAAGTGGAAGTAGAACTCAGAGATAAGTTGGTACAACGCAATACAGAAGATGTCACGGCTAGAGGAACGTCTGCAGACATGAGCATCACGGAAAGGAACTCACGCGCGACGTTTTGGGATTTTTAGGTTTTCATAGTCAGGGTTTGCGGACTGGACCTTCTTTCGTATAACTTACAGCTTGCACGTAGCTGCTTCCCGAGTATGATGTTGCATTAATTGATCGCTGCGAAATTCCGCAATCTTATGTCAAACGATGCACCATCAATCCATTGATACCATCGCGGGTCCTTCGAGAGCGGTGACACTTGTGTTCCATGAGTACTCTGTCGGCTACCAGCCTTAGGAATACCATGACGACAACAACGCGGAGAGAATATTCATCCCGACGTCGATGTCAGGCTCAGTTTAGATAGTAGAGTGGGGATCGTTTTTGAAGTGTGTGCATTGCTCGGTGTTGCAGTAGGCTGCAACTCATGCTGAGAGTCTTTGGTCTGGTCGCTTGTTGTCGGCCAGTAGTGATTGTTATTGTTCACCGTTTCAGTCAGGCGACCAATCACAAGTCTTATGGCACTCAGATCTGGCTTGGAAAGCTGTTAGGGCTCGCAGGCATCGCAAATATCACGTAAAGCATCTCTTGCAAGCTTTGCTTGTACTTTTGTCATGGACTTGCTCTTGCTGGTCGAGTCATCACAGTCACTGCTGCCGTCCTTGAGCATGAATGTGACCCATGAATAACCACGTGTGATGGCAGGGTAGAGTCTGTAGGATTGGTCACATGCTGCTTCGCTGTAGGCCTCGATCGACGGTACCTAGGATGTTACCATCCAGGTTCACGCAGAGCACAACCTTGTGGATTTGGAGGCTGATAAGCTTCTTGTCGTAGATGATGTGAGAAAAGCAGTATTCTATGACGATTTCGCGGAAGAGTGCAATTTGATACGGATCGAGATTGTCGACGTTGAAGTGGTAAGTTTGTCCAGCTGTCGTGGCGAGAACTGAGCCGAACTCTGTACGCATCTGACGGCAGGTCGCGGTGAGAGGGTGTACGGCGATGGCTGATTGGAACTGCTTCCAAAGGTCACCACCTCGAGAGTACTCGCGTAGCTCGACAAGTTTGCGACCGGAGACATTGCGAGGCTCAGTGAGGAGGTAGTTGTAGATTTTGTTTCTCATCTCAGGCGGAACACCTTGAAGGCTCGGTGATGCTGGCGTGACTTCGGCCATGGCGCAGTCAATTGAGTGTCGCGGTCAAGAGCAGGAAGTAGTGCCGTGGTGAGCGTTTGAACGGTCGTTGTGCGGACTGGATGTTGAGGTGGTTTTGTGGTGTCGCGGGCTGAGAGCATTCTTGGGCTGAGGCAAACTAGGTCATGAAGCCATGACCCGGTGACAGCGTTTGCTCTCGTTCCACGTGCCAAATGCTGTTTTGCATGTGACGAACGAGTGATGTCTAAATGTTTCGAAATCGAAGAGAAACGAGAAAGCATTGAAAAATCAGAGCAGAAGTGGAAGCTGAGCTCCAGGGGCAGTCGAAGATGAAGTAGAGAACTATTTCGAAATGACTCTTATCAGCACTCACACTGAAAGTAACACATCCTCGCTGTATCTCAAATTCAGTGTAGAAGTATTCGAGAATGCCAGTTCACAATGCTGTGCCACACGATCACATACTCACAGCCGCCGGCCTCTGCTGGGCCACTACGCGAGACGTCAGGGCGCTTAAATCACCACTCAGCAGTTTATATTCCCACCTAGCGTTTCACTGGACATGGAATATAAATACACTAAAGCTCACGCAACTCCTCGAAGTACTACTGTGTTCTCCGGGTCGGGTTATGGATGCCCTCCTCTCATCCTTTCGTCACAGCCTGAACACAATCCAACTGCCTGCAGCCAGGTCTCAGCACACTCGATTTACGAGACGGCAAAGATGTCCGTACAATGTTACCGGCACTCATTGGGCGAGATCTTGAATCAGACCGGGAAGGACTCTCCTTGCGGCAATCTCAATTATACAAACCCCATCGTGCCATGCTGCGCAAATGGTGACGTTTGTCTCACCGACGGCATATGCTCATACCAGAAGTCCTTGGTCGGCGGTAGCGGCTACTACGTCGCCGGTTGCACTGCAAGCTCCGGTCTCTGTCCTGGCTTTCCAAATAGATGCACATCGCAATTCCTTCCAGATGTGACATGGAACAGCACCTCTGGGCTCTGGCAATGCTGTGGCGTGGACTCGAACAACAACCCAGCTTGCGACGATCCTACAAATGAGCAATTCATCGCGCCATCTCCAGCAGCTTTGCAGACGATCTTCTCAATCTCGCGAGATGGCTGGCCGGCGACGAGCACGGTGCTACCGTCAACGAGCACACTTCTGCCTGCCGCCTCATCGACAACGCTCACGTCAGCCATGGTTTCCAGCGTGACCACGGCAATCTCAGAAGCTACGTCTACTCCCTCAATCGCACCAAGTGGACTATCCAGCGGAACAAAAGCTGGCGTTGGAATCGGAGCAGCCTTTGCCTTTCTGTCGGTCCTTGGTCTTGTGGCATATCTGATCGTCCGCAAGAGACGGCATCAAACTCACTCAAAAACCCATGTTGAGACACCAGCGAAAGGTCATTACAGCGTGGCCTTGCACGAGTTGCAGGATCAGAGTCGAGGGCTCCACGAACTAGCAAACAAAAACGGACTGGTGGTCGAAATCGGGACTCGAAACCCCGTGCACGAGCTCGAGGCTCGACATTGAGGCTTGTGGTCGGATCTTTGAGTACCCAAAACCTCCCCAGAACGTGCAATCAGTCTGCACCACGACCGATTTTAATTGATCCACGAACAGCAATGACACTACACCAGCTGCAAACGATCTTTGAATGCCAGCTCAACAGCCAGGGCCTTCGCGGATTGTCCGCTGTCAAGTGACCGCGATCTCCTCACCATGTGACATCGCTTGCGGTTGGTGATTTTCGGCGCGGCCGACTCATATCGAACACCGCGAGACTCGAGTGACAGAGTCTCACTGAGCCGTCGGAATCTCGCCCGAGATCCGTGCTCGTGCTGCAGATCATCGAAAACAAGCTCACCTTGCTCGTAGACGGCTTCTCCATCCATGGCGCCTTTGTTTCATTAGATACAAGCGATAGCGGCTTTCCAAAAGCAAAAAGACTCACCATCAAGATAACAGCTCCCCATCAGGATATACTTCGCTGCTTCGCCATCTTCGTCGCTAACCCTTCGGACCACAAACGGCATGTCGCCCGAAGCAAAGATGGCGATACGATCGCCCACAGCCGTCGCAACGGGAGCAAGCCCCATGCGCCCTTGCTTGGTGATGAAGAACCTCCGATTGGAGCGCAGGTAGCAGACCTGGTGTTGCCAAGCGATGAAAGCTTTTTGGTCTGCTGGATCGAGCCTCGGCGGTTTGGGTACTCCCAAGGACTTCCCGAGAGGATGTTCCCAGAAGAGGAGGACATCTTGGAGAGCAAAGCGCCTATTTCCAGGCCCCAGTCCGCCGCTCGCCGTGCGGAATATCGCGACTGGATCTCGTGGTATGAAAGCACGACTCATTTTGTACCAGTCGAGCCAGGGTTCGTACTGATAGGCACGATCCATTTTGATGTTAGTCGGGCAGCGAGAGATCTGCTCGATCTCATCATGGATGAAAGCAGCTGTCTTCAACGGACCCGGCGCTTTCATGTGTACACGAAATCCCGAGTTGGCAGAGGCGTTGAAGTTGCCTGCGAACTCCGTGGGCGCACACTGCCGGTGCCAAGCATTGGCGGTGAAGTCGATGACCCAGGATGGCAAGAATGGCGACTGAGAAGGGCGATACCAGTACCAGTGCGACCAGGTGCGAGTGCATACAAGCAGTCGAAAAGCCGCGCTGGTGAAGAGGAGTTCCACGCTTGAATTGTAGTTGGCGCTGAAGCCTGCAAATGCAGGATGGAAACCGCGCAGGACATAAAAGCTATCGCGAGCGTCTGTTGTATGCCACATCTTGGCGTTCAACACCTGGTCCAGTAACTTATCGGCCTTCGTTAGGAGTTTTGGATGGCTTAGCCAATGACTTCCCATCCTAGCCTCATACATCGTTGACAATGTCTTGAACGGCACACCAATTGCATCCGATATTCCTACCATCGGTTGGCTGTGGATGTCGCGAGCGCTCGCAAAGTTTGCTAGTACATGGAGAACATTAGCGAGCATTCGCACTTTCCCAAACTCGTAGGCCTGATCCGCGAGCGAAATGATTATTGGCACGTTGTGACAGCATATCTCCTGAAATATCCATCCTCGATACCAATATGGTAGGTCCATGAGCTCCATGATTGAACCGAGTAGCTCTGACGCGTTCAGGTCCTGTTCGACCAAGTATTGAGTGATCCACTTCACCGAAGAGTCCTGATCGTAGTCAATCAATTCAAGGTAGTCGTATAACTCGGCTAGTCTCTTCAATCCCTTCCCTGCCATTGAGCTGTTATCGTTTACACCAAGCCAAACGCAGATCTTGCGGCTGAACTGGAATATCTCAGCCATGACGTTGACTTGTGCGCTCCTCTCGTGAGCATCCCTCTGGTTGATACAGAGGGCATCGGTCCACATCACGAGTGGCTCGCCCGAAGTGGTGGCCTTCATGCGTAAATGTCGTAGGGCAGAAGTTAGGTTCACCGTCACAGGCACCTCGAACGAAGGTGTTGGCCTTCCTTCGTCCGAGCCATGTACTATCACAAGTTCCAAATCATTTGCCGAGCCCCAGTAGTACGACAGAGCACCGTAAGAAGGATTTTCAAGTATCGTCGTGGTCCGCAACGCGCACTCCAGGGGAGCCGAGAAGTCTTCATTCGGCCATACTGTGAGTAGACGGAGTTCATCTTTCATTGTGTCAAGTCTGCGGTACAGTGCTGAGCTGCCTTCGAAGTCGGGGAGATAACTGAGTCTTTGTGTCTTTGGCATGGTGGATATTGGAGCCAGGTATACTGTTGAAGAGACGAATGCGCAGCCGGGTGACAAGTTGATGTGGGTTTTGAGATTGATTTCCAGGGGATTCTGGTCCTGTTGGTAGCTGTCAGGGCGAGCTTCGTCCTATATCAGAGAAGGCCATCGAGCTGAAAGCCATTCGAATCCTGCATGCATACATGCACGCATCCTCAGCCCACAAGTTAGCCTACCTCGCCTACATCCTACCTGCACTTTGCCACACCTAGCTCCACCGCTAAGGGCAGCATAATTCGCATGCATACCTGCATGCCACCGGTGAGATCGGACTTCTTGAATCCTTTGGACATCGCAGCCGTGTATATCGACGTCAGCGTCCAAATTGTCCAAGCACGAGTTGGGGAGTTGGCGCAGCTTGGGGTGGACGTCCCTTGGTCGGAGGTCGTGGTTAGCAGGAAGCCTACTGTACGTCATGATCACGTGATGTGCGTGCTCGCTCGTGCCTTCCCATCTTATTGGAGTAGGTAAGGAAATATTGTCACTACGGCGTTCAAAATTAATCGCGCGAGAAGGATGTATGTAACGTTTCAAATATCTTCAAGAAATTCGTCATAAATAGGGGGAAATCCCACCAAGGCGATAATATGTGTACCCTCTCTGCAGCGTCGTGCGCGCCAATGGTGGGTTTCCTCCAAGGCATGTGCCCAATCATCTCATCACCAACCGATCCTCCAACTAACACGTCAAGTCATCAACAAGGTATCAAACAATTCCCCCTTCTTTACTTCCTCGACTGCTTCACAATATCGATAATCTTCTCCACCACGCTGGGATCGCTCAGCGTGCTGATATCACCAAGCTGATCCTCCTCGCCCGCCAGAATCTTCCTCAGAATACGCCTCATGATCTTGCCCGAGCGCGTCTTGGGGAGATCAGGGATACAGAACACCGCCTTGGGGGCCGCGAACGGACCAATGGACTTGCGAACTTGCATGATGAGCGCCTTGCGCAGCTCGTCGTTCTGCTCGTTGCCATCCTTGATCGACACGAAAGCGTTGACGGCCTGGCCGGTGAGCTCGTCGTGGATGCCAACGACAGCGGCCTCGCCGACGGCGTGGTGCTCGATGAGCGCGGCTTCGATTTCGGCGGTCGACAGGCGGTGGCCGGAGACGTTGACGACGTCGTCGACGCGGCCGCGGATCCAGTAGTAGCCCTCGGAGTCGCGGGCAGCGCCGTCGCCGGTGAAGTAGTAGCCCTTGTAGACGTTGAGGTAGGTGTCCATGTAGCGCTTGTGGGCACCCCAGACGGTGCGACACATGGAGGGCCAAGCTTGCTTGAAGGCGAGGACGCCTTCGACATCGTTGCCGTGGATTTCTTCGCCAGAGACGGGGTCGATGATGGCGGGCTCGATGCCGAAGAAGGGGAGGGAAGCGGAGCCGGGCTTGGTAGGCGTGACGCCGGCGAGGGGGGTGATGACGTGGGAGCCGGTTTCGGTTTGCCAGTAGGTCTGTGAGAGTGTTAGTTGGTTGACTGATTTTGCTAATCGTTGAATCTCAGAAACTTACGTCGACAACGTGTGCATTCTCCTTGCCGATGATCTCGTGGTACCACTTCCAGACCTCAGCGGCGATGGGCTCACCGACGGAGCCGAGGACTCTGAGGTGCTTCATCTCGTGCTTGACGTGCTCGTCGCCAGCACGCTTGAGAAGTCTCAGCGCAGTCGGCGCAACGTAGAATTGTGTGACCTTGTGCTTCGCGCAGACCTCCCAGTATCTGCTGAAGTCGGGGTATGCGGGAGTGCCCTCGAAAACAACGGTGGCAACACCGAGGACGAGAGGAGCGTAGACGACATAGGTGTGACCGGTGATCCAACCAACATCGCCGCCACAGAAGAAGGTGTCGGAGTCGTGGATGTCGAAGACATACTTGCCGGTCATGGCGGCGCCGAGCAAGTAGCCGGCGGTTGTGTGCATGACACCCTTGGGCTTGCCAGTGGAGCCAGAGGTGTAGAGCAAGAAGAGAGGGTCCTCCGAGTCCACGGGCTCGGGAGGGTAGTATGAGGGCCACTTCTCGCTCTCCTCGTGCCACCAAAGATCGCGGCCTTCGGTGAAAGGCACCTCAGTGCCAGTGCGCTTGTAGACCAAGCAGTGCTTGATGTCTGGGCACTGCTTGAGAGCATCGTCGACGATCTTCTTGGTGCCAATGGTCTTGCCGCCGCGCTTGCCCTCGTCGGTGGTAATCACGACCTTGGACTTTGCGTCAACAATGCGGTCACGCAGCGAGTCGGAGCTGAAGCCAGCAAAGACGACAGAGTGGACAGCGCCGATACGTGAGCAAGCAAGGAAAGAGATGACAGCCTCGGGAATCATAGGCATGTACAGAGCGACGGTGTCGCCCTTCTTCACGCCCATCTGCTTGAGAACCCATGCAAGCTTCGACACCTCTGCCATGAGCTCACCGTAGGTGATTGTGCGGCCGCCCTCCTGCTCATCAGCCTCGTAGATGATGGCAGGCTTGTTAGGGTCTTTGAAAGCATGGCGATCCACGCAGTTGTATGAAGCATTGAGTCTGCCGCCGTGGAACCAGGCGTTGTCTCCGCCGGCCAGAGTGCCAGATTTTGTCTTGTGGAAGTCGTTCTCCCATGAGAGGAGCTCGCGCGCTCTGTCGGCCCAGAAGTTCTCGGGGTCTTCAATGGACTTTTTGTAGAGCTGCTTGTACTCGTCGAGGTTTGCGAGGTGGGGCTTGCCGTGCTTGCTGGAGCTTGCGTTAGCTTGACTTGCGTTGTTTCGCCGGCGGAAATTCTTGTGCTGCGCATGCGATCACTTACTCAAAGAAGGCTTTGGGAATCTGGTAAGTGGGCACGGTGTTGGACTCGGGAATGCCGCCGCTGGGCGGTGCCTGCTCTTCAGACATGCTTGCGGCTGTCGCTCACGAGCGTGTCTGTGTGGATTGAGAAGGGTGTGGCTCTGTTCGAGATCGGTTTGCGCTTGGGGACAGCTTCTTTCGCTGTCGAGAGGCGGGGTGGTGGAGGAGGATGAGGGGTATAGTCGACAGAGAGGAATATTCAACAGAACAAAAGGCGAAATCAATCAGCAGCAGCAGGAGCAGCAGGAGCAGGACTAATAACGCGGTGCCGAATGGAGGTGGTCCTCGGATCCTCTCTACCCTGGTCTCTTCCGCTAGTCCTGGAGACTGCGGGTCAATGGGAGTCGGCGTGTTCGGTTCGGGCTTCGCTGCAGCTTTGTTTGGAGCAGGGTTTATTGTAATTATTATGACTGCTCTCACGGACACTGGCGTGTTTGCTAGACGGCTAGGACAACGGCGAGGAGAAGTAGTGTAGCTAGATGATATCCGCCTCTCTCTACCTCCGCGCGACGGTTTGCTATGCTATTAAGGTGTCCGTTGGCGGATCGGCAGCAGAGGACACTCGTCACATCTCCCCTCTGCTAACACCGTCTACCCTTCACTCCCTCACCAACCAGCATGCTTCGCTTGAGCAGTAGCCGTGTGGTGCGGGGGGCAGCTCTCTGGCTAAGTTGCCAAGGGCTGGATCATCGTCATCCGTTCATCCGCAGTACCAGACATGGCTGCACGAGATGATGAAATGTCTGGAGATGCCGAGACGAGACTACACACTAACATCATGCGGAGAAGGCTGGAGTGCATGGCATACGGCGTGTGTCGTCTGGGCTGACATGATGGTTGTTGTGTTGTTGATGTGCTCTTCTGCCTTCTTTTGGGAAGAGGCCCTCGCAAGCAAGCGCTGGAAGGGGTCCTTTGATGATCCGCCCTCAAGCTGCTGCTGCTCGACCTGCCCCACCACCCGGCGCGAGCTCAGACGAAGCAAACAGCAGGAATAAAGCCGGACAAATTGTTTGTGCTCAATCATATTTTACCTGGCGAGGGAGCCAGCCAGCCCTGGCCTGCAGGCACGCGACATGCACCACCAGGTGCCGATCGTCTCTCAACCGCAGCCTTGCCGGGCGCTTACGGAGGAGGCGAGATGCTTGCACTGAATCTGTGTAAAATATATTAGCACTTCGTCCATTGCTCCGACAGACATGTCTCTCTGCTTCCAAGGCGACAACAACAACAACATTATTGTCTTATCGATAAGCATGCCAGGGCTCCAAGCTCTCCCTCGGACTCCCATCCAGCAAGCACAGACGCCAATGCACAACACGCCGCCGTGTGCTCGGGTCGGTGAGTGGATATCTTGCTTTGTCTGCCTGCAGTAGACACCGACCGTGCTGCTGCGAAGGCGTGCAGGTAGGAGAACATTACTATCATTATCATCATTATGTGAGGTACCACACCACTGTCATACACTCGAGATGCACATCCAGTGAAGAGCAAGACTCCCCCGACTGTTGTTTCCCGGGCACAACAACCCGCATTCCTTCACATTTCACATCCACATCTGCTGTGCTGTGCTGTGCCCTGTCCTCTCTCACTCAGTCGCTCGCTCCAGTGTCAGCCATTGATATGCCCGCCAGCAAGCTATGACGGTAATGCTGAGTTGGCACTTTCCAAGATCGCGCTGGCATAGCAGAGAACGCGTCTGCAACCCAGGATGAATCACCACGCCCTGCGTCTGACGCCATCCAACTCGCCCTTCTACAAATCCTCCACTACCACCACCTCACCCAGATCTCCCACAAAGCCTCCCAAACCTGACGAACCGGGCCTCCAGCTCCGTCACGTAATAGGCACAACCACCGCCTCCTCCACCGCCTTCGACGCCCTCCCTTCCTCACGCCTTTTCGCACACACTGCCGGAGCTTGTGCGGTTCTTGCGGAAGTCGAAGCCACCACCGAAGGATTATCCGCGAAACAACGATTCTACCGCGCCAGACCCACCCCGGCCGGAAATTCAAGAGATGGACTTACGCCCACCCCAAGTGACCCTAGACACCGCGCTCTGGGATTCGTGAGGGAACAAAGTGTTGGCGGCTCGCCGCTGGCTTCCTCAGGCCGCGATTGGTCGGACTCGCCCTCTGGCAGGTCGACTACTGCCAAAGACCGTGTCAAGGCTGCGACGTCGGTAGCGTTGAGTCCCAATGGGAAATGGCTGGCTCTGGGAGAGACTGGATACAAACCGCGGGTTGCTATATTCTGTCTGACGGACGACGCATCGGACAGTCCGGTGACGATCATAAGTGAACACAGTTTCGGAGTGCACGCTCTACGCTTCAGCCCGGACTCGAAGTATTTGGCCTCGCTTGGGACGGTCAATGATGGCTTCATATACATCTGGACGATTGATGACAAGACTGGAGCGGCGGGCTTGCACGCCAGCAATAAACTCACAACGGTGACCAATGCTGTTGCGTGGATTGGTGATGCGGTTATTACGGCTGGATTGCGCTTTATCAAAGTCTGGCGACCCAACGATGAGGCCAACTTGGACATTCGAAGTCCAGAGTTGCCGACGACGTCCACTTTCGCGCCCAAATCACGTGTCGACACCCGGTCGTCAGACTACGGCAACAGTATTCTCACCCCGCGTCACAAGACGCTTGCTGGCAAGAATGTCCTACTGGGCGACCTGCTCGAATGTAATTTTGTGACCGTCGTGCCCGTCTCTGACAACGAGGCCATCGTGTGCGCTGAGACGGGAGAGATATGTCTTCTCAATGATAAGGATAAGGTACAAAGTTTGACGTTAATCGCAACGACAACCTTTGCTGTCAGTGCAGCACGTGTTGATGAGGATGGCTCACTCCAAGTCATGGGACAGGAGGGCTGTTTGAAAACTTTAAGCCCTGCAGAGTATGCACAACCTCAACGACCACCAAGTCGATCACGACGACAGACAACTTTGCCAGCTAGGCCTGCTTCAAGCGGTTCGCCCTCGACGATTGCGACTGCTGCGCTAGGATCCATCATTGTTGAATTGGACTCGGAGCGCGTATTGACGCTCCGCAACCAAGAGGACCAATCTTTCACGCAGCTCGCAGCACATAGGGAGGCCGTGCAAGGTGTAAAGCTCTGCAGGTCGAATGCCTTACCATCGGCACGCTTCTTGACCTTTTCCGCTACTGGGCTTATCCAATTTTGGGATCCTGATGGCGTACTCGACGCGTTTCTCAACGTACCAGTCCCGCCTGCGCCTGCCGCACAAAGTACAGCCAACGAGCTGAAAAGCGTGGCACCCTTTGTAGGAGGCACATGCATTGCTACGGGTGACAAGTATGGCGTACTATCGATCGCGGACGTGAGGACGAAAGCCCTGGTGACTCAAGTACGGGCACATTCCGCAGAGATTATGGACCTCTGTGCTTTCCGAATCGAAGATGTCGACTTCGTCGCAACAGCTGGTCGTGACCGCATGTCTCAGCTCTTCATGTGGAAGAATGGTCAGCTCTCGCTGCTTCAGACCATGGATGAGCATGCTGGCGCTGTGACCGGCGTACTGTTCGAAGAAGACGAGAGGAGACTGATCACACACTCTTCTGACAGATCTGTCGTTGTGCGTGAGACAATGTTCCGTGAAGAAGGAAATGTGGAGTCTCTAGCATTTGTCATGTTGAGAGCGATTACTGTCAAGGCGTCACCGACTTCCATGTGCCTTACTGGCAATGACGAACTTCTGATCGCCACCGTCGACCGGTGCATTGGGAAATATAAAATCAAGAACGGACAATGCATTTCGAGCTTCAAATGCTCCGATGCAGACGGCGGGGAAGCAGCTGTCATGTCCAAAGTGCTTTATGCGCCGTCGCTCCATGGTAGCCCAGCAATAGCTGGTGTTGCAAGTTCGGATAAATCTGTGCGCATGTACACCGAGTACGGATCACTGATTGCCAGAGACTGGGGGCACACCGAGGGCATCACCGATGTCGCTTTCCTGCCAGCAGACGGCAATTGCAATACGTCGCGACTTGTGACAGTCGCTGTTGATTCTACCATCTTCGTCTGGGACACCGTGCTCGCAACTTCAACCCAGGCCGCTGATCCTGGTGGGCTCGGCATTGTGCTCGAAGCCAACGGCACGTCAAATGACATTGCTCTCAACCCTCCTCTGCGCAAGATCATCTCCCACACAGACTTATCCCGCCACAGGCGTCTCAAGTCATCTTCGGAGAGCGAGCCCGTTTCTCCCACAACCACAGTCGGTCCCAAATCTCCTCAGCGCCTCCGCAAGAAACCATCTCGCATTTCCACCGCAACCACCCCACGCCTCGAGCCAGCTTTCCTCTCCGTTTTCCCAGACTCGCCGTCATTCCGCCGCGACAGCATCCGCCATCGCTCACCTTCCCCGTCAACGCCTCGCACAGCCGAAGCCCCGAAACCTCGCGCGCACACCACCCAGAAGCGCCGAACTTCCACTTCTACGTCCAATTCCCTCTCCACGACTCTCGGACGCTTCAACAAGAGCTCCGACAACGTCTCGTCGAAAGCCAACAAGCCCACCATCTCCCCCACTCCTACCGCCACCGTAACGGCGTCTTCGACTCTCGCTTCATCCACAGACTCCATCTGCCGCTCTCTCCGCTCTTACCGTAAACGCTTCGCCGCAAACAGCAACACGGTCCTCCCACCGGCTTCGCTGCGCGAGCTAGAAAGGGAATTGAAACTCACGCTTGCTGCAGTGGCAGCTAAAGTCGAAGGTAACGGTGCGGCTGCGGAGGAGACTTCTTGTTCTGCGAAGAAGGATTCGGGTGTGGAGAGAAAGAGGATGGGGTCGGATGCGACGAGTGTGGTGAGTCGCAATGGGAGTGTCGTCGACGTCGACGACGTCGATGCTGTGGTGGGTGCTTTGGCGGAGGTTGGCGTGGGTGATGAGAGATGAGGGGTTAGGTACTTATTGAGGGAACGGAATATAGGTTTTTGTCAAACACCAGGTAACAAATTGTTTTCTCACACGAATGATTGCGATTTGATTTTGTGGCTCGGGTTTTGTTCTTCGGATTCTTCCCTTCGCCACCCTGCTGGGAAGTCTAAACCGTGAGCGCCGCGCGAAGTCTATAATCCTCTTGCAGCATTGCAGCACCATTCTCCTTGTGCTTGTTTCGCTAAGACGGTATCTATGCAAAAGCTGGGCACTATGCTGGTAAGAATGGTGATGTCTGTCGTCCAGTAAGGCTATACCACAAAGGGACGTAGCCAGGTCCGCGTATGGTATAATCCTCTGAACTGGTCTTCTGAAGTGGACCGAGAGATGCAAGTGAGGTGAATCCTACAGGTGAGGTAGGAATTCTTCGAGTAAGTTGCAGCTCGGCCTCCAGATTCCAGAGAAGCAACGAAAACATAGAGGTAGTCGGCTGGCAATGACCGAGATCTTCGACGCTCGACCACGAGTTACTGTCAACGAATTCGACAAATTCGTCATGGGCAGTTCGGAGCCAGACTCGTATACCGTCTTCAATGCCAAAGCTTAGTGTCCGTCGTCATCGGCATTGAGTCCGAAGCTTGGAATCGCATGCTTTGTCACGTCTTGCCCTGGCACGCAATGTGAGCAGCGCCTGTTTGGAATTCGAAGATCACACCACCTCAATACATAATAAAGGAGATTGATGACACGCTGCTATCAACAAGTCACCAAGCTCATTGATTCAGCCGTTAGATCAAGTGGTTGGCAAGCCTCCCAGAATCGATTATACACGTCAATTACAAACATCAGAGCGGTCCGCAATGTCACCATAAGGTTGGGACTCTCGGCGGTCTAGATCTTCATGAAAAACTACTAACCCTAAACATGTTTGAGCGCATGCAGTGTTTGAAAATCGATATGTACAGCTTCTGTTAGGCGGACGACTGGGCCGAGCAAAGGAATCTGGCTCTGAGCGTCGCACAAAAGAAGCGAGTACTTTCGCTCTCGCTAATAGAGTCTCTTGATAAGACGACCAAAAGTAGAACATGGTTGATGCATATGATCCTGACAAGCCACCGACGTCTGGGGGCGCTCCGAATTTTTCTACTTTGAGAATTGCTCTGACCGGATTTGAATATATTGCATGATTGCTTTACGGTAACTGTCATTCTGCGTCACACATACGTTCTTACTCCCCAGAATAGTGCTTGTGTCGGAACCGGGCGGTCACCGACATTCCATAACGGCCAACGGGCGGATGAGAATCGCCGCAACACAGCAATTTGCATGCATATGTTGGCTGGACTCGGGCATACTTGGGAGTCTCTCGGTCGTTGCCATTTTATCTGTACAGTGTCACCAAAATGCAAGTTGAGGACAGTACTAATTGCTGTGCTGCGCCTTCATGCACTGTGCACATGGCACGACAGTGATATTACTGCAGCCCACCGAGCAAGCCACACAAGCGCTTCAAGACCTTTCTCATTCTACCAGAAAGCCTTCCGACCATAGCTATGATTAGAAACAAATGATGACTGTGATTGCAGATCGAGCTGGCATTGCCGCATACCAGGGCTGGACTCCTCTTCCCAAGCAGCTTTCTTCTGGCACTCCACGAGGTCATGTGCGCAGTCACATGTGCATGAAAAGATGGCGATCTTCCAGTATCTTGGGAAAGGTCTATCGCTTCGTTATCCCTGCAATGCCTCTACATGCATGGAAACAGATTCTCTTCGTTCTTGTTATATCTGAAGTCGTTATTGACCCGAAAGTTTGGCGCTAGCTCTCCGGCCCGCGCGACGCCGAGCCGGCTGGCTGGTAGCTCGATCTCACTGTTTTCGCTGTGACCTTCAATCACGTCGCTGTAATCTTGTACATTACCGGGGGGTCTAGATTCATGCGCTCGACCCTTGTTCTGCTCGTACAACCATTGCAAGGCAAGACTTCCGTCTATTACAATCTTGATAACAATATCTTGGGTCAGGATATCGAGCTTCCCAGACCTCGGCATCTCTTCCAGTGTTGTGTCAACATTCATGCAGGAGGTCTATATGTGCCTGGCATTTATAGACCGACTACTCCTGCCACCGCATGATAATGTGCCGCGTTCCTGACCATCAGCCCTCAACACGCAGAATGTCTCCACAAACTGCACTACAGATGCTGGCATTTGACTTCGCGATCTCGGTAAGTTTGAGACAGTGTTCGGTGGGCTCACAGCTGCAATAGCTCGACCGACGTTATGTGTCAAGTCACGTCTCCATCTGGCCCAGGAAAGTAATCCTCGACGCTGATCTTAAGAATGGTCTCCGATACAATGCGCAGCTCAGGTCGCCTCTACCAGCCGATTGGTGTGCCAGCCCAATTACCAGGATGAAAGGCTGGCCAAGCATGCCGCTTGTATACTTCTGCATATTCTCTGCATGCTGGACCACGCGTAGGAAGCGTGGAAGCTCGCCTTGTCGGCTGTGCCTCCGCATGCAGGAACATATGCATCTAAGCGAGTTGCGCAATGCCTCTGCACCCTGAAAGCCGATACGTATTCATCAATGCACTAGGACTCAATGGTATCGCCATCAAAAGGCATGCACTACCGTAGCCAACACACTACATCTGGACCGCTCGAGTGTCACATTGGGCATTCTCGTGAGGTGCGTTGCATGGCAATCGGCGATGGGTTTCTGTACCGTCGGCTCGGCAAGCCTCGCAACGATCCCGACTGTCGGTTGCGGTCCCTACACGTACATCAGGGCCGTTGTAACGCGCAACGGTCCTGCGCTCCCCATTTTAGCGTCTCCACATGTTCGAGGGGCGGCGCGCATGTGCACCTAAACACAGAAGTACACGGTACATTCTGGGGCGATGCAGCAGACAGGGCTGCAGGCATGGTCTATTATAAGGTAACACGCGCCGGCATCTCATGCGTGTGATCGCAATCGCTTGGGTTTTCCCTCGACGATCTACTTAACTTGCCGTACTACCTCAGTCCGATCGAGATTGTGTCTACAGTTCGCGGGCATCCGCACCTCACCCAGGCGACGCAATCATGGCGATTTCAGGCCATACCACCGATCAGGCGGTCATCGCGACCATGACGGCGGGTACTGTACTCGGTGTCCTCGCTGTAGCTGCGCGGCTCTTTACACGCATTGTCATTGTGCGGAAAGCGGGTTGGGACGATGCGATCATATGTGCTGGCTGCGTGAGTTCTTGGACACACTGGCATATCTGGTAGTAGCGCTGACCTTGCCAAGATCTTCAGCATTACACATACAGTCACAACTGGCAAGAGAGGTATGTGCCCATCGAAGGTCTCTATGTATGAGCTTTGCTAACATCCTATTCAGTCGAGTATGGTATGGGTCAGCACTACTGGAATCTTAGTGAGGACACCAAGATCAACGGCTTCTATTGGTTTTGGGTTTCCATTTGGATCTACTATTCAGGTCTCTTCTGCGTGAAGATATCTATCCTGCTCCAGTATTTGCGGGTCTTTGTGCAGAAGCACTTTCAGATGGCCTGCTACACTCTGATCGGTGTGGTCACCGCCTGCAGTCTATGGGCAATCTTCAGTGGCATCTTCATGTGTACTCCTGTGCGCCACTTCTGGGATGTCCGCGTGCCAGGCGAATGCATGAACAAGCTTGCAGTCAATTACTCTGCAGCTGGCGTTAATGCTGCGACCGACTTTGCCACTGCTATACTGCCGCTTCCGTTAGTCGGCACGCTGCCTATTTCGAGGCAACAGAAGATATTGCTGATGGTAGTGTTTGGCTTTGGGTTCTGGTAAGTTTCACCGAATACACTACTCCATGATCTTGCCACTAACTCTACCAAGCACATGCATTGTCTCAGTTCTTCGCTTGGTCTGGCTTTACCCAATCTCAGTAACTAAAGACGTGACATACGAGAGCCCAATATCCGCACTTTGGAGCAATGTCGAGTTGAATGTTGGCATCCTCTGCTCCTGCGTACCCACTCTCCGCAGCTGCTTGACCAGGCTTTTCCCTAGCCTCTTCTCACCAACCGTCACTAGCCATGCCACGCAGTCTGAGACTAAACCACACTCTTCGGCCTCTGAAAACAAACGCTTGACCTTGACCATCCAAGAGATTGTCTCACCTAGGATCGACATTGACTTGGAGGAACAACGCCCCGACAGCGAAACCTTTGGCAACGATCTCCGAAAACAGCCATTCAGCTTTGTCTCATGCACTCAACACGACAGCTCAGAAGCTGTACACCTCACAACAATACGCTCCCCACCCACTACAGCATTGTCCAAAACGCACTCCCGAAAAGCCTCCTTGCCCGAACGCGTGGCTAGATGGCGAGAAAGCCAAGGACAAAAGAACTCAGCAATCACGCAAGCTGCGCAGCAACCAATACCGCAGCAGCAGAACTACCCTAATAACGACAGCACGAAGAACCTGCTCGGCGAAGAGTACGAAGCGATGTTACCGGCGCCCGAGCGCTCATTATTGAGAAACGGCCACTAAACTCACTACAACATGCATAACCTGCATTTTCCTTACGTCAGCCACTTGATGAGTGCGAACTCTCCTTTTGTATCAGCGATGGTGTTCCGTGGGATTTGTGGATTATGATGTATCATAGCTTTGAGAATATACGAAGGAAAGACAGAACTACGGCAGAACCGCAAGGTTAGGACTGGAGACAAGATACGCGACGAAAAGTCACCTGAATCAAAGTATGTAAATTATCGTCACCTTTCTGGATCGCAGCGAGACTAGATCTTGAACAACAGCAATTGCGAATCGTTTGAGTGACTGAGCAATCCCTGGTTGCAATCTACTGTGAGATAAAGGTTCCATGGAGCGCAGAATGCTATAGGCAAGATTGAGAACAGACACGAACGGGATCAACATTCAATAGAGAACTATCTATTCGCAGAACTTCTCTTGTACACTTTCAGCAGGAATAATAGAGACCGGACATAAACAGCGCGTGTTTACAAGTAAAACATGATGTCGTCAAGGTTGGGGTGCCAAGGATTCTTGCGTTCTTGACCGTACTTCTGGGAGCCCTGGGTATTGTTGGAGCGCGACGGTCGCCAGTAGTTCCCTCCATCGATCTCATTTCGAGCTCTGTTCCTGAAGTCGTCAAAATTTTCCTTCGGTCTCTTCTCAATCCACATGCTGCCAACGAGGTATCCGCGCAGCCATGCACGGCCACGATCGCAAAGTCGGTCTGCGTAGTATGCTGGAGAGCAGTATGAGACACCCTTAGTAGCTCGGGCGTAGATGTAACAGAGTGCGTGCGTCACACGCTGGAGATCGTCGGAGCTGAGACCCATTTGGTTGGTGAGGACGAAGTAGTGAGCTGAGCGGCCGGTGCCTTGAAGTGGTTTGTGAGATTGCAGGAAGAAATCGTTGCTGGTTGGATGGGTGATAACTTCGTCAACAACGAATCCCGGGTGCAGGTTGTGGTTGACCCTTGTCCAATCGTCACGGTCTGTTCGTGGTCTCCCGGTGCGCTCGTCCAACTTCTTCTTGAACGTCTGATCTTCCTTCGACTGCACGGATTGCCAGTTCTCCACTTCCCACCTGGTTAAGTCAGAAAGGAAACTGTTGCCCTGGGAATTTCTATCGGTGAAGAAGCGTGTATTGTGCCTCTTGCCGACGACGATGAATGTGAGCTTGAATGATGGCACGGCACCAGCTCCTCCAATGAATCGGTGAGCCATCTCGTACGAAATTTGCAGTTGGGTGATCTCAGACTCTCGGACAGTCTGGTATTGAGATTCGCTCACACCATCGCGGTAAAACAGCATATTCGCTGGGAGCCTTCCGTCGTGCTTGTCGGCCCAGTCGATCAGACGCTCCTTGACCATGTCTGCAAGATCTGCGATGAACTCTTGCCTGCTGACTTGTAAGCGCATAGAGCCCGGGTAGTGCAGGTAGTCGTCGTCTGTGCTGCCAACAACAGCGGCGATGGAAGGACAGCCAGGTCGTGCACTCCCAGTCGGGTGAGCGACGTCTGCTCCGACTATGATGGTTTGGCACTCCGTTGAAGATTGGGTAGTGGAGCCCAGGATTGAAGCAAGGTGGCTAGATTCCACGGCATGGTTAGTACCTGCACCTTTGAGGTTGATCTTCATGGCCACGTTGGCAAGGTACTGTGGGCTAATCTTGCCCTTGTATGCCATTCTATCGCTGACAGCGCACACTACGTGTCGGCCCATCTGGAGGTCAGCAACACGTTTGACGTTCGCGTATTCGTCGTAGGACTTCTTTGGTAGAACAATGAGCATTATGTCCGAAGGCTGACCGCCTGCTTGCTGAAGGTACTCAATCAATCTCTTTTCCTCCGGGAAGCTCTTCGACCGCGCGTCCTGGGTTGCATTCTGAGCGGTCGTCACGCTAACCTGATTCAGGCCCAGATTCCTCAACTGTGTCGTCAACCCTGCTTCCAGATGTCGCAAGTATGGTTCAAAGCTGCCCCGTCCGTGTAGCCGATGAAGATCCAAGATCATGACTCGCCGAATGTGTTCGCTAGGCACGAAGTATTGAAGCTTCTGCAAGTTCCAGCTTGCCTCCTTGAAATCTCTCGGCGCTGCATTGTTCCTGTAGCGAAGAGCAGGCGGGGCTAGGTAGCGTGCTGGGACTCTGAGCAAGGAAGGCTCGACAGACATGCCGAATTCCATCGCTCTGCCTCGTCCATGAGATGTATTGATCCCAAGCATGTTGAAGCCAAAGTCTTCTAGATACTTTCTATTGTAAATTGGCAGTTTACATGCAAAGGCGAGCATCTCTTTCGTTTGGTCATCGGACATTGCACCTCGGAAGGCATGGAATCCATGAAGTCTTACATCTTGGGCGCGGTCGGAATCCATCGGTCCTTGTGGACTGACGTAGACTGGGAGGTCACTCAGATCACTTCGGAAGTTGAGTCGTGACAGCTCGGCCTCAAGGTGTGTCCAGCTCTGCATATGGTCGTCCAGTCCTGTCGTTCCAACTCGCGTGATGATGACATGACGATTCGAGTCGCCGACCACTGCTTCCTTCTTTCTGAACACATTGAATGCTTGCCGAGGAGGTAATCGCATTGCTTTGAGCCGTGGCATGAGCCGCTGAACGCTGACATTCTCAAGGAAGGGCGAAGCGCCAACGTGAATGTTGAGCAGCAAGTGATCAACTCCTGGGCGTGTGGAGACCGAGAACCCACGAAAGGCCCTCAGAGCGCGTCGATCGGATGCGTCAAGATGCCGCTCATTGGGTGCCCGGGTAAGAAAGAACCGATTGGCAGCTGTGCTTGCGTAGTGCTGTGTGTCCAAATTGTCTCGCGCATAGTGAAAGATGAAAGCGTTGATGCCACGAATAAGGATTGCACCATCATCAGCCCCATCATGAGACGCCACGGAACTTTGAAACAACTCCAGTGGACTTTGCGATGCATCGATCCGCTTCAAAAAATGTATTCTGACCTGCTTGAATGCAATGACCTGCTGCGTATGAGGATGGGCTGCGGGAAATCTCTGCGTAGGTCGAGGAGTGGAGTTCTCGCCTTCTTTGTCAGGAAACAAAGGCTTCGTGGCCCATATGAGATCGTGGTCTGTTGCATAATCGCGTCGCGTTTGGAGCTCGAGATAGCCATTTTGGAACTTGAGCTGTTCGAAGATGGCCTTCTTCTCGGTCTTGTCCTTTGTGAAATACTCTTCGCCGTCTGCGCCTGTCTCGCGCACGATCTCGAGCTTATAGGCATAGACATATTTCGGTCGACTGGTGATCCGGACATAGTTCGTGAGAACTGTAGGTGCCTGCTGCTGATCTTTGACAGGTAGACGATCATTACGGGTGCCATACCCAATGCGAAGGCCATCCTTGTGCTTTTGTTCTGTGGGGCCTAGAGACTTCTGCAATGATGCAGGCGGAGGATTAGGCGCAGCAGTTGTAGAGCGTAGAGGCACATCTGTAGTGGCTGGTCGAACGGCGGAAGGAGTAGCCGCAGAAATCGGCCCAGCATTCGCAGGCTTGAACGTCGCAGCTGCGGGATTTGGCTTAGCAGCCTGCGGGTCGAGAGGGTATACAACCCGTTTGGAAAATCGCGTGGCTGCAGCAGACTGAGTGATTGGAGTGGCGGCTGCGCTCGCATAGGATCTTGCTGGAGGTGGAGGTGGAGGTGGAGCCGGAGATGGAGCAGAAGTCGGAGCAGGAGCCGGAGCAGGGCTTGGTTGATTGGGACATTCGCTCGCAAGGTGGCCTGGTTCATTGCAAATGGTGCACCTTTTCCGTGTGTCCGGGTTCTTGCCAAAACCGCTCCAAGACATCTGTGCTTTGTGTGTGTTGTAGAATCCAGAAACCAAAAAGAACCAGACCAAAGCTTCACAAAACTCTTATACGTCGACCATCTTGCAAGCCGGCTTCTAGCTTGCTGCGCGCATGAGTCTTCTAAACTGCACACAGCCGACATGCATGAGTCTTCAGATCTGACGGGCGAACGCAGGAGCAAGCAAAGCAAGCAAGCATCCGTGAATCTCGCAGCCGTCTACGCAGACGTACGTAACCTTTGTGAAGCTGGGAACCTGCGACCATCGGCTTTGCAAACTTCCGCGCTGCAATGGCGGTACCCATGACCATAGTAGCACAGATACAGTTTGAAAATCTATATTGCCTCATCAGTAGTGTCCTGACATTCCATCGCTTTCTGTGCATCTTGCCAGATGATGTAAACATACAGAAAGCCAGAGAGACACGCGCGGACTTTGTGTGCGAGCATTGTCGAGATAGCTGGAGTTCCTGTGAATAAGCAGACGCAGCTTACCTTTCTCGATAGATCAAAAAATGGATCAAAGAAAAAAAAAGACAATAGAGAGACATATGCCATTGCCATTGCTATCGACTTACTAGCAAGAATCTCGAGGGCAAGTGTCAATAAAATTCTGGTAAGAGGTTGAGTGAGTGAATTGAGTGAGTGCATGAGCCAAGTGCAGACCAGAAGCAGCCCTTGTAGTCGTTCCTGGTAGAAAGCAAATGAGAACGCAAGGACCAAGTCACTCGGCCAGCAAAAGAAGGGGTAGAATAAATTCAAGAACGCAACAATAACAAGAAGAAGAATCATGTAGTGCAAAGAAGCATTACCATAACAGCATAGGTTTTTCTGAATTTTCTGGTTCCAAAGTGACTTTCTCTGAGACGTAACAGCGTGCCATTCTTAACTTCCAGCTTAACCGTGTCTTTTACCGCCAGTAGAATGTGCATTGCCAGCGGGTCTATGGCGCCTGTCGATGTGGCTTTGGCGGCGAGATTCGTGACCGCGTTGCACTGTTGGTTGGGTAGGCAGGCCTTTGGAAGGTCGATGGACGATTTGACAGTAGCTGAGGTTACCACAGGAGTGCGCAAGTCGTCAGGCCGATCTTGGTTGGCAGGTTTGAGGCATTTGCAAAAGCGCCGCGAGGCCTAGACGGCCGACGGTGGAAGCCTTGAATGGATGGAGCTCAAGTCCCAGGGTCAACGTCATGAAGAGCGTCGGATATGGTGGCGACAGAATCGGGAACGAATCGCCCCGCTAGAAGCAGGCGATCGTCGTCGGTTTTCGTGTCATTTTCGTAGTTTCCCACAAAGCGTGCAAAAGAGTCGTAGCAATTCGCATCTTTCATAACCCATCGCTCAATCAATCGTATCCACCTACACCGCCAACCTGGCTTGCGAAAGCAGTGCTAACGCTCCTCGCGTCCTCGTCCTGCTCAAGCATCGAGCGGTTGACCCTTCCGCTGCCGATAGGTGGCTGTGGGGCACCTTGACCCTCAACATATCGCCTAAGCTTGTCTGACTGGGAGAGCGAGGCCTGCTTGTTGAGGTCGTTGATGCTGAGACCGGTGAGGCTGACGCCACCCTGGCCGGGCTGCTTGACGGAGCCGTTGGTAGTGATGTCAGTGACTTCAGTACCAGCCACACTGTCACCAGCAATGGACTCAGGGGCACGGTGGTGTGCGTGGTGGTGGTGATGGTGGTGCTGCGCACCTGGACCACCGGCAGTCATGCCACGCTGGCCACCTGAGATGACAGGCCAAGAGTCCTGGAAGCCCTGGAACATAGGTGGGTACTGCGAGTTGAGGGCGGCACCGCCACCGAGTGCAGAAGAGTGCACAGAGCTGACATCATCAGGGATGTAGCCAATTACACTGCCGTCAGCACGAGGTCCAGGACCACCGTTGGCACGACCTCCGTTCATAGATGTAGCCACCTGGTTTGCGTTCTGGTGGGACATCTGGTAACGCTGGGGACCACGGTAGGAAGTCTTCGGCCTGCTGAACTGCAGAAGAGACACCTGGAGATTGTTCAGAGGACCCTCAACAAGAGTGTTACGCTCCTTGAAATGCAGTAGAAGGTAGTGCCAAAGCGGGTGCTTGCTCAGCACCTTGGGGTTGCCGAGAATGACAAGACCGTACTTGGCACGCGTAAGAGCGACGTTAAGACGGCGTGGGTCAGACAAGAAACCAATGCCTTGGTGCTCGTTGCTACGCACACAAGACAGGACGATGAAGTCCTTCTCACGACCCTGGAAAGCGTCCACAGAGGCGACCTCAATCTCCTTGTAGTACTCCTTCCTGAATGTGCCGCTTTGCTGCATGCTCTGCACGACGAAGCTGCGCTGACCCTCGTACGGAGTGATGACACCAATGTCCTCGGGCTTGACGCCGGCCTTGAAGAAGCGGGTGACAATCTTTTCAACGTTCTGGGCTTCAGTCCTGTTCAAGAAACTGGTGCCAGATGCCGAAATTTCCTCAGAGCCAAGGTTGGACCAGAACATCATAGGGTTGTCAACCACGGGCCATGGGAAGTCCACGTCTCGACGCAAGCGCTGGTGCATGGTAATACCGTTTTGCAGAGAGCCTTCGTAGAACATGTTGCTGGGGAACTCGGAGAGACACGGGTGCATACGGTACTGCACCTGCAGGCGAATGGGCGCACAGCCAAGAATGACCAGACGCTCAAACAAAGACTGGTTTAGACCAGCCTTCGCAGCCTTCTTGTTCATGATGACGGGGCCAAGTTGCTGGTGATCACCCACAAGGACAACTTGCTTGCAGCCGAGAACCAAGGGGATCATGCACTCAGGCTCAGCAGACTGGGTGCTTTCGTCGATAAGGACCGTGCGGAATTTGAGCTTGGAAAGACGAGGGTCGCCAGCACCAACACAGGTGCAGCAAATGACATCGGCGTTTGTGAGGACCTCGCGCTCTGCGGCACGAGTGAGAGACTTGAACTTCTTCTCATCCTGGCTGCTCAATTCTCCAAGCTCGCTCTTCAGCTGCATAAGCTTGTTAAGCTCGACGTTGGTGTCGTTCATGCGGACCTGTTCGTGCAAGGAGAGGAAGCCAACCTTGGACTCGACATCCTCACGAGACTTGGCAGTGACACGGACGACCTTGAGACCGGTGAGATGGATGCGCTCGGTGAGCTGATCAACAGCCACGTTAGACGGTGCGCAAACAAGCACCTGACCACCATTAATCTTACTCAGGTGGTAGATGATAGTTGCAGATGTCACAGTCTTGCCAGTACCGGGAGGACCCTGGATCAAACTAAGCGGCTTTTGCAAGACGCTCTTAACGGCGTTGATTTGAGAGCCGTTGAGTTCTGGAAGACCAGGAACACTGAACTTGCGAGGCATCTGAGTCTTCATCGGAGCAGCCGCAACTTCGTGACCAAGGAGACGGTGGAAGATGTAGCCAGAAACACTCATCTCGTCGATGGCGAAGGTCTTCATGGCGTGCTGCATACGGTCGAAAGAGGTAGCCTTCCAGACGTAATCGGCGGTGAAGTTGTGTGTGCACTCAGTAGGAACGCTCTTGTGGTCGCCACGCGCCCTGAGTTCGATGCTGACCTCGTCGCTCTGGTTGTTGGGAATCTTGATAACGTAGCCGACGCCCTCCCAGTGAGGACGAAGCTCGCCCTGGTAGCGGAGACGCATCTCATCACCCACGGCCAATTTCACATCGCCGAGTTCCAGCTTGGGGAGAACGAAGGACGCCAGGTGTTTGTTGTTCAGACCGAAATCCCAACGCACAATCAGGTTGTCCTGGGACTGCGACTCCTTCAGCTTGCGATCGTAGTCCGCCTCGATCTTAACCAGCGGGCCAAAGACGTTCTGGTATTGGTAGGCATCATCGTAGCGCAACAAAACGGGCGCAGGCTCATCGTCGATGCCCGAGTTTTTCTCAAGATCCTGGATTGTGGCATTGCTGTTGTCCTTCCACATCTCTTCCAACTTGGCGATGACCTGAGGCGGCAAGTGTCGGGCACGCATTTGTTCCTGGTCAGTGGGCGCGCTGACCAACCAAGGAAGGAAAGAGCGATCCTCAATCAAAGGTTGCCAGCGTGAGGTGTCCCAGTTCATGTCCTTGCTGCTGGGCATAGCAGCGCAGGGCTGGCGGCACAAGAGTACGACAACAGTGTCGCTCTTTGCCGGAATGAAACCCAGCAAGAAGACATTCTTTGTACCGCAGTTGTAGCATTCGAGGGTGGTCTCGCCCAATTGCGAAGTCGGATGAAGCTGGACCTCCTTGTGCCTCGCGCGAACGAGATGGTTGATGATGTGGCTCGAGCTGGTGTTGCCACGAGCAGAGCAGAACCACTTGTTGCATGACAAGCACTTGACAACGCTGCTAGGGTTGTGAATGCCGCAGTATGCGCAAGCGTGAGCCGGAAGCTCTACCTCCTCTTCGGGCTGCTGGCCAGCAGCTCCGTTTGCTCCGTTCACGGCATGGCTCGCCAGGCTTTCAGTGTCATCGTCATCGAATCCCAGGTCGGTTTCGTCGTCGTCTCCCACGCGCCTGCGTCGCGGGCCTCCATTCAAATTTCCGCGGCCGTACTCATTATCGAGAGCGCTCTCGCCAGCATCCAGAGTGGAGAGGTCGTCGCCATCGTTAATGGCAGATACCGAGTCACCCACGAGGTGATTGCCAGCATGGGCGAAAGCAGCAGCCATATTGCTGTGCTACGTTTGTCCGGCGGGTGAGTGGTGTGTAGGAGAGGTAATAGTAGTAGTGGCGCGGGGCCGAGAGCGGTGGCCTCAACCCCGATAATAATCGTATGGTAGTCCTGTCGTTGTGGATGTGCCGGTGAGTTCCTCAATCAATATGTGGCAGATCCTCCCAGCACTGCCACTCACTCGCAGCAGCAGTCGCGCGTGATGGTGGTGATGTTGGCGTGGTGTGTGCTCTATTTGGCGGAGGAGGCAGCGCTGCGGCGGGAAGCACGACCGGCCAATTGTGGGGAACTTTCTTGAGACTTTGCTGCTTGCGACCGAGAATTTATTGAAGTTCAGCCGCCGGCTTGAGGGCAGTACTGTGGTAGGGGAAGACGGCCTACTCTTCCTCGCTCACTCGCACCCAACACACACTACACACACACAAACATACCACCATGATTCGACGACAGGCCCGCCAGAGGCGTGATTACCTCTACCGCCGCGCGCTCACTCTTCGCGACGCCGAAATCAGCGAGAAGCGCGCAAAGCTCAAGCAGTCTCTGGCCACTGGCAAGCCGCTCGACTCGGCCATCGCCAACGACAAGAAGCTGCGCCAGGACTACAAGTACGACGAGACCCGCGCCGACCGCACTGCCGCCGACGAGCTCGACCTCGACGATGAATACTCCTACCTGTCCGGCGTTGTCGACCCGCGAGTCCTGGTCACCACCTCGCGCGACCCTAGCAGCCGTCTCGCCTCGTTCGCCAAAGAGATCCGTCTGCTTCTGCCTACTGGTATCCGTTTGAACAGAGGTAACCTGGTGCTGCCCAATCTGGTCTCCTCCGCCAAGTCGTCCGGGCTCAGCGACCTCATCCTGCTCCACGAACACCGTGGTACACCCACAGCGCTCACCGTCTCCCACATGCCCCACGGCCCTACCGCATCCTTCAGTTTGCACAACGTCGTCCTCCGCCACGACATCCCCAATGCCTCGCGTGGCACAGTCTCAGAATCATACCCTCACCTCATCTTCGAGGGCTTCACCACAACCCTCGGCAAGCGCGTCGTTAAGATCCTGCAACATCTCTTCCCGCCCAGGGAAGGCTCTG
This sequence comes from Cladosporium oxysporum, assembly GCA_035771495.1. NCBI lineage: Eukaryota > Fungi > Ascomycota > Dothideomycetes > Cladosporiales > Cladosporiaceae > Cladosporium > Cladosporium oxysporum. Next base: position 1,282,331 of record JAWNKS010000009.1, read on the forward strand.
CCAAGCTTGGCAGCAGAGTCGTCACATTCAAGAACATCGAGGACAGCATCGAGGTTCGTCACCACGTCTTCGTCAAGACTGGATACCAGAGCGTCGAGTTGGCAGAGGTTGGACCGCGTATGACCATGCGCTTGTTCGAGATCAGGCAAGGCACTGCGGATAACAAGGATGGCGATGTTGAGTGGCACATGAACCAATACACACGCACTGCTAAGAAGAAGGACTACCTTTAAGTGAAGACAGCATGGGTTTCGTCTTTACTTTGGACGTAACTCAAATCACCGGTTTACCCATGCCAGTTGCTTCTGGCTTGATTCGCCACATTATCGTGGGAAAGTGAACATGAATCGCCCAATTGGCTTCCAAGAGCCAGCGATGGGCGGGGCTCGAGAAGTCCGGACAGGACCGCGACAAGCCTCGGACGAGGTATTCGCATCGGGAAGCAAAAAGAAGGCCAGAAGATATAGCCAAATATACAGACGGCGATTGGGGACGTCATCGAACGGTCTAACTGCAAGAACATGTGGCAACCTAATGCCTGATTGGACGGACGAGCAGGCAAAACGAAATCTGTTCGCGAGCATAGCGAAGGAAGTCCGAGGTGTCACAAATTACAGGGACCATAAGATCATGGACACGTGTAAGATAAATTATAGATTACCATACCATACCAGCAAACAAACTGGCAAAATAGCAGAGCATCGGGGTGCTGTCATAACCCGTCATTCTTTCAACCTTTCATCAACATCGTTCCTAAAGTCATCCCACGCGCGCGTCGTTCGCACGCTACTTAGTCCAGAAAATAAGAGCCCATATCTGTCGATATGCTCATGCCGTACCATGCCCAACCAACTCCAGTCGCAACGAAACATCACGACCAACACCCACCAAAACAAATCTATCCGTCTGAAACTCCCCTTCCCTGAAACAGGAATCCAAATCACACCACCGCCTCAGCCTTCGCTTCCTTGGTCCCCTTCTCCACCTTCAACAACTCCATAATCGCCCTCACACCCCCTCCCAACCCGCGCCCAGCATCGACCTCATCAACCAACAGCAGTGCCTTGCGCGTCAGCCCGCGTAGGACGCGGCGAGTGTACGCGAACGAGCCGACGGACTCCATGTAGCCGACCGCGTACTTCTTCACCTCGTCGTCCACCGGCTTCTGCTTAAGAATGTTGATGAGCACGAGGTTGGCCGGGTTGGCGCGGATGGCGTGGATAATGGGGAAGCTGAACTTGCCTTCAGTCAGGTCCTCGCAGAGGCCCTTGTTGGCGGTGTAGAGCGGGTGCGAGAGGTTGCGATAGTCGTCGAGGATCTGGAAGAGCAGACCGATGGTGTTTACCAGGGGCACGTACGAGGTTTGGTTGTTATTGGGGTTTGAAGGGTTGTTGTGCGTGGGCGAACAGGCGTGCATGAGCTTGATGGCAAGTCGGAAGAGGCCGCCAGTCTTATTGCCGACCATTTCGAGGTAGTCGTCTTCCGAGGGGCAGGTTAGGGTGTCGCGCCAGAAGAGGTCCATGCCTTGGCCGCGGTGGAGGTTGAGGAGCTCGTCGGTGTAGATGCGGATGGCATCGGGGTTGTTGAGTTTCGAGATTTCTTGCAGGGCGCAGAAGTAGACGTAGTTGGCGCTGTTGATCGTCTGCGCGGTGCCGAATATGTGGTGGGCGACTGGTACGCCGCGGCGCAGGTTTGAGTTATCTTCTACGTCGTCGATCAGGAGCGAAGCAGTATGTAGCATGCCGACTACTTTGTTGATAATGGCCAGGGAAGGCTCAGGAACTTGTAGCCAGAGGTTGAAGGCGTTTATCAACTGGCTGCGTACGTCTTTGCCTGGGTGTGCTTCGAGGTAGTCGTAGGGTCCTTTGACGATGTTTTCTTTCTCAGCGCTCCAGCTGAAGCCGTCTCCGTGAATCAAGTCTCTTCCAACATATTGCGAGATCTCCGCCTGAGATTGCAACTGTGACTGCGAAAGTGATTGTGCCTGTGCCTGTGCCTGCATAGACGAGTTGCCGTGCTCCTCCGTCCTCACAAGCGGCGGCGATGCTCTGCTCATCTTGCCCGCGCCGTACCAATCACTCTCGCTGACTTGTGGTTTCCTCTTCGACTCGCTCGGCGAGATTGTGCGGTGTCTCGAATCTTTCGGGCTAGTCGGACTGCTGTGGTCTCCGTTCAAAGCAGCTCGGGAAGAGCTGGTACGCATAGGAACCGTCGCTGGGTCAATCGAGTTCCGCGAAGGAGCAACCGTTTGTGGAGCAGTGTGTGCGTCTGCTGCGGAGGTCATCGGCTGCTGAGCTATTCCTTCTTCCATAAAACGGCTCTTCCGATGCCCATCCGGCTCTTGGCCGGCTGTGGGAGGATATGACACGGCGGAGGAAGACGAAGAGTCGAAGTCGGCAGTCGGCTGGGTTAGATTACCGACTAGGTTGGCAGGGTTGGTATGAGTCGAGGACGCGGTTGACATGCGGTGCCGAGGGATCCTACTGAGGGGAAAGCTGTCGTTGAGTCGCAAGAATATGTGTATGCGAGCAAGGATGTCTGTCGTGCAGCTTCTAATACAGCAGGAGACTTGGCTGGCAGCGTTCGGTGGACGCAAGCAGGCGAGCTGCAGTATGCAATGGGAACAATCCTAACGATTATGTACAAAGGTCTGTCTGGCAAGGAGGATTGTATGTGAAAGAAGGTGAGCTGTCGCAAAGAACATGACCTTTCTGGTGGGAGCTTGGCTTGCTGTCGCCTTGGGAGCTGTCCGGAGGCTTTACTTGCCCTCAACTGCGTCACGCCGTTGCTTGCCGATCAATCACATGCCAGCATGTGCCAGATTTTGGTGGGATTTGACTTTGCCCATGTCCCATTGCATTGCCGCCCTACACTTCGTGACAACACAATAATGTCAATGTGAGAGACACTGCAAAGCGTGCACATGCACATGCGCAGCGTTCCAAGGTACGCAATGCATCCGATGACCGGATTCGGCATGATATTGTCTTCGTTAAAGTAAAGCTGCAAAGTTCTGCAGCTCCATCGACAAACAAAGGAACACCGTTCCTCGACCAACCCCAAGCTTTTTTTCGGAGACCGGCTATTGTTGCATCATGCTGTGGGTGATGAAAGCACCAATGAGCGTAAACAATATGAGCTGGCAGGTGACTATCGTGATATTAGGCAAAGGGAAACAAATGTGCATGTACACACACGTGCGTGAGTAGGTATACATTGAGATTGCATAGAGTGGATCTCGTAGTGATACGCAGCAAATGAGCGAAGTATCTCTTTAACAATGATGTCCGGTCAATTTAAGACCATTGCAAGCATTCCATCGAACCAGGAATATGGACAATAGACACAGTCTTCTCGATTCCAAGTTCTTGAACGATGCTAATGAATGCACGAGGGTTAGGGTTGGATGACGAGAAGTATGTGTAAAGCAGAGAAAGAGCAGTACACTTTATGGTTGAGCCTCATTTGATCCCTTAGATATCGTTTACAGTGTGACACTCCTTTGTAGAGGCGATCATCCCATCACAGTCTCGTGTATCTTCAAAGGCCCAACCTGAGTGTTGAATCGCGATCGACCAAGTTGTACGGCGACATTGTGCAGGCATATAGTTGTGCGACTTTTATGTCGAAGGCAAAGCAATGCTGCTTCTGTCTTTGTAGGGTTTTAAGGACATGTGAGGGTGCTAGCAATATTTAGATGTGATTGATGGCATCTCAATGGTCAGCATAACCGTTCTGTTATTAACAGCCGACATGATTACCTCTCATGCAGAACCTGCAACATCAAAAGTCTTTGTGTAAGTGTAAGGACATAAGACGATGCATCAAGCCAGTCATATCTCAACATACTCGTTCATACAGTATTGTGCTTTACGCAAAGCGATTTGAGCAACAGAACCAGGCTTGTTAGAAGCGACCTGGGTCCCAACTGATTTCAATCGAGATATGCCCAAACATTCAAAAGTCGCGCGATACACTGTACGCGTGCTTGAACTTCAACCAAACACGTCGAACATCACATGGCCTTGTTTTAGAGATCGTCCATCAAGCACAGAAAAAAGCAACATCGCGAAGCCAAAAAGCCTACGTACGCACGTCGCAGCCGCGTGGCTGATTAGGGCAAACGGACATGGGAGCCAACGGCCAGAACACAAGTGTATGTATCAGCAAGCCGCGAATACTGGTGACGTTTGACATCGAGAAGCGGACCATCTTGTGGTCTAGATCGCACGGTATTCGCATTCTGCGACAAGAAAGAACAAGGGTCGTGCAAGGATCGGGGGTTGTTCGTCCGATGGACGAGCAAAGTCGTTCTCTCACAAGTGAGGTCGGATTAGTGTTAGCGACGGCCAGCGCCGGTAGATAGCTAGGAGCGACCTCGCCACCGGAAGTAGTGCGCTTCAGTCAGCTCTGCTAGATGCATAGGTATCACATCACGGCTGCATCGGTATCGCTCTCGTCGTTGAACTGCCGTGTTTGGGTTACAGGTCTCGATCAAGCCGTGGAGGGTTCCCGTAATCACATTCGTAAGCCACTCGCTCGCTCGGTCACTGAATCGAGCGAAGGCCGGTCAGCAATGCGATCAAGTGATGAGTGGCAACGGCACGATACCAGACCAGATCAGACCAGATCAGTCTGGATCACTGGCATCCTGTGCCTGTCAGTAGTAGTGACAACCTTGCGCGCAACCCATACAGTTACCTGACCCGTGCCGGATCGCAAAAGATACGCTGCTTACGCGTGACAGCCGCATCAAACAAGCCAACAGCGCGCCATGGCGTGACCCTTTTTCCAGAAACGCTCTCTCACACTCACCGTCAGACGGCAGCAAAAACACGGCAAGAAAGACTGCCTGCAGCTGTTAGATGGAACTTGAACGTCTGTCCGACTGACCTCGCCAAGCGCCTGTCGCCCAGCCAACGGGCTTGCATGCATGAATATGCATAGTGGCATACTCGCATAGAATGCAGCCCAGCATGAACCACCTGATCTGCCGCATCCCACACGCACGTGGCCGCCAGGCCTGCCAGCGCATCGAAGCCCATCGACGACGCCTCACACGACACACCCCACTCTGCAGCCTACGGTGGAGATAGAGTAATAATGCCACCGCGCATATACGGCTTGCTGGCAAAAAGCGCAGTCAGGTCTCTCTTCGAAGCGAGAATGCCCGAGGTCAAGTGATGGTTCATGCGCAGAAAAGCGGAAGTCGGCATAACGGCTGAATGTACTGGTTCGCTGTGTGCTGGTGAGCCTGTTGTATGCACGAGTGATGTCGTATCGTATCATATCGTATCGTTTCGGCCTCTTTGGCTGGTGCGACTCGAGCGGGGTTTCTGCGCCTGCATCTGCATCTGCGCCTGCGCGCATGCGCAGCTTGCAGTGCAGTGCTGCCAGGTGTCAAGCCGTGCTTCGTTGCACAGCAGCAGCGGCCTTTTGGCAATAGGTCTGACCGAGTTTCTTGTTGCGATTCGAAGGGTGAGGTTGGCGGACGCGAGAGGAGTGCGGCATTGTGTACATGAGTACGTTCAGGATGAGGCGTGACTAAACGTAGCAGAAGCAGGTGCTGCTTGCAGGCAGGTGTAGGTCATGCCGCAGCGTCGACTGCATTAGGTCCCCAATCAGTATGACTTACATTGCATGTACGTTACTGGTTTAGGGCACTTTTCCTCCTGCAGAGAAGAATGCAGGTGTGCAGAACAAACGTCTGCCCACCGTCTTCCTTTGACGCTGCACTGGGACCCGAAATGTCGCCATCAAAAGATTAATGATGTGGTTAGAAGTTGATTGCAGGACGATCCACCGTCCCGAATGAAACCCTCTCGCTCTGCCAGGGCTCGAAAAGCAGACATCCTGGTGCCTGACCGGTGAGATGTCGCCGTGTCGCAGGATTCCGACCCATTCCCTCAGGATGGGGCTATGTTTTGCGTGAGAAGACAGACAAGGACACATCGATAGATCCCATTGTTCCCCACCGCTACTGCCACAGACCTGAGAGAGCGGCGCATCAGCCGCGTATCGTGCGTGCGTACGTGCGATGCCGCAATCGTGCGCCAGGCAGGATCGTAGAAGGGTAACTAATGCGACGTGGTTTTGATTAAGTGCTGACGTGCGGCACGCTGCGTGAACCAGACGGACGAGTGCAGGGAAAACCGAACAGAGTAGCAGCAAGTCACAGGGTAGTGCCTCTCGCTGGCTCGGGAGAAGCAGGGTACGTATTTCGCGGGAGGTGCACGATGTTGTCGTCGTCGTACAGTAGATTGCATGCGCCGGCTATCCGGATAGCTCCCAGCTCTTGCAAAGTGAAGGTAGCTACGTAGTTTGCTGGCGGGCAATTGGCAAGTGATTGACCCGAAGCAACGGTGGGAGAGTATGTACAGTAGCAGAAGCGTGCGCATCAGGTCAGGCATCAATATTACGATCCTACATTGCCGCAGTACAAGCGCGCAGCGACCGGACTCGTCGTTGGTGGTGCTTTTCCGGCCCAAAACGATACGATGCCGTCCGTCGGGCTGATCTTTCCCTCGAGAAAACGAGCGCAGCAGCGGGCGCAGCACGTGGGAGAGCGGTGAAAGTGAGCGTTTCAGGAGACAAACTCTCGTATAATACCCCGCGGCCGTTCGCAGTAGCGGTCACAAGTTCACAACGGGGGGCGACCTATCGTTGAGCACCAAGGAGAGCCCAAGGGACCCTTTTTGCTCCGCGGTTTGTCGGTGTAAAGATGGGCAGGATTCGCTGGCGGGAGGCAGGTGGAAGCACGAATGGAAGAGGCGACACGAACGGCACGTGCTCGGAAATTGTAACTAATGGCGATGTGTGTAACCCCGGTCGCAAGCGAGAGTCGGCGCATCGACGGACTCACACGAGACGCTGGAATTGTGGGATTCTTCTGGGTATTCGGGAGGCACGCGAGATATGGAGGAAGGGAAGCGAAAGGAGACGGCCGTACTGGAGGTTCATCGTACTCAGCTACTCATTCACCAGGCAACGGAACGAAGCGGCGACGGGGGACTTCCGACGAACCTTGGGACGAGTAGTGAGCATGTTTGGTTTGATTTGTCGAGTCAAAAAGTAGTGGCCGCTCATCTCTCCCCACTTGGGCCAACGTAGTTTTCTCGTGTTCGAACTGGTCTACCAAGACACTGCACTGCGCCTACTCTGACCGGCGTAATTATCGTTGGCTATGCCAGACATTGGCCGAGCCGGCTCCGGCTGCTGCTCACTACGATGCCAAGCGCTGACAATAACAAGGAACGAACATCGAGAAGACTAGAATAGGAAGCAGCAGGAATGTGAGGACGAAACTGGCCGGGCGAATCCCGTCGTGCCACCAATGGTGCAGCATGTACTTCGCTGCTGTCAAGGAAGAGGGCAGCTTCATCCTTGCAAGGGCAGCCCGGCATCTCGTCGAGGGAATAATCCAGAAAAGAGCACCGCAGGCATTTGTATGTTACCTACTAGGATCTGTCTGCGTCTCAGCCTTGCGGGAGGTTGGTGTCAGATCACGCGTGGCTCGTGCGGACTGTCGAGTCAATGCGATATGACTGGTCGCATGCCACGCTGGCTGTCACGGTGTTGCCGCTGAGCACCACACACCGCTCTCTTCACGGAATGCGATGCAAACCTCATACACTGATCACGAGAGCCGTCCTGCTGTGACGGTGGATGGAGCTCTGTACTGCGAGTCTGCAACTGCACGCAGACCGCTCGGGCGAAGCCCAGGCAGGCGGAAGGCAAGCCGAAACGGAGACACCTATCATGACATCGACCCTGTGGGGATTTTCATGCAGCTTACAACGGCGCTCGCGGCTGCCCTAACGGCGCAAAAATCTTGTTGCTATTCATGGCGCCAAGGCAGTGGGAGGGCGCTGGCAACGTACGGGGGTTTTCGACAGTGCGCTGCGAATACGAGTAAACGGGAAAAACAAGAAAAGCTGGGTTGCTAAACTTGGGTGGATTCGATATTAAAATCTGCAGCCTCGCATGGGTCGAAGAGGCACAGCACCGCACGGTGGCTGAGGGAGCCTCTGAGCAGGGCTGCAAGCATGTTTTGCGGGTGCGAGACAAGCCGAGCGCTCGGCTAGGTGCATGCCCACCGGCATTTGATCCCAAGCTGCCGGAGTGGCCTATCTCCTGAGCTGTCGCGACTCGCGAGTCGTAGAGTCTCACAATGGCGGCCACGGCGGTTTCGGACCCTTTGTTCGGCGTCGAGGACGAGTTGCAGTCGGCATCCTGTCGAGACTGCCCCGGCATGGTGATGCTGGGAAGGGCTTGTATCAGGGCAGGTAGGGCAGCCGGGTAGGTAGGAGAAAGAGGAGAGAGCGTGCATGTTTTGTACTCTGTACCTGGGGGGAACTCTAGTACTGATTCAGAGGTGTGACTTGACTTGCGGCGTGGAGTAGGTAACCAGGTACCCGACTTTGCTTCACGTAACTTTTGCTGACAAGGGGTTTGCGGCAAGTCGAGACGCAGCTTGTTGCTGAGCTTCGCGGGAGAGGGCGAGAGGTTATTGGGGATGGAGAGCGAGGATTCGAGGAGGCTGCTATGCCGGAAGTCGGCGGGCTGGGTATGACAGGCGGATGATGATATGGCTGATGAGACGATTGCACGAGACTTTGAGGCACAGCATGGGAGTGGGCAGGGGAGAGGCAGACAGGATGGTCGAGGGCAGCGACGGCTCAGGGCTGGGTTATGGTGAGATGATGGATGGTAAGGTATGGAAGAGGGCTAGTTGTTGGTTCGTTATTGGTTCATTCATATCATGTCATGCCATGCCAGGGCAACAACAATAATAGTCATGCTCGTGATGCTATCTCTTGCTCTCCCCTTCGCCAGCAGCCCGACGCGGCCCTGGTATGGCAGGCATGGCATGGCATGGGCTGTTGGAAATTGCATGACGTCTCGCCTTGGGACGGGCTCCCGTTTCACCTAGCTCCCGCAGTGGTGGTACCTTGGTTTGAAGGTTGGATTCCCGGATAGTGCGGGTCGTCGTGAGTCTGTGAGAAGGCAATTTCGCGACTGCGCAGCTGTAAGGTTTGGCCCGCGGACGGGAGAGTGTCAACGCTCGCGCGCACATCGCACCAGCGAGCGTCCGTGTCCCATTCACTCATTCATTCGTTCGATCCTTCTCTGTGCCTGCCTGCCTGCCCGGTGCTCGACGCTTTACTTTGTGTGTGACTGCTGCCAACGACCACCACCACCTCCACCACTGCCTTTTCCCAGCGCAAACCCTGTACCAACACCCCGACCGACCCATTACGCTCCTTTGCCCACACCCGGATACAACACAACAATCGTCGCCTGCAAATCGCCCCCGGACGCCCCAACTGCATCGCACCCAACTCCGCCGCTGTGCCACGCATCAATCGCCCAGTCAGGCCCGCTAGCTGCTGCTGCTGTACAGTAGTAGCCTCGCTCGTGCTGTGCTACCTGCTCGCTATACCGCCCTCCCCAGCGCTGCCCAATCCGCCGGCCTGCCTACTGCTGCTGCTGCTGCCAAAATCCACATCAGCAGTCCTTTAGCCTCGTCCTGCCAGCGCCAACCACGCACTTCGCCCGCCCCCACGCCAGCACCTTCACACGCCCGCCTCAGCCCCAAGCCAAACGCGAGGACATCGGATTCACGCACCTGCATGCTCTGACGTGCATTCGCTCCACGTCGCTAGCAGCACCCGACAGCGCAGCACAGCACCGTCCTGCTGCTGCTCCTCCTGCTATACCGGCTGCCTCGTCTTGTCCTCGTTGGATCCGCAGCACCCTCTCCGCACTCCGCAGTAGTCGCGCTGGCGCGAACCCGCTAATCATCGCTGGCCGATTCCTTCTGCCTCGCTTTACATATCACGCTCGCCCTCGCCCACCGCCATACCCAGCCGGCTTGCAAAAGGCAACCCTAGTGCTACCTCTCATCTCCGGACGGCCTTGCTGCTCGCAGTCCACAATGCCTCGCGCCATGCTCATTGAGTAGCACCGATAGATTTTATATTGGCCCGAAGCCATGAACGTGCCTTCACGTCCTCACTCGCCATTGCACCAACACCCCAATGGCATTCCTATAAACAACACCACAACCGCCACTCCGCGAGCGCAGGCCGCTTCCAGTGTGCCTAATAACCTCCACACTCTCCAAACTTCCATCGCAATGACCGTCACACCAGCTTCTGCCGCTGCTCTTAGCAGTGCCGCCTCTTCCTCCCGAGGCAGTCCTCTGTCACAAAAACCCTCTCTCCGCACGAAGCGTTCCTTCATGCACTCGGATCGTGTCCTGGACAATGGCCTCTCACCCCAGATTTACCCAACCATGTCTCCGTCTGTGCACCCTCGGTCATCTGCACTCGAGAGGCCGATTCACGAACGTTCGCCTTCGCCTCACACTCGTGTGCCTCACCCTAGTTCCATGTCCGATGCTATGAACGGAAAAAGTCCTGGTCTGATCAGACGTCTATCTCGCGGTGCACACAACAAGCTCAGGCGACGTGCATCGACGACCCAATCAATGTCGATTCGAATGCGTGACCAGAGTGCCGGACCGATTCTCGTTCGTCGTCGAAGCGACAGCAATGGCAACTCAGACATTGGCCAGGACGTCTCGGATCTCGAACTTGACAGCCCTCCTGAAATCCCCGACGACGTCATCGAAGAACGATCATATTCTAGAGCTCCATCGAGAGCACCTTCCAGGGCACGCGGTCGCCACAATGGACTCGCAAACGTCGCTGGCCGACCAAGTAATGCATCAAGCGCGCTTAGCAGCTTCGAAGGTGGTATTGCGCCAGCCATCTCTGCCGTTCTGGAACAAGGCACTTGGGTTACTAAGCACACTTCTAAAAAAGCAAAACGAATCAAGATTTGGCTGGACCCAAACTCGGCGAGAGTATGCTGGCATGCATCGAACCCCGCAAAATCTTTCTTCATCGACGACGTTCGCGAGATTCGAGTCGGTGCCGATTCGAGAAACGCACGTGACGACGTGCAAGTCCCTGAGGAGCACGAAAATCGTTTGATCTCAATCATATACGAACTGCCTGAACGATCAAAAGGCCGTACAATCAAGAATATGCATCTGATGACCCCAGATGCATACATCACCAACCTCTGGGCAGACGCACTTAACAAAGTCACCAGAGAACGCATAGAAATCATGAACGCACTCTCTTCGTCGACCGAGAAGAGTGAAAAGAGCATTGCGATGGCATGGCGCCAGGCAATGGCTCGCAAGGCAACGGATGCCGACGAGTCTTTCGACATTGATGATGCAAAGTGGATCTGTCGCAAGCTCGAGATCAACTGCTCCGAACACACAGTACGCACGCACTTCACTCGATCGGATGTCAACCTTTGTGGCAGCTTGGACTACGCACAGTACCGCGACTTCGTGGGCTCATTCAAAGAACGCAAAGACATCCAAAACCTGTACCGCAACATTAAATTTGGCACTGATATCGAGATGGACTTTGATACATTCTCGGAATTCCTACGTCACGAGCAGTGCGTTGACGTCGACAAGGACCGTAGCCATTGGGAGTCTATTTTTGATCGATTCGCGAAGAATGCCTCGAACCAGGCTCGTTTGCCTGATGCCGAACCCATCGTTGGGCAGCGTACGATGAACATGCTGGGTTTCCAAAACTTCATGACGTCCTCGTACAATGCGCCGGTGGTCTCCAAGAAGGGCGAGTTTATTCTGGACCGTCCCTTGAACGAGTACTTTGTCTCCAGCTCACACAACACATACCTGCTTGGTCGCCAAGTTGCTGGTGCGTCAAGTGTCGAGGGCTACATTTCGGCACTTGTCAAAGGATGTCGTTGCATCGAGATCGACTGCTGGGATGGCGACGATGGCCGTCCGATGGTCACCCATGGCCGCACAATGACCACCAAGATTCTCTTTGCAGACTGTGTCTCCGTCATCGCAAAATACGCCTTCCACAGCACTCCCTACCCGTTGATTGTTTCACTTGAGGTGCACTGCACTGTCGAGCAACAGATCGCGATGGTCGAGTTGATGCAGAAGCACTGGGACGGCATCATGATCATCGAGCCCTTGATGAACGATTCAGTAACTTTGCCGTCGCCTGAAGAACTGAGAAACAAGATTCTTATCAAAGTCAAGGCTTCTGAAGAGAGTGATTTTGGACAACAGCTTGCCGAAGCAACCACTAACCGTAGCCGCGCACGCAGCATCACCTCCACTTTCACTCGCACGCCATCATCTGATCCTAGCTTGATCTCAGCATCACCGCTCGTTCACAGTCCGCCTACCATGAGCCCTTCCGATAGTTTCGCTGCTACAAACTCCACACCTCGAGGATCTACCACTTCTGGACCTACATTGTCGCTGTCGCCAAGCTCATCGAGCGAGGATAGCGATCACCATGCAGCGGCCGTCGAGAAGGGCAAGAAGCGGAAGACCAGCAAGATTACACCTGAGCTCGGACGCCTCGGCGTTTACTCGCAAGGCATCAAATACGCAGGCTTCGGTGCACCGGAAGCCAAGACATACAACCACATCTTCTCGTTTTCGGAGAACACATTTGTCAAGCTCTGCGCCAAGGAGTCAGAAAGCAAGACAGCACTTGAGAAACACAACATGCGCTATCTTATGCGCGTCTACCCTGGTGCTAGGCGTATCGATTCGTCCAACTTTAACCCGTTGCAAGCATGGCGCCGTGGCGTGCAGATGGCAGCCTTGAACTGGCAGACGTACGATGTACACATGCAGGTGAACGAGGCCATGTTCGCGGCCGGCTCCGACCGGCTGGGCTACGTACTCAAGCCGGAAGAGCTTCGCCAGGCAAAGCATCTGGCTATCGCGGATGTTGTTTCTGAAGACGGAGAGCTCAAGGAGAAGAAATGGAAGAAGATCGTTCGATTCGGTGTCGACATCGTCTCTGCTCAGAGGCTGCCGCGTCCACGCAACCAGTCGTCTGAGACTCCGATGAACCCATACATCGAGTTTGAGATGTACTCTGCTGAAGACAAGGCGCGCGGTATTGCCACTGGTGAAGGTGGTACTGATGCATCGGCACGTGATGGCATGCTCGGGATCGGCTCTCCTTTGCGCAAGCGTACCCGCGTTGTTGAGGGCAACGGATTCGACCCAGTCTTCAATCAGCCCATCCAGATGACTGTCGAGACCAAACACACAAGCCTCATCTTCGTTCGTTGGACTGTCTGGAATTCTCCGGATGGCCGCCGCGCCAACTCTAACAACACGTTGCTTGCCACTTTCACAGCAAAGCTCGATAGTCTTCAGCAAGGCTACCGACACCTCCCACTCTTCAACCCACACGGCGAGCAATACCGTGACGCCAAGCTATTTGTCAAGATTCGCAAAGATGCACCCGTCACTCTGCAGCACGACGACAGCAGCAGCAGCATCGTCGAGTCCCTCACTTCCGCCACTGTTCGCTCTTCATCTCCGCGCCCGATTGAGCCGCTGCAGCGTAGCGAAAGATCGTGGCCACGCCGTATCTTCAGCCGCAATCCGAGCGAACGACGCAAAAGAGGCGAGCAGATTACTGGAAGTCCTGATTTGAATGGCCCTCTGAGCCGCACCTCGAGTCTTGATCGCGATTCAATGCGATGATACAAAACGACAACAATGACAACAATGGATACGACAGACACATACAAGTCTCGACTACCACAAGATACTTCTGATGACTCTCCTTACTTATCAAGCGACCTTTCCAAAGCGGCAATTTCAAGCCAATCAGAACCCCCTCCATCAGGCGAAAATGGAGGGCTGCGATGTACTGTACTATATCTACCAGGACCACGGAAACGGATCAGCGAAGATTCGCTAAGAAGGCGCATATCAAATTTCCCACTCATGGACTCGTGGGAAATTCATTACTACGGCGTTTTGCAAAGCTTTCGGCTTGGGCCACTGGGAATTGCCCATGCCCTGGATTTTCTTTTACTTTTTATTTGTGCTTGGGTTATACTTTTTTTTAAAAGAGGAGCTGTTGAAGGATGGAGCTCTCTTTCTCTTTTCTTCTTTTGTTGTATGTGTGCTACTGTTGTATACCCCCAACCCACCCAGGGCTCTTGCATGTACGAAGGGCAACCCGGATGAGTTTTTTTGTATTACATCGAGGGGAGAATGAAAGAACCGCTGGGAAAGAAATTCCTGGGTTGCTTTTAAATTCCAGATCAATCAAGATAGAGATACGAAAGGAACTTCCTTTTCATTGGAAAACATTATCACTTTACTGCTGTACTTCACTTGTGTACGTTCACTTTTTGAAATCGTTGGCCACGTGACGGTGGTTTTCTGGGCGGCTGTGTGTACAAAGTATGGCGCCTCTGCACAGAGACCACTTTTGAAGGACGACTACTGTGATCGTATTTGGATTATGTCAGTTATCATCGGCCAGCACTGCTTTAGCAAAGCCAAAACTTCAGACTTTAACCCTGTCCCTCTTTGTTCTTTGCTTACTTACCGCCACGACGTCACACGATCGACGACATGAGCTTCGTGGCCAGCGGGCTGAGACACACATGCATTGCTTTGTGGACAGCTCTTGTGTCTTCCACTTGAGCATCTTCAATAGCCTTGCGTTTTCTTTCGCTGTAGGGCGTGTCACACAAGCTATCTGATGTATTTGCCATCACTCGGGTTTGCAGCCGGTGCAACGAACAGTCTGGTGTCCCTGCAACCTTTGTTCATGATTTTCTTACGCGTGGCGAAGTCTGAAGGCTTCGGCCGATCCCTATTCCAATGATCATAAGTGTCATTCTAATATTGCTTCGAGATCGCCTGCAAGGATGACCTGACCCTTATCTTGCTGCTTGGACCCGCGCGGTGTCCGAGCGTGAGCTGTCAATCTTGGGTAGTGGATGGGTGGATGCACGGGTGGTGGTGGGTTGGAGCTCTTGTGGCGGAATGTCGGGTGGGAGACGAGGGAAGAGACAAAGAATGGTAGGTGTCACTGATGGTGGGCTTTGTTCTGGAGTGTTACTTTCGAGGTTCGATGATTGTTACTGGGTGATTTTTTTTCGATATATATCGCATTGCCGACGTCGTCAAGTCGACGCACCACATATCGATCAACCGAACTTCTTCACCTTCATACAACGGCATCAAGGTCCCGATCGTTCAAGAGAAGATGCGCCTCCATGTTAGTTCAGCCCGCGCCACCCTCATACTCCCACTCCACCATGAGCTAACACAAGCAGGTCGTCTCAGCACTGGCCGTAGGCCTGACCTCCCTTGTCACCAACACCGTAGCCGCCGGAGCCACATCTGCACAAGTCTGTCCCAACGGCCTAGTCGTCAACATCATCGCCTACGAGTTTCCCTTCTGTCTCGCTGGCCAAGGTCTTTTGGAGAACCTATTCCTGAGCCGTCCAAGCGATACCAAGCTTGCAGCTGTCCGGGACGCCGGATCGAAATCGTACGGCAGCGAGTGTACGGATGTCAATGCCACCAAGGGCGTGGCGCATTCGTTTTTCTACACTGTGGATGGTAGCGACGACGAGCTCTGCAAGCTGATCACGTATGATCGAAAAGCTTGCAAGGGAGTCGCGACATCGCATTCTTTAAGCGTTGGGTTTTCGGAGTGTTTCAGCAGCCCGAAGAAGTTTGTGAAGCCACTTATTGCGTCGGCGAAGATAGTATGCACCGAGCCGTAGTTGTGATGAAACAGAGAAGAAGTGCTGATGGCATGCATTGTGGCTCTCCTGCCCGCCTCGGAATATTTCCATTTCTTGTTCAATCCCTGTACCCACCCAGCAACTGTCACTCCTCCATATTCGAATTGAGTAATCTCACCGTACAATCTTACCTTGCATGCTCCACGTCTCCAAGGCGCGATCTAGAGTTCGATCTTATCTATATCGGATCACATTACTTGCAACCTACTCGAAGACAAAGAGTGGGCAGACGAATACTTGCTTGAGAACCGGCAAAGACTTGCAGAGCGATAGCGGGTTGTCACGCGTTGGGCGGCGCAGTATGGCATTGGGTTTGAAGGTGGAGTGAATGCTGGGTTGTCCCTTTGGCTGAACTTTGGGAAGCGTACCGTGCTATACATGAGTCGAATGCAAGCACAAACGTTGAATCTGATGTTATACGAGGGTTCTTGAAAGCCAAGGTCTTCCTTGCCGGGAGCTCTTTCGGAGGAGAGCAGCCTGGGTGGTTCAGGCTGGTTTCCTCAGTGGCAAAGCCAGCTCTCGAAGAAGGACTCATAATCAGAGTGAGATTCCGTAAATCATTTGCATCGTTCGTGCCGAATCTCGTGTTAGTGGCAACGGCATTATCATCTCGCTCTACAATTTATGCGACCTCGATCATCTGCTCCTCCTCATCTTCAGGGTTGCCGGCGGCAATCTGCTTCATCTTCTTCTCGTCGTCCCTCTCCTCGCCTTCTTCGCCACGCATGATGACTTGGACAATGCGATCTGTGTTAACCTTCACGTCCTGGTTGTCACTGTGTGAATCGAGCTCCCGGAGGATCGGGTACAGCTTGATCTCTCTGAGGCGGTCTCTCGCCTCGCGTGTGGTGGTCAATAACAACAGAGTCTCCAAGTGGGTCACAATGATGTCGTCCTGTGGTTCGCGAGCCTTGTCAGGGTCGAGAAGCTGGCACTCGTCGAGCATGCCCTCAGTGTCCTCATCGGCATACTCTTCGCTGCCCATGAGGGGCAACAGCAAGTACGGCAGCAGGTTAGCTCCTTGATCCTCGTCAGACGCGAGCAATTTGACATGAGCCGGGGTATCAAAGGCGCAGTTCTTGATGGTGTTGGCAACACCACGACGGCGGATGGTTGACTTGTGCTCGGTGAAGACCAGCATCTTCGTGAGTGGTACAACGCTGCCGTCTTCTTCGCGTGGCGCGAGGAAGTGAGCGCGGCCTTGCTCGTGCTTTGCAAGATCTGCGAAGAGATATGAGAGGTAATCGTAGTCTGCCTTGGGGTTGTAAGCACCCGCGGCGCCCTTGACGAAGCAGTCAAGGAGCTGATCGATGGCGAAAGGCGATGTGGAAAGACCCTGCAGAGGGTTGCGCTTCCATGTTAGGAGTTTGGTGATAGAGTCAGACTTTGCCAAATTGGCCAGAAGCATGCAGTGGAGGTTGCAGTTGGCGTCCTTGGGGTCCTGAATTTGTTGTCAGTGGCTGTGTGGCAAAGGCATTTCTGAAATGCCGGTTCATCGTAGGTTGGCGTTCTTACAGTGACTCGCTTGAGAAGATTTTCAAGGAAGACCTCGTCGTCAACACAAGTCTTGATGATCTCTTCGTCATCCGTCAGGTTGATCAACATTGTGAGGGCATTCTTGGCGATTGCTGTATAATCCTTGATCAAAAGCTTGAGATCCGCAATCGGCTCGAGCGTGTTACGCTTGAACAAACTCGGCTGAGCGGTACTGAATCCAACCAGGTTTTCGGCAGCTGTCGATTGGGTCAGATGGTTGTTCATATTCATTCATGTCGCCGAATATCTGTACCGATCTGGCGAATCTCGGTGTTGCCATGGTGAAGGAACTCAACGAGCTGGAGTGTTGTCAGCAGGCTATCGCAACACAGGCGGATCACTTCCGACTCACCTCCTCGAGTTCTGAAGGCATGATTGTGAATTATGTGGTGAGAGATGTGATATCCTAGAACAGCATCCATTCAATCGAACGTTCGACTCAGCATAAAATTTACACATCGAACAACGACGTAATGATTCAAGGGTTAGGGTCAGATCTTTGGACAACTTGAACCGAACGTCAGATCGTCCTAATGCGCCTTCACTTCGGCTGTCTTGGTGTACGATACCACTACTCACATTGTCTCAAAACAGACACGCCTGTTATGCTTGTACTATATTCTTTGACGACCTTGTAATGCGATCGACCTGCATTCTGTACAAATAGACACGACGAGACGCGAACATGTTTCAGGTAAGTCCTCGGAGCAACAAGAAATCCAGGGCGAGCGGCGCATACACTCTGGTCACAGCAACTGACTTGACCTCGCAGCGTATCAAGAACTTCAACATCGACAATTTCCTCGACAGCAAGATCGCCGAAGAGCAAGCGCGACAAACGGGCCAACCAGGCGCTGCCGGCGCCCCTAAGCGATCCTCGAGCAATGCTGGAGCACGGAGAGGGAGTGGGAGGACAGACTCTCCAGCGAAAAGGGCAGGAAGTCGCTTGAGAGTGCCTGAGGGCGATGGCGCCATTGCAAAAGCGCCGGACCCAGAAGATTTCGTCATTGGAGACGACGGATCAGACATCTCGCGAACAGCCACTCCAAACCCACCCGCGCAGGAGGGCGAGAACGCTGAGCGCAAAGATGGCGAGCAGGACGAGAAGAAAGAGGAGACAACTGATGCTGCTGGGGGCGACAAAGGTAAAGAGAGGAGCAAGGCCGACAACGAGCTGCCAGAAGCAGTGCAGCAAAAGCTAGCTCGATTGGAAAACTTGACCGCCAAGTACAAAGGTATGCTGCGCCAGACTGCCCTACATCGCGATTGGCACATTTTGTTTTACTCACAGAATGCGCTTTCTTTAGAACTCCTACGCAATTACCGCGCCGCCCATGCTCGTGTCTCGCAGACTGAGGCTTTCGAAGCGACGTTGCGGGAACATACGCCGCTTGCGAATGTTAGCGATCCTGGCGCACTTGTGGAATTCCTGAATCAACGCAGCTTGCAGAGTGACATGGTCATGCAAGAGCTGAAGAGAATCACGGGCGAGCACAGAGACACGTTGAAAGAGCGGGACGAGTTGAAGGTCAAGATTGAAGACGCAGAGAAGAAAGCGAAGAAGGCTTTCGACGATGCTGCTGGGTTACGCAAAGAGCGGGAGGAGCAGGCAAAGGCAAAGAGCGAGGCGAAGCAGGACGATGATTCTGGCTCTGATCCTTTGGGAGCAGATTCTGTAAATGAGAAGGCTCTCCCGCCTACACCAGCTGTTGCCGAGAAGAAGCCTGAGCCAGAGGAGGACAAGAATGACACATTCTTCGACTACGACAATGACCTTGAATCTCAAGTCAAGAAGAATGAAGAGGAGATCAAGCAGCAGCGCGAGTACATCAACGAGCTTGAGACGGAAAATGCGACTCTTCGCAAGGACGTCGACGACACGCGTCTCGACCTGGAGGCTATGAAAAACAAGATTGGCCATCGCGAACGCGAAACCGAGAGCCTGCGAACCGAGCTCGAAGAAGCCAAGAAGCAAGTCACTGAGCTGGAGAATTCTCGCGATGCTGGAAACGAAGAACAGGAGCAAGCTCGCAGCACTCTCGCAGATGCGGAAGCCGCGTTGAAGAAGCAACTCGAGACTACGCAGCAAGAGTTCGCTGACTTCAAGCAAAGTGCTGTCGACAAGGCCAGCGAGCTCGAGCAGAAGGCTAAGACGGCGGAGGAGAAGCTGCAGAAGTACCAGTCAGAGCAAGAGAAGAATGCCAAATCTGGCAAGCAAAGTAGCGAGCAGGATCAGAAGCGGATGAAGACATACCAGGACGTCATCGAGAAACAGCGCGGCCAGCTCAAGGAAAGTGACGACTTGAAGCAGTCAATCGAGCGCCAAGTCAACGACTTGAACCTACAGATCAAGCTTCTCGAGTCTGAGGCAAGTTCTTCACAGGAGATCGCACACCGTCTCCGCACATCAGAGGAAAGCGCCGTGTCTCGTGCTCAGACCTACGAGAAGGAGTTGAAGATGGCAGTGGAAGCTAGAGAGAAGGCGGAGGAAATTGCTAGCAGCAAGAAGGGCCATGAGTCCGCAGTGGCCAGCTTGCAAAGCCAGCTCAAGCGTGCTCAGAAGGAACGCGATAACGCTTACCAAATCATTCTGGACTGCGGAAAGTGCGAGCCCCCGCCCAAAGAAGGCAAGACCCCTGCTGACTCTGTCAGTACGCTCCAACCCCAGGATGCACCCGAAGGCACCGATGCGGTCGAGTCTACTCAGCCGACTGGGGCCAGCACGCCTACAGCTGAGGGCGGAGAGCCAGGAGCTGCTGATGCGAAGAAGAAAAAGAAGAAAAAGTCCAAGGCCAAGAAGAAGACTGCCGCTGAAGGTGCACATGAGTCTCCATCCGAGCAGCCCGCTACTTCGACGCCTTCGCAGCCTACTCTGGAGGAACTTGTGGCTGAGCCAAGCAAAGCGCAAGAGATACTCGCAAATACCAACTCGCAAACACTCGCCGAGAAGCTTGCTCCTATGATGGCCGAATTAGCGAAGAATCGCGAGGGCATGGACGAGAGTGAGAAGGACGCTACGATCGCGCACCATGAAGAGGCTATCCTTGAACGCGACCAGGAGATCAAGAACCACATTTACATCATCCAAGCACGCGATGAGACCATCCAAGGTCTACAGGTCGAGATCGAGCGCAAGAACAACGTGATCGAGGATCTGAACGAAAAGATCCGTGAGATTCCTGACTTGCAGGCTGCGGCTGAAGAGGGCAAGGACGAGCTTCTGGAACTCGGCAAGCAAGCAACCGATGCCAAGCATGAACTGAAGATCATGACAGACGCGAAGAAGAAGCTGCAGGATGAGTTTGATGCGCTTCAGCTCGCGAGCGACAAGTCCGGCAAAAGCGTCAAGGACGCGGAAGCCCAGCGCGAAGAGCTTTCGCAACGTTGTTCAACGCTCGAGACCGAGATCGCAGAGCTCAAGAGCGGTCAGGAGAACACACGCTCTGCTTCTGCCGAGGAACTTCTTCAGATGAAAGAGAAGCTCAAGGCAGTCGAGGAAGAGTGCGAGCGCTTGCGACTGGCGCACAGCGAAGCTGAGAAGAGTGTCGAGGATCTCAAGGCACAGCATGCCACATCTAGTGCAGAGCTAGACTCTAAGCACAAGGCTCTCACCAAAGAATTTGAGGAACTAAAGAGTCGTTCTTCCGCTCTCGACACCGACCTTGCAGCGGCAAACGAGCTCGCCCAAACGCGCTTCAAGGACCTGACTGACTTGAAGGAGCACGTGAATAAGGTTCAGCCGGAGTTGAAGAAACTCCGCGAGGAGTCTGCAGAGCTCAAGACTGTCAAGGCGGATCTCGAGAAGTCGAACAGCAGTGTCAAGAAGCTTGAGTCGAAGGCCAAAGACTTACGATCTGAGATTGCAGAGTACAAGAGTCAAGCTGCTGAGAAGGACAGCGAGATTACTAAGCTCAAGGAGCAGACGAAGAAGAGTGATGAGCGTGGTTCGGCGCTTGAAGACAGCTATGAGCGTGCGCGCAAGGACCTCGAGGCCAACGAACGCACTCGCAACGAAGCCATCGAGGCCCGCGAGAAGCTGCAGCAACAACTCGACAAGGCCCACCAAGATGCCAAGGTGTCGAAGAGCTCACTTGAAGACATGGAGAAGCAGGCTAAGAAGCTTGGTGATGAGGCAGACAGTCTCCGCGAGGAGATCTCGCTGAAGAAGGTCGAGCATGAGAGTGCACAAAGCCTTGTGGCTAGCATGCAAGACCAGTCTCGCGAGCTTTCAACCCAGATGAAGGAAGTGCGTGAGCGTTGCGAGAGCTTGGACGAAGAGCTCGCCGATGCGCGCCGTCTGCTCTCCGAGCGCAGCAGGGAAGGCGATACCATGCGCCGCCTGCTGGCTGATGTTGAGAGCCGTGCTGAAAGCCGTGTCAAGGAGATGCGGGAGCGTATGGACCTTGCGATCGAAGAGCGTGATCGCGCTGAAGATGAGGCAAGCAGTATCGGCCGCCGCAAGGCACGCGAGCTTGAGGATCTCAAGAACAGGCTACGTGACGCCGAGCTCGACGCCGGCCGCGCTTCAGAGGCACGCGCTGAAGCTGAGAAGCGCGAGCAAGAATTCAAGACGAAGCAATCACAGCTCGAGCAACGCGCTGCTCAAGCGCAAGAGGAAGTCAGCGAGGTGCGTGCAGCTATGGCACAGTTGCGTGACGCTCTCGACGAAGGTGAGAAGCAGTCTCGCGAAGTCGAGCGTGAGAAGCAGGAGCTGCGTCAGACCATCGCCGAGCGCGAGACACGCCTGGAGAAGCTGCAGAAGTCCTCCAAGGCTATGGCCGAAGAGATGCGCGCTTTGCAGACAGCGAACAGCAGAGCGAGACCTCAAGGCGGCAGCATGCAGACCTCTGCTCGGTCTTCAGTCGAGTCGAGTCGCGTTACCAGTCCCACGCCTAGTTCCTTGAACGGAGGCAGGAGCACTGGCGAGATCGATTATGTCTACTTGAAGAATGTTCTTTTGCAGTTCTTGGAGACACCAGAGAAGAAGCATCAGATGCAGTTGGTGCCCGTATTGGGAATGCTGCTGCAGATGGACAAGTGAGTTGCTCCGACCTGCGAAAACATGTGTGACGATAGATCGTTTGCTGACTTTCATTGCGTATAGGCAAGACCAGCAGAAGTTCGCTTCGGCCATTTCAGCGAGATGATCTCGAATATTGCCAGTGTTGAGGCCTATGTGATCGCGTGGCTACGAATACTCGTCATAAACATTGCCATGGGACTGGAAATAATTGACGCACGGTCATTACCTGCGAGTTCATGCGCAAGGAACACAAGACTGAGCTCTATACTGCCTGTTTGGTTAGCTGCTTACGTGTGGCTGTCATTAAGCAATTCTCTAGCGCTGACGGTGCCGCTAGCTTCCCTCTGGCTATCACATCAAATCAATATAGCGCAGCTCAGCCGTTTGACGGTTGAAAGTATGCGGCGGCAACGCTGACATGGTCATATGCTTTGACGACTAGCAACGCTGAGGCTTAAGGCGGTGGATCGTCGATCAGCAGGATGGGTAGGCAGGCTTGTGCGATGTTCTCGTAGTGTACCTGCGTTGCGACAAGGTAGCATGGAAGAAACAAAGCCGGAGGCGTTGTCGGACGAGGTACAGACGTACATGTACCTTGCAGCGACTCATCTACCTGGCCGTGTGTGGCGCCCGGATTGAGGCAGTCGTGGGTGATGGAAGAGGCGAGAGCGCGGTACTGGCAGGCTGACGGGAATACCTCACTCGTGGCCTGCGATGTGATGGATAAGGCAGGCAGGTAGTCTAGCTACACTAGCTAGAACTAGCTGGGTGTCGATGGGGTGGAGGCGTGTATGCGCATGCCATTCACAGACAGCAATGTGTCCCACCTTGACGTATTTGTATTGAAGTGTATTCTGTATCATCACTCTGCATTCTGTATTTCCCTCGCAGCAGCAGCACAGTAGTAGTGACTACTCGCTGCAAAACAAGGAAGGAAGCTGGGAACGCCCAACTTTCGCCCCACCGACCGACCCTCAAGCCAGCCAGCCGTCGTCCATAACGGCGGCGACACTCCACTCGCGAGACCCATCCCACATTACTCCAAGCACCAACACCACCACCACGCCCACACTCACCCTCCCCTCTGACCCGCTCACCGCTCCCTCTCTCCGCCCCCCTACTGCCTGCCTGCCTGCCCGCCTGCCTGACACCACCGAAGCCCTGCCACCCGCCCACTTGCATAGACGTCATCCCGCAGCCACTGGATACATGCGCCCGCTGAACCACCACCACCACGCCCGATAGCCAGAGAATCACTCCCACCAGCAGCATCCACGCGCTCAGACCCCGGTATCCCGGCGAGACGACGCCTGCATCACACGCAACAACACGCCATAATCCTCCCCTCACTCCAGCTGCACCATCATGAATGGCTCCGACGGTATTAAGAAGGCCGCGATCGAAAAGGCCAAGAAGGTCGCAAGCGCCGCATCCTCGACCTCCAACGGCAGCGGCAAGAAGCGCAAGACAGACCTGAAGCCCATCATCACCACCGAGCAGCAGGCCGCCAAGGGAGGCAATCCGTATAGGTGAGTCTTTGCTTTTACCATTCCCTTCACTTTCTTTTCGCGCCTTCCTTTCTTCTCATCATTCACCCCCACCGTGCATGCGGCCGTGGCAAGCAAGCCCAAGTTCCACCAACGCGCGCGCGCACGCTGGGCTGGCAATCGACCGCTTGCTTGCTCGCTCAGCCACTTGAGACACTGCACCCCGCCGCCCGCCACGCCGCCCCTCGCACATTACTGTCCGCCCTGCAAGCTGCCTGACTGTTTTACGTCCACCATGCGCGCCGCGAAGAAGACCATGCTGACTCCTACCGGCACCAGCGCGTCGAGCCCGCTGGACCACCAAAAAGCAGCACAATACGGCGGTCAAATCTCACACTCACCCGACGACTCCGAGTCGTCAGAGGACGATGCGACCGAAAACACAAACGACGAGGAAGACTCGGAGGACTACTGCAAGGGCGGCTACCACCCCGTGCAGGTTGGCGAACAGTACAAGGATGGAAAATACACAATCGTGAGGAAGCTGGGCTGGGGACATTTCTCGACAGTATGGCTGTCCAAGGACAACGACACCGGCAAGCACGTCGCGCTGAAGGTCGTCCGCTCGGCAGCCCACTACACCGAGACTGCGCTTGACGAGATCAAACTGCTGAACAAGGTGGTGGACGCCAACAAAACCCATCCCGGTCGGGCACACGTCGTGAGCCTGCTGGATTCCTTCAACCACAAGGGCCCTCACGGCATGCACGTATGCATGGTATTCGAGGTGTTGGGAGAGAACCTGCTTGGCCTGATCAAGCGATGGAACCACCGTGGCATCCCCATGCCGCTAGTCAAGCAAATAACAAAGCAGGTACTACTCGGTCTGGACTACCTACACCGAGAATGCGGCATTATTCACACCGACTTGAAGCCTGAGAACGTTCTGATCGAGATCGGTGACGTGGAGCAAATCGTCAAGACATATGTGAAAGAGGAGGAACGGGAAAAGGCAGATCACCGCAACGGCCGCAGGAGACGACGCACCCTCATCACTGGCAGTCAACCTTTACCCAGCCCGCTCAACGCCAACTTTTCGCCAAATGACCTCTCAAACTTCCCTGGCAGCACGCAAAGTCTCAACCAGGTCGTGAATGACAGTAACAAAGGTACCGAGCCAATCACAGGCGCTTCGCCATCGGGAACGGATGGTGCTCACATGAGTGGTGCTGTAGGATCTACCGGTCAGAGCAAATCAATGCTCGAGAGCCTCGGCATCAAGCCAGGCGAGGGCGAGGTCGACCCTAATCAAGAACGCGAGAAGACTGCGTAAGTGTATCTATGACGAGTGTGATGGTCCTACTTTAATGTTCCAAACTAACATTTGTTCCTCTAGCGAAATCCTCGCCAATAACGTTTCCGGTATGGATCTGGGCAAGACTGCACACGTGCAGCCATCAGAAGAGTTCGAGAAAAACGAGACCGAAGGCATTGATATCATTTCTGTCAAGATCGCCGATTTGGGTAATGCATGCTGGGTTGGACACCACTTCACAAACGATATCCAGACGAGACAATACCGTTCGCCTGAAGTAATTCTTGGGGCGAAGTGGGGTGCCAGTACGGATGTTTGGAGTATGGCTGCTATGGTGAGTTGGCCTTGACATCTCTGTAATGATTGAGGAAATTGCACAGGAAAACATACTGATACCATTTCCCAGACCTTCGAACTTATCACAGGCGACTACCTCTTCGACCCTCAATCTGGCACAAAGTACGGCAAAGACGATGATCACATAGCACAGATCATCGAGCTGCTAGGCACCTTCCCCAAATCGCTGTGCATCAGCGGCAAATGGTCACAGGAAATCTTCAACCGCAAAGGCGAGCTCCGCAACATCCACCGCCTGCGCCACTGGGCCCTTCCCGACGTCCTGCGTGAGAAGTACCACTTTGGCGTCGAGGAAGCGCGCCGCATCGGTGACTTCCTGCTACCTATGCTCGAGCTGATGCCTGCTGAGCGCGCTAACGCCGGCGGCATGTCCAACCACCCGTTCATGGAGGGCACGAGGGGTATGGAAGGCAAGGGCAAGCTTGATATCCAAGTCGGCAGCAAGGGTGAGGGTATTGACGGCTGGGCGACCGAGGTCAAGAAGGTGAGGTGAGGAAGATGAGTTGCCATGACTTGACGACGATTTTGTTTTTGATGAAGCGAGCAAGCAAAAAAAAGGGAAGAATGGGTATCATAACTAACCGTACAAAGCAAAATTGTGCTTGGCCCTCACTTGGAAGTTTTTGTTGTTTGGATGCTGACTGGCACTCTCTCGTTTATCTTTTCTTCTTGTTACTCGAGGCGAGCGACAGCGGCATAGCGGGCACAACGCGAATGGCGGCAGCAGCAGTAGCATGTACACGTACATGCATACTCACACGTGGAGGAAGGAAGAGCTGTGATGCTAGAGCGTGTGTGGAATTCATTTCGGAGGAAAAGTGTTTACTCTCTTCATTCTTTCTTCTTTTGCTTTCTTTCCTTTCTAACATTCGGGTTGCGTGCAGATGAACGGATGGACGAGGGGTCATGGTGATTTGGTCTAGACGGTGCGGAGCGGAGGTGTTATCAATTTTTCTTGTTCTTCTTTTATCAGAGTAGCAACGAAGGGACGACATACGATCTTTCTATTGCGATTTTACACGTATGCTTGCGTTGATTTGAGATTCTGTGCCGGGGGATGTCGGGTGGATTGAGTTGGGAGGAGGGAGTCAGGTTGCATGAGGTATATAATAATACGTGATGAAATGGATGGGTGGTTTCTTTGTATTAGGTGTCAATTGTGACGACGTATCCCAGCACTGTGTATGCTGCCACTATCAATGCGGTGAGTGTAGCATGCTCGTCACCAGTGAGATTTCATGCGTACTGTAGTCTCATTGGCAACAAACTCCGTGTGAAGCCACTCGTGTTGCTGAGGCGAGCGCCGGAGAGATCGGACGTTGCCTACAAGAGTGGTGGGTGACAAGGATGTGTGGTTGGATGATGGAAATTTGACTCCAGATGTCTTTTCGGAGATCGTACGACGGGCTGTGGCTGATAGCTGTCTACTCTGGGCCTCGAGAAGATGCGCGACCTCTCCGCTGTGCATGGTGTACTCCCTTCTCATACACATTCACAAGGCGATCCCACCTCACGTGATCCTCGAGAATATGATTGAGAGACGGCGTTTGCAAAAGCGGTGAATGGTGGTGCACACGGACGCTCGAGTTGCCGGGTTAGAGTTGCGCCACAGCAGTGGCGTCTGGTGGCAATCAAAGGACCCGTCGGTCCCTGACTAGGGAGACGGAGATCGGCACCCTCGTACGATTTGGATGCACGTCGAACCCAAATTGCCATATTTTCCGCCATTGCCCTCTTTGCCCCTCGTCGACCACTACTTTTTCTCAAGGAAGAGGCACGATCACACACATACACTCGGCGCATACATCGGCCATCCCGAGTACAGTACACAATGGCCCTCCCCTACGGAATGGACAACTACTTGTACGCTGCCATCCCCCTCAACGACATTGGCCTCCCAATATCACGGATCCACTGGTTGACCACACGCTGACCGCCGCTTTAGCAACAATGTCACCTACAACTCCATCGCTGATGCCATGCTACCTCACACCACAGACACCTACTGGAACAACTTCGACGAGGTGTCAAAGTACAATGTCCACCTCAACTACCTCGAGCGCATGTGGACTGCGTGGTACGCCTACATCGGCAACGACGCGCTCGCCACCGGTATCATGAGCTTCGTCATGCACGAGGCCGTGTACTTCGGTCGCAGTCTGCCCTGGATCATCATCGGCATGATCCCATACTTCAACAAATACAAGATTCAAGGCGTAAGTCGTCTCCACGGACAAGAGCCAGGAGCAGGAGGAACATCGCGCTGACATCAATTCCCTCACAGCAAAAGATCCCTACCGCAAAGGAGCAGTGGGAGTGCGCAAAGCTCGTCCTCATTTCTCACTTCACCGTCGAACTCCCTCAGATCTGGTTCTTCCACCCCATGGCGCAATACTTCGGTCTCGAGACTTCCGCTCCCTTCCCGTCTATTCTCACAATGGCTTACCAGATCGCAATCTTCTTCGTTCTCGAGGACGCCTGGCACTACTGGACCCACCGCGCAATGCACTGGGGCCCACTGTACAAGAACATCCACAAGATCCACCACCAATACTCCGCGCCTTTTGGCATGGCAGCAGAATACGCGTCGCCCATTGAAGTCATGGTCCTCGGTCTCGGCACGGTCGGCAGCCCCATTCTGTGGTGCGCCATCACCAAGGATCTTCACATCCTGACCATGTACGTCTGGATTGTTCTTCGCGTCTTCCAGGCCATCGACTCGCACTCCGGCTACGAGTTCCCCTGGTCTCTCCACCACTTCTTCCCCCTCTGGGCCGGTGCTCACCACCACGATGTCCACCACGAGAAGTTCATCGGCAACTACTCTAGCTCTTTCACCTGGTGGGACTGGCTCCTCGACACCGAGAGCGGTCCTGAGGCTGCCAAGAGGAGACGCGAGCGCAAGGCGCTCAAGGCGAAGAAGGCTGCGTAAGCGAGCTATGTCTTCTGCCCATCGGCGGGCATTTCCAACTGCGCGTCTTGCGAGGAAAGCGGTTCGTGCCAGTCTAGTGGTTTTACGCTGTAATACATGACCGATCTCAGTTCTTGAGTGCTGGATTTGGTTAGGTGGCTTTTGCATTTGCGTGGAGTTTCGGTGGCAGTCGACCAAGGACGGTCGCTGGGAGGAGATGGTCGGGACTGGCCACTCTGTGTGATTAAGACATATAAATCCGAAAGATGCAGGATCGCATCGTCTAATTGAGATCATTCGTTCATCGTCACTTGCCTCTCGAGAGTCTTGATAGCCCCTGAACCTGCAGATCAAGCAGGATAGTCTGAATCTCGCCATGTGGTTACAAAGCTTTTAGAATATGATGCTGTCTCCGTCTGATATAGGACTATTTGTATGGTACACAGTGTATGAGATATGAGTGCTAGCAATGGTTGAAACACGGTTCCCGAGATGCGAACCGTCCGGCGGCAACCAGAAAGCTGGGCTCGGAGACGTCATCCTTCGAGCTCTCGAACATCACCAACGGCAGCCCGAAGCGCCCACACTGAACAATAAACGCCTCTTTCATCTCACTTACGACTAAATGACTGGCATCCGAGTGGCATGGCGTTTTTGAAGTTTTTTTGAGACATAGCTGCGCATCATTTGTCACCATTTCCTACCAGCAACATCAACTACAACAAGAGAGAGAAAAGCACTGTTACTTGCACCTGCTGCCTTGAGCAGCACATCGAGGGTGCTCTTCTCTACGGTCTCTTCGCTCTACAAACGAGCTCTACAGCAGCCTGGATTAGCGACCATATACGGGCGGTAGACTCACACCATGAGTTTCATCACAGACCACTGCGCGCGCATCGACGCCCAGCTCGACCGCCTACAACTCTCCGGCGCCAGCCTACCCACAGCGCAGATCTCCAGCCTATCATCCGAAGACTACGACGAAGAAAATGAAGACGTAGCGTCGACGCAAGACAATGTTCCCGAGCTCTCGCCTCGCCTGATAGGCCTGCAAGCTGCCATCCGCGCGCTCTCGACTGGTGCCGCGCACCGCAGCGCTACGTTGGCAAAGCCAGCTGTTATCAGAGGCGCGCTTGCCGCTGTCGGCGCAGACAAGAAAGGCGATGAGGCGGAAACATCTGTGGGCACATCGGCTTTGAGAAGCAAAGAACTAGCAGCGGAGAAAGAGCTCGAGTGGCTGGTAGTCTCCAAGGCTACAACACAGGTCTACGGACTCGCGCTGCAGAGCGTGCTGGATGAGACTGTGGCGTTGGCGGACGATGTGTGGTACTGGGACGAGGTGCTGGGTTCACGGCAGTGGACGGCTGTGTACGGTGTGCAGAGCTCGCCGGAGCGGATTTGGGAGTGGGGTTTGGCGGTTTGGGAGGATGTCAAGAAGAGGAGTGAAAGATTCACGGTTTCTGGTGCTGGCAGGGATGCGCGGGAGACGGCGACGGAGCAGTGGGGAAGATTTTATGGGTTGGTTAAGCAGGTTGTCAGAGAGCGGAGTGTGAAAGAGGTGCAGAAGAGGGCGCTCAGTCCTGTTGTGAGGGTGAGGAGCGAGGTGAGGAGGAAACAGGCTGCGTTGAAGAAGCTGAGGCTACGCAATGCGAATGCGTTGGGCGTGCTGCTGGGTGAAGGTCTGGCGAACGAGAGTGCACATGGCGATGGTCTGGCTACTCCCAGGGAGGACGGTCAACACAGATGGAAGAGAAGCGTTGCTCGTAACGTGGCCCTGGTCGAAGCTGTCCTGCTGAAAGTCAACGATACTGAGGTACCTGTCGAGAAGTTTGATGCTGCGATTGCAGAGATCACCGAAGATGATCCTTTGTATGACAGCGAAGCTTATCACGGATCTGGGAACTTCAACGAACAATTCGCTTCACCTCAAGCTGTGGCAGAACGATTGAACAGGATTCTTGCGTTCACCTTGACACAGTATCAGGAGTCCTCAAAACTGGCAGTTAAGGAGCACGGCAAACCTTCACGACTAGTGAGATACTGGCTTCCTGTGACCATCGGCATCCTATCTTCAAGCACCATTCTGCGCGTCCTGGCAAACCGTCGAGCAGAGATAGTCCAATGGATCGAAGACCTTGGCACCACTACAATCGACTTCTGGCGCAACTGGGTCATTGAGCCAACACGCAAGATCATTGGAACGATCCGCCACGACGAAGGCAGCGAAGTCAGCATCATGTCCAAGCGCTCCCTCGAAGGCGACCGCGACAGTCTCGAACGCATGGTTGTCGACTTTGCCATCGACAACCCAGCCAACGCCAGCGCGACCGGCTCCTCCGCGCCATTGACACCCGACGAAATCGCAGACCTCCGCGTGCGTATCCGCGAAGGCGACCTGACCCCCGTCCTGAAAGCCTATGAGAAGGACCTCGCCTCACCCCTCATGGGCACTGTCCGTGGCAACCTCATCCGCGCCCTACTGATCCAGATCCAAAAGACTAAAGTCGATGTCGAAGTCGCCATCGGCGGCATCGACAACCTGCTCAAATCGCAAGAGCTCGTCTTCGGCTTCATCGGTCTCACGCCCGGCATCCTCATCACCTATTTCCTAGCCAGCTACCTGCGCTCCTCGCTCACCACCAAGCGTGGCGCCCGGGCTGCCCGCAAGCAAGGTAAAATGCTGCGCCAGCTGCGCAACATCGATCGTATCCTGACCAACAGCCACCCGACGGAGTTTGGCGAGCTGTACTACAAGGATCAGGGACTGTTGCTGTGTGAGGCGCATGTGCTGAGGCAGGCGGCGGCGAGGCTGATGCCGGCGATGGTTTTCAGGGAGTTTTGCGAGGATGTCGAGGAGGTTTGCGATGTGAGGAGTGGTGTTGAGAGGCAGAGGAAGGGGATTGAGAGGGTGAGGTGGGCGTATGGGAGGTATTTTTAAGGGATGCAGTGAGGAGTGAGTGAGTGGCAGATGTAAGTCTGATGCGATGAGGAGTGTCCTGAGAGGGGCTTGTACATTGCTTGTGCTCTTGAGCGCGTTTGTACGCTTCCGTGGCGACTTGATGACTTGGAAAGTTTTGAGTTTTAGACGAAACCTACAACAGAACACCCGTTTGAGACGAAACTCTGCATTCGATCAGCATCAAGGTATATTACATGTGGTACGATTTCGATCACAATTGCTATCGAGATACGAGCAGGATATCTAAATCTTTGAATCCAAGGTCTATCAGCTCTGCCTAACTTATTTCACTTCGACCCTCTAAGAGTGGTGCCAAAGAGGGCCGTATCAAACATTGTCACATTTGCTTTGTGACAGTAACGATTCTCATGCTTGCATACAACACAATGTACGGAGCAGTCTTTAATGTTATCACAAGTCTGCATTCTCAGTTTGTCACTTCTGATGTTATTCTGGATCCAGTGTAACTACAAGCACATCAGCGGCATGACAGATGCTGGGGACTCTCTCGCCCTGCTCCACGATCGATGTCTACTATCGGACATAATAATGCCATGTAGAGAACAAACAGATACGTCCCCAGACTTATGCACCAGAAATATAGGCTGGGTCAACATGGGACCCTGTGCAACGGATGCTGGGGTGGCGACTGGAGAAGGGTGGCGCATGAATCAGGTGAGCATTGTTCCTCACAGGTAGTATTCTGTCACGTCGCATGATTGTTTGGAGGGTGTGCTCGCAGCAGGATAAGGGTTTCGCGTGCGTTTCCGTGAAGAAAATGAAGAAGCAGCCTCAAGCGCCCCCTTAGCTAGTCGGCGGTAGTAGTGGAGGTGGAGGAGGGAGCAGGAGATGACATGGCCCCACCTGAATGTGCCTTTCGCTCTCTCCACGAAACGCCGCCGCAGCAGCAGCAGCATCTCTCTCGTAAGTTGCCCTGCCCGCTGCCAACACCGCACCCGCCGCCGCCCTGAACACCATCGCTGCCAACCACCACTTCCACCTCCCTCTCCACGCCACCACCACAACACCACCACCCACCACCGCGCCACCCTCGGAACCATCCCCCGCGCCAACAAACCTCTCCCCGCCAGGTCTCAGTTGCGAACGGTGTATCCTGCGCGCTTACCACCAACGTCCTTTGTCGCCAGTCAGACGCCGGCCCGGTACGCTGAACCACGTTGCTCGCACACCTGCGACGACACAATACAAAGGAATCCGACCGAGCATCAAAGAGCAAGCTTTCGGGGATCTCTCTCCTTGCGAAATACAGCCGCGCCGCTCTACTCTAAGTGGACGACCGGGAAACACCACCTGAGCCCACTTCACCGCAACCACCACTTGGAACCACCCGGCACACATACGCTGCGATGGCGGGAACGAGGAACTATGATTTCCTTGTACGTTTACCCTCATATGCGCTGTTTGCTTGTTGCACGGCGCTCCGGTGCAGCGACGGCTGGCATATCAGGCGCTCACAATATCACTCCACCGCCCCATGCTGACTGGCTATGCTATCCCTCTAGATCAAGCTGCTCCTAATCGGCGACTCCGGCGTCGGCAAATCGTGCTGTCTGCTGCGCTTCAGCGAAGACTCCTTCACTCCCTCCTTCATTACCACTATCGGAATCGACTTCAAGATCCGCACGATCGAGCTTGACGGCAAGCGCGTGAAGCTGCAAATATGGGATACCGCTGGACAAGAGCGCTTCCGCACTATCACAACTGCCTACTACAGAGGTGCCATGGGTATCCTGCTTGTATACGACGTCACAGATCAAAAGAGTTTCGACAGTACGTTTCGAATCGGGGCTGCCTAAACCCTAGCCCATACGTCATACCCTCTGACAGTACTAACATGCTCTTTCTCTTTCAACAGACATCCGCACATGGTTCTCCAACGTTGAGCAGCACGCGACCGAGGGCGTCAACAAGATCCTGATTGGCAACAAGTGTGACTGGGAAGAGAAGCGCGCCGTTTCGACCGAGCAGGGTCAAGCCCTTGCCAACGAGCTCGGCATTCCTTTCATGGAGGTTAGCGCGAAATCGAACATCAACGTCGAGAAGGCATTCTTCAGCCTTGCAAGCGACATCAAGAAGCGCATCGTCGACACCCAGCAACCGCAGCAGCAACAACAGTCGTCTGTCAACGTCAACGGCGGTCAGCCAGCTGGAGGCGCGAGCAAGAACTGCTGTTAAGAAAGAGTCGAAACACTGCCGGCACAACAATCCATACACTCAAGCTTTACAATACTGTCCAGGCAGCAAGACTGCAAGCGATGACGAATAACAATGCACAATACTGCCAGCGGGACTACCGTCCAAGCAGACACTTCTGGAGGGAAGAACTGGGGCGATACATAAATACCTCTTGCTCCACAAGGCCACGACGGTGACGGCCTCTCCCAGGTAGATATCCTATGGGGCTTTTTCTTTTCCTTCTCCTTGCAGGGCGCTTTTGCACATTTGATCACGGGCGAGATACATCGGGTGGGCGTTGTTGATTATTTGTTGTCCGCATCACCCGATACATTTCGACTCGGGGTTGAGAGACCTGGTTTCTCAAGCGGGCCGGTTCTGGTCACTTTCTTCTATTTAGGGGCTCATCTTGTCTAGTAACTTTGTTCCATTGTACAGATCTGACTTACACGCTATTGTTTAATTTGCATGTGTCTCACCTCCAGGCAGCGGGATTGGGGTCGAATCGGCCTTTGCGGAAGACAATGTCCGGCGTTTCCCAGGAAGATCTCGATCCACGCACATGCAAATGATCTTTGCGGTGTGAATTGAGGTGTTGTTTGTGCCCGAGGTCAGTAATCTTGAGGTCGGGCGGGCACTGTGGCGTGCGGTGAACGCGTCGATCAACGGGTTAAGTCTGGGGACGTCGATAATATACTCTGATATAGGCCAGCGGTGAACGTTGCCGCATTCCGCTACCTGACCGCTTGCATGTCACAGGCCGCCTCACCAGCCTTGTAGGACCATGAAGAATTGTGCGATTGCAGAAGAAAATGGCAACATCTTCACGAGGATATGACTTCAGAAGACCGGGAAAGTTGAGAGAGTAGACGAACGTGTTTCTGTACAACCACTCTCGGTCTCGATTCCATCCCTAAACCTCGACCAGGGTATAAGGGAGAGCGATACTAGCGCCTTCCGAGCACCTGGTCTTGTGAGACATGAGGGTCGTTCAACAATTGGCATCGCCATAACGCATGCGCCTAATGCAATAACACCAACGCCGCATGCAAGAGCCACAACACAAACAGTCTCAGTCTCAGGAGAGAGATGGACACCGACTAGGGACACAGAAGCGTATAAGTACCTCGTCCTCCATCGCCTCAACAGCAACTTCTCTCCATCATCCAACAATCCAATTCCAATACAACACTCGCTTCCAACCCTTTCCAACCAACCCAACCCAATCCAACAAAATGGCCTTCTACAAGTCTCTCATCATCGCCTCCGTGGCTGCCGTTGCCCTCGCCCAGGGCGGTGCCTCTGACAAGAACGCCAAGGTCGAGATCGACTCCAAGACCGGCGAGGCCAAGTGCGGCAACGGCCAGAAGCTCGCCTGCTGCAACACCGGCGACGACCTCATCGGTCTTAACTGCTTGAGCGTCCCCGTCCGTACGTCTCTCCTCCATTCTTCAAATCCATCACTCCAGAGCTTCATACTAACGACTCTTCCTCACAGTCGCCATCCCTGTCCAGCAGGCTTGCGGTTCCAACGTTGCCGCCTGCTGCCCTACTGGCGACGCCGACGGCAACCTCATCAACCTCGAGGCCAACTGCCTTGCCATCCCTCTTTAAGCGCTTTTTCTCAAGCCTTGAGAGACCGATGATCACGGCTGCTTCACTGCTTTGGTGAAGAGCCCATCAGCGGGTTGCTCCAGAGACCTCTACCCTTTACCTTCTTCTTCTTCGGGCACGTCTGGTTAGTTTAACGAAAGGGTTTGCTTCATCGCGCCTTGGAAATGATTTGATGGAATCTACATGGATTGGACCACTTTATACATAAACACTTAGCTTTTTTTCTTGCGAATTGAACAAGTTCCTTCGCGCCTTAAATGGCGAGGGGGGCTTTTTTGCTTGCAGCTCCGATATTTTGGCTCGTTTCCGTTTGATGTCTGCTCTTTCTGGTCTTCTGATTCTTGACACTCCGCGAGCAAGATCGTCCACAGAGTTCACCTCCCATGATCATGTGCCATGTAAGCCTCAACTCCCAACTTACTGGAAGAACACTACCTTACCAGAACCCAGTACATAGAAAATGACATTCCTATTCCCCGCGGTCGTCTTCATCCCCACCCCTCGAAAACTGAAGTACTCAAGTCAACCACAACGATCTTCGAGACTACATTCACCATACGTCGATTCGAGAAAAACACCTTGCAAAAGTGGTCGCCTCAGACTGAGTGTGATCGACAGACGTTCGAGTGGTCTTTAGAAGTCTCTTTGCCGTACGCCAGCGATCGATTGGCATGAATACAAGATGTGCTGCCCTGAAGACTGGTACCGAATCCGACGCATAGCGAGAGCACAAATGTTCTTCTTCCAAAGCATGAGCATTATTCGTTATCAAATCACTTAGATTTCAATTACTCCATATTCCAATCGGTCTCCCAATTTCATGTATTTATATCGCAGGTAACCCTTAGGGTTTGGGTTCGTGCGCCTGAAAAGGACCGGGACGATCAAACGAATCGTCGCCTGGAGAGTGCAAAATCTGCTTGACGACTTTCAGATCTTGATGATACATTACAAGAGCTTGACGAGTGTCGGATGGTGCTTCCGGAGTGTCAATGCTCTTGCTGCCCCGCTCGGAGCGTGGTTGACGATGCTCAGACGAGTCAAGCCGATCAATACCTGTGTGAACGTCCCATGCACGCATGCTTTGGATAGCCTCAAGAGACAAGTTCACAAATGTGCCGATAGTAGTCAGACAATCGATTTGCTTGAACTTTTGAACTTTGCATTTGATATGAATGGGATATATATATTCATGGAATTGCGGAACCCGGCTGCAAAGCAGATTGGATGTTTTCGATGCCACGCACAAACAAATCTCCTGCCACATCGATTGGATGATGATGACAATTACTTGAGCTCGACCGGTTATTCCCGACTTTCTGCATAATGTGGAAACTGGTATCGGTCATTTTCATGATTCAAATATGCTTACGGCGTATCTCGTGATCTTTTCGCTTTCCTACAAGTATGGGTATAACGACTAAGAGTGTGGCTGAATACGTACAGCAGAGTGCACTGCAATGCTTGTTTCAATCAGCTGACCTAAGCGGGATGCATACGGCGAGGAAGTTCACGGTCGAACACAGCAGCTCACTTTGGCTTCGGCCCACCGAGAGAGGGAAAGTCGTCCGTGTCCTTCACGTCGAGTGACTTTGCTGCGACGCGAGGCACGCCCTGCTGCTGTGGGCGTTGGTGTTGTCCACTCTCACCCCCCTCCCGCCCTCCACGTCGCCCACCTCTGTCTCCTGCCCTCTGGGAGCCGCGACCATTCCAGTCGGGCGCCTGTGCGTCCGCAACTGATCCATCGTCGACCAACTCGTCGAACAGCCCGCAGTCCGCAGGTGGTACGTTACCATCACCAACAACGCGCAGAATCCTCTGTGCGCGTCTGAACTCGTCACGGATGGCCACAATGCCGTTATGGGTAACAGTGCGAGCAACATTATGAGACTGCTCGAATGGATCTTCGATGCAGAACAAGTAGCGATGCTGGACTTGCTTGCCTGCGCCTTGCTCTGTGACGGCCCTGACCCATCCTTTCTCTTCCTTGGAAAGAAGGCCACCTTTTGTGCGCAATGAGAGCACCTGGCCCATCCAGTGAAAAGATGGGTAACCTCCTTGCGACGAGTAGTATTGGAAGAAGCCTGCCAGCAAAGCGCCGAGCGTCTGGTTGTTCCTCGTCAACCCTCCACGTTTTGCAGCTTCTTTGATCTCATCTTCCCGTCGCCAAAAGTCGACTTCCCAGCCTTCGATCTTCACGCTGTCAATGCCCTGAGCAGTGCAGTTGTCGTGAGGCCTCCATGGCAGTTGCAAGTTTGGCAAGACGGGTGGGGTTGCGACGTTGATGAGATAATGTAGGACCATCAGAACGAAACCGTAACTTGACAATGTTCCTGAATATGAGCTGTTGATCTTGCGTCGCTTTACCCATGACTTCACAAATAGGATCATGGGTCGAACGCGCGGATCGCAAAGTGAGTAACAACGAAGCATTAGCGTGTTGTGAATGCCGAGAGGATTGAAGAAATTGATATCAGTCTGGATGCCGACACCGTCTTTGGGAAAGTCAAGGGGTCCAGCTTTGCGTTCCCGAGTCCAAGGTTCACGTTTAGGCCTTTGAGCAGCCTCGCCTTCGTTCGCATTGTCTATCGGAGCGTTTGGATCGACAGATACTGCAATTGCGTTCGTACTTGTTGAGTTGTCCACGTCGGCAGAAGCTTCGTCCGCAGTCTCGTACACTGCAGGAGTATCGTTGTTGGACGAAGCACCGCCAACAGTGACATCAGGCGTAGCCCCAGGATGCTCTTGCTGCTTTTCGTTGCCGTTAGAAGTGGTAGCTTCTGCAGGGCTCAAGTCATCTTCCGCATGCTCGTCTTCATCTCTCTTGAGATGAGGATATTTCTTGTCTCGATCAAGGTCGTCCCATTTTTCACGTTCCTGGCGGAGCTTGCTAAGCAAACTCGAGCCCGGGCTCTGGCAGACTTTGATGATCGGGACACGAGTCCTCGTAAGGAGATGCGCCCCGATGCCCAGCTGCAACAGGCGTTTCTCCAGAGATCGTGGTAGATCGTACTCCATAGGGGAGAAGCACTGAACTGTCGGATCGGCATCTTTGACCACGAGGACTAGATCCATGTCAGAGCCAGCAGATGCGAATCCCGACTCAAAGCTTCCGAAGCCTTCAATGGACACTTTGGGTAGGCGCTCGGGATCTGTCGCGCAGACGTCTTGGCAGATCTGCTCGAGCTCCTTCCGGAAGGCTTCCTTCTCATCGCGTTCAGTTTGGCTCATCTCAGCGATAGGGATCTCTCTTGCGGCAATGGTGTCGAGGTATTGGCTCTGGTTGAAATGAATTTGTGTCTTGGTTGCTGGTTGGTACAGTTCACGTCGCTGCTGCGGATGGGAACCAAAACCGGAAGGTGCACCTCGTCCGCCTCGTCCACCGCGTGAGAAGGCATTGGGATCGACGTAATGAGGCTGTTGGTATTGGTTAGGATATTGCTGTGCAGGCGTATATCCTTGAGCAAAGCCTCGTCCACGACCACGGTTCTGGTAGGGCTGATGTTGCCCCGGTTGATGGAATTGGGCCTGCTGCTGATAGTATCCGCGATTCGATGGATAGGCATAGCCACGGCCGCGAGGGGCTTGCTGTGGCTGTGCTTGGTGATGGCGGTAGTCTGGTGGCGGAACGTTTGGTTGCACGTAAGGACCGCTGGGAGGCAAACGCACAGTTGGCGCAGGCTGAGGCAGACGGACGTTTGGTGAGGGCTGTGGAGAAGATGTGAGGAGCATATTTCTGACCTGATCCTCCAGCCCGTTGCTAGCCATGATTGCGGTGTGTTGTGAGCTGATATGAGGAGTGGATGCGAATGAGAAAAGGTGTATATAACACGAAGTATGCGTGATAAAGCGGGTTGCGTCGAAGCAAACGAAGGCGCTGTGATGGTTAGAGGGTGACGTCCAGTTTTTGGCGATGCTGAAGCATTGAAGAGCACACTTACAATAGAATGGTCGAGGTGTGAATGCAAAGAGAGTCTGTAAATGCCGTAGAGTCGCAATGTGCAATGCAGCCAATCACTGTTTGATGCGACTTTCTGTTTGCTTAGACTGCTGATGGCGCGTGGAGGAAGGCGCTGCTACGTGGGGTTCGCCGGATATCACGTGACTTTACTGTCGCGCTTTGGGAAGCTCCGGCCAACAGCGTCACTGCGAAAGCGCGCGCTCGGCAAGGGAAGGCAAGGCAAGGCAACTTCTCGTTGCCATCCATCAACCGCCCATTGCTGCCTCCAACCTCACCGTCGCTGCAGCACGACCACTCCAACACCACCCTCCCATCCGACGTGTGATTATATTCCAACTCGATACATCACATTGCACTGGCGACAACCACCATCTCCTACGCAGCAACCTGAGGATTGTCGCACCCACACATCACAACATTCCCAGCACGCGCTCTCACCCGCGCCCGTATCCTCACCATGAACAACAACTCTATGCCGACGCCTCCCTCGGGGCCCAACTCGACAACCCCCAACGCCGGTGGACCCGCTCCTGTTCGTAGGCGAAAGCCTGCAGCGAGCGCATTCGTAGAGAAGAAGAGGCCTGTAGCCAGGAAGCCAGTCGCTGCACAGAGGCCAGCACAATCGACATCTGCCGCTCCTGGCGCTTCATCCAATCAACTACCGCTAGGACAGCCAGCACCACAGGCTGCGAACCAGCCTCCTGCAGACGCACCCGCTCAGGAACCTGCGAAGAAGCCCTGGACCGAATATGGAGTGTACATTAGCAAGAAGGATATCGAGGAAGGCATGCGCTACCACGGCTTCAAGTTCAATGTTCGTACTGGTCCAGACGCCAAAGTCCCCATCATCGATCCATACGATGCCAGCCAATTCACCCGGCCAGTCCGCCTCCACCGTCGCTATGCTCGTGACAAGCAAGAGACGGGAGAGCCTGCTGATGCAGCGCCGGGAATCGACGACAAGGAGCGAGAACTGCACAATGCACGCAGAGCGGAGCGCCAAGCAGAGCGCGAGGCCAACCAAGCTCTTATCGCTCCGACAGGCACAACTACCAAGAAGGCACAGGGCAAGAAGAAGAACCAAAAAGTCGTCGAGGATGTTTATTACAACGAAAATAACCCCAAGCAACAAAAAGCGGCACAGCTCCGATACGAGGAGACAAAGCCATGGCATCTGGAAGATTTTGAGAACAAGAACACTTGGATTGGAACATACCAGGAGCCTATGTCTGCGTCCAGTGTCCTGCTGACCGTCGATGCCCAGCATGCTGCATTCACTATGACTCCCATTGAGCGCTGGTACAAGTTCACGCCAACGAACCGTCTCGACACCATGACTGCAGAGGAAGCGGAGAAGTTCATGACAGCTGGGTACAAGCCGGATCGCTGGTTCCTGAAAACACAGGTTGGAAGGGAGGAAGAGAAACAGAAACAGGTCAAGATGAAGCGCGAGCAGGCAATGGCCATGAAGAAGGCAGAGGCAGCAGAGGACAACGGCTATGTTGAAGTCAAGAACGAGGGTGAATTCTACAACCCGGACAAAGATGACCTCGATTTTGAGTTCAACGATGAGTTCCAAGACGACGACGAGGGCGCGATGTTCGGAAACCTAGAGGACGAGGATGCCAAGGAAATTGAAAGGCGCATTCGTGAGGAGATGCGTGGCGCAAACATCTCTGCTCCTGGTCTAAAGGACACAGACATGGACTATGATGAGGAAGAAAACCGATTGAAGGAAGAAGAGAGACAAAGGAAGAAGCGCGAAAAGCGTATGAAGAAGCAGCTCATCAGAAAGGAGCGCAAATTGGAGTACGAAGACGAATCAGATTCAAATCCGTACTCAGAGTCTAGCGAAGACGAAGATTCAGACGAGGAACGCGAGAGGCTGGAGGCGGAAGGCAAGGAAGAGGAAGAGCGCAAGGCTGCCGTGGCAAATGGTGACAAGTCTGGCGCGTCGACTAAGGGCAGCAACACACCATCTGGACGAGCTGAAAAGAAAGACCCATCACGCTCAAACGCCTCACTGGGTGCCGGCCTCAAGCGCCCTGGCTCGCCCAACTTGTCCGATGCTAGCGGCACCGAATCGCGCAAGAAGGCCAAAGGCACAAACGGCCGAGCACACACATCGAACGGTCGTGCTCTATCTCGTAAGCATTCGACCCCATTACCCCTTACATATATTACAGATACTGACAAACCTTCCGCAGCCGACGAAGCCAAGTCTCGCCCATCAGGCTATGGATCTGGTAGCGACACTGATACATCTCGCGCGCGCTCCTCCCAGCAAAAAGCACTGCGTCTCAAGCAACGTCCTGGTTCTCCGCGCGACGGTACTCCCCTTGGTACCCCTTCTGCTTCCCGCGCTGCCTCGCCTGCTCCTATGGCTCT
The DNA here is from genome assembly GCA_035771495.1 of Cladosporium oxysporum. Taxonomy (NCBI): domain Eukaryota; kingdom Fungi; phylum Ascomycota; class Dothideomycetes; order Cladosporiales; family Cladosporiaceae; genus Cladosporium; species Cladosporium oxysporum. The sequence goes on from JAWNKS010000009.1 coordinate 1,323,735, forward strand.
ACCCACACTAGAAGAAGTCAAGGCAGCCATCCCCGAAGAAGGCATCAAGATCGGCGACCTCATCAAGCCGTTCAAGAAGCGCGTCGCCGGCCCAGAGAACACCACTTTCTTCATCTCTCTGGTCAAGCAGGCTGGTATTCAGGACAAGGTCACCAAACTGATTCGCCCGAAGAGGGACTAGGAACCTCCTCTTCCGCGCGAGCCGGGTTCCGGAGTGGCGAGGCGCATTGTCGTGTTGAAATTCAAGCCAGGGCGTTTGCCTGTGTTTTCGGAGAGGGAGCAGGAGCCGCCTGTCACGCGCAAGTCACGCGTTGTTGTGTTGAAGTTCAAGCCGGGGCGTCTGCCAGCGTTTCCTTAGTCGAGCGAAGAAGGCATGTTGCAGCCATTATTTGTGGCGTAGATGCACCTCTTGGTTGGGAGGCCCGAGCCGTTTTTGTTACATGAATTGGTCACCACACAGCTCATACAAGTGCCGATAATTTAATGGAAACCGAACTGATCCGCAACAATCACTCTCTTGATAAAGGGAGATAGACACGTTGTTATGTCATGCAGTGATGGATTCACTTGAGAATTTATGAATATTTGTATGTGACAACCCCAGCGCCATCGCTGCTATTATGAGACAAACCAAACCACCCAGAGAGGTTACAGTAAAAAGACATGGCAATCTACTCCCTCACTCATCATCATCCCCATCGCAAACCCTCACTCCAAACTTCCACACCTGCTCAACACCAACCTTCTTCCTTCCCGCCACCTCACTCGCCTCAAGCACCACCAAATCCGCATCCGCACCCTCCTCCAACGTCCCCTTCACCCCCTGCAATCCCAACATCGCCGCCGGCGTCGTCGTCACACTCCTCACAATCTCCGCGAGACTCGCCCCGCTCCACTCCCAGAAATTCTCCAAGCACTCGCCCAGCGTCGCGCAGCTGCCCGCCAGCGTGTCGGTGCCTTCGCGCGTCAGCCGCGCGCCTTTCTTCTCCCAGCGGTCGCCGTTCGTCCAGTCGTAGAGCCCGTCTGGCAGGCCGAGGGTTTTCATCGCGTCGGTGACGAGCACGAAGCCGTCCGGGTGGGCTGTCCAGGCGATCTTCACTGTCGTCGGGTGCAGGTGGATGCCATCTGCGATGATGCCGAAGTAAGGGCGCTCTGCGCCGGAGGTCTTGCCTAGAGTGCCGAAGGGCCCTGGGTTGCGGTGGTGCAGGGGCTGCATGGCGTTGAAGAGGTGCGTGAGCATTGTCGCGCCGGCCTGAAGGGCGGAGGTGGCGGTTTCGTAGGTTGCTTCCGTGTGGCCTATGGCGACGCGGATGCCGCGGGAAGTGATTTCTGGAATGGAGGCGGCGATGCCGGGAAATTCGGGGGCGGCGGTGATCAGGGCTATGTGGTCTGGCGAGAGGTTTGCGGCGCCGTAGCAGGCTTCGAAGTCAGAGAAGCCGTTTGGGGCGGTTTGCAGGACGGAAGGGCTGTGGATGCCGCATTTGGAGGAGGCGATGAAGGGCCCTTCGCAGTGCGCGCCGAGGGATTCGGCGCCTTCTGAGGCATTACGCGAGGCGCCTGAGGGACCGAGATACGGCAGCGTCTCGTGATAGACTTCTGCACTTTGGCTGGGAAGAGTTGGGAGGTACGAGGTGACGCCGGTGCGGATGAGCTGTTTGTTGAGCTGCTTGAGGCCTTTTTGGTAGACGGCTATGTCTTGAGGAACGGTGGAGAAGTCGAAGCCGAAAGCACCGTTGAGCTGGACATCGATGAAGCCAGGAGCGAGGATCTTGCCTTTGAGGTCGATGACTTCGTCGGGCACGACGTGGTAGTCGTAGAAGACTTCTTGTTTGCGTAGGATCTTGCCGGTGATGGAGCTGATCCAGAGGTCTTCCTCGACGAGCTTGTTGCCTTTGACGAGGTAGCCTCCGGTGAACCTCGTTACTCCAGTGCGAGGCCGTTCTGGCGACACTGCCATAGGCATGTTGAATTGGTGTGGTGTGTGTATGTGAGAGATATATCCTGTAGCGATTGGAGATCGAGATCCTGCTGTTGGTGTACGACAAGGGTGGCAATAGGTATAGAATATTTTTGACAGGTCGAGATTGACAGTGGTATGGAATATTTTTGACAGGTCAAGATCGACAGTACAGTACACACGTGCAGAGAAAGAATATTAGATTGGCTCGGGATCGATGCCTTACCTCATACTGTGCCTACTACTACGGCATCAGCAAGTGCCATGGTGTAAGCAATCCGTTGACCGGCTTCGGCGTGTGCGTGACTCGTCGTCGGGCATGCTAGAGACAGCAGGATGTCACTCCGCAGTTACATGTGCAGGTGCAGTGTTATCAAAGCGATACTACGGAGAAAGTAAGTGGTAGCGACGGCGATGACGATACTGCTGATGTTGATGTTGCAGATGCAGGCAGATAAGCTTCCAGCGTCTTGCCCGCCACCACTTCGGCTCGGGCCAGGCAAGATGCTCGATGCAACCTCACACCCGCGCCCTCGGACGACGTCGCATGAGCTGCCCACACCTTGCTCCAGCCCACTGCAACGACAGCATTCGCTTGCTTTGCTTGATCGCCTTCCTGCCTGCTTGTGCCGACAGACGTGACGGTGCTATCCGAGCCCTACGGACCTCTCGACCGCCGTCGGCCTGCTCTACTCAAGGTACTCCGCTCGGTACATCTCGGCCCTCTGGACGGACCTCTTGGAGCGTTGGAGCTTGTCTGCCCCAGTATGCGGAGGCAGTCCCGCCGCTCGCTGCTAACGCTGCTACTACGCGCATAGGCGAACACACGCTGCCACGTCTGGCCTCGGTCCTCAGCACGAGCAGCGACGTCAAGCTGCGACCGTCGCTCGTGGGCGATTCAGTCGAGTTCTTTGCAATCTACCTTGCTGCCACGTCGAGAGGCTAAGGTAGCCCCGACGACATGGCGGCCGGAGATGCACCCCTCGACCCGGTATGGGACGACATGGAGAGGTACGTTTAGCCGCCCCTCCAGCCAGCTCTGACGACTGTCTGCCTGCCTGCCTAATGCGGATGCTGACTGCGTGACATCAGGACCCTCGGGCAATTGTTCATGGCAGGTCAACCCTCCCTAACACGTTTTGTCTGAACTCTTTGCTGATTCGTTCGTCAGATGGGCTTTGAGGGCACCGAAGTCACGCCCCAGATCCGCAAACTCATCAGTGAACACCACATTGGATCGATCCTATTGAAGGCATCCAATCTCAAATGTAAGTTGATCGTCCATTAATGATTCATCCTGTGCATGGGTCTACGTGCGAGCAAGATTGTCCAATGGTCGCCAAATTTTTTGCTGTTGGGTATCAATGCTCCAATAAAATACCTGATTATCCAATACGATCTCAAAGATCCGAATGCTTCAGCAGCTAGTATTTCGATACAAAGAACCATTATTATCAGCGATTTGGTGCTTGCCATGAGGACGAGGTCATGCGTAGACTCTTAGCTGCTTATCATACTGGTCAATCACATTGCTTACATGTACTAGCGGCAGAACAGACAACACAACTGGTCTACGAACTCCAAAAAACAGCCCATGATGCCGGTCACCCAGTCCCTCTTTCAATTGGTCTCGATCAAGAGAATGGAGGCGTCAATAGTCTCTTCGACGACATCTACATACGCCAGTACCCCTCTGCAATGGGTCTTGCGGCGACTGGATCGCGAGAATTAGCATACGAAGTCGCAAAAGCCACAGCCGAAGAGATTGCTGCATGCGGTATCAACTTGATCATGGGCCCATGTCTTGACGTCTTGACCAATGCTCGAAATCAGCCGCTCGGTGTTCGAACCCATGGTGACGACCCACAAGAGGTGTCTGCCTATGGTGTTGCTTTTATGAATGGCTACAAGAAAGCTGGCGTGGCCACCATGGGCAAGCACTTCCCCAGCTATGGCAGCTTGGAGTTTCTTGGTTCAGCTTTGGACGTCCCAACCATTACCGAGAGTCTTGAACAACTCAGCTTGAACGCCTTAGTCCCCTTCCGCAATGCGATCAGAGAAGGCTTAGATGCCATGATGGTGGGTGGATGTGCTATGAACTCGGCTGGACTCAATGTCATGCACGCCTGCCTGTCGGAGCAAGTTGTAAATGACCTATTGCGCAATGAACTTCGTTTCGATGGCGTAGTCATCTCTGACTGCTTGGAAATGGAAGCACTTTCTCACAACATCGGCGTGGGCGGCGGCACAGTCATGGCCGTCAACGCTGGCTGCGACGTGGTTCTTCTCTGCCGCTCATACACCCACCAGCAAGAAGCCATAGAGGGCTTCAAACTCGGCTTGGACAACTTCAACATCACAAAAGAGCGTGTGCGAACATCTCTACGGCGCATCCTTGCCATGAAGGCGAAATGCACGTCTTGGGAACAGGCACTCAATCCTCCTGGCATTGAACTGTTGTCGAAGCTTCAACCATCGCATACTATCTTATCTACGAAGGCTTACAACTCGTCTGTTACCATTGTGCGCGACAAGAATCGCTTATTGCCACTTACCAACATACTGGAACCAGAAGATGAGTTGCTGCTACTGACACCCTTGGTAAAACCGTTGGCTGCATCAGCTGCAGCTCGCGCTTTGTCCGACCAAGCGACGAATGGTTCACCCGAGCCAGCTGTCTGGGAACGGAATTCTTCAGTCATGAGTGGCGAGCGAGTCTTTCGCGAGCTAGGTCGGTCACTTGCTCGGCAAAGGAATGGCCGCGTACTACACACATCATACACAGCCAATGGTGTCCGACCACAGCACGAGAACCTGATCAATCGAGCTGGCGCGGTAATCATTGTGACCGCGGATGCAAATCGCAACTTATATCAGAACGGCTTCACGAAGCACGTCTCGATGATCTGCAACATGCAATTCACATCGGGTGGAGAGAAACGTGAGAAGCCTCTCATTGTGATTGCGGTCAGCTCGCCCTACGACTTCGCAATGGACCAATCGATTGGTACATACATGTGCACGTACGACTTCACAGAAACTGCTCTCGTTGCACTTGTCAAGGTATTATATGGCGAATTCACAGCTGCAGGTGCTCTACCTGGCACAATCAGCCAAAGCCAGAAGCTTTCACAATCAAGGCAGCACTGGCTGGTCGAGAACTTCAACGAAGAACGCGACTCTGCAGGTCTAGATGCTTTGATCAAGTCTGTCGCCGAAGGTGCCACGCCTGGCATGCACTCGGAACTATCTGGCGCGAGCTCAAACTCCCTGCTGCTACGGAGTCCGGACGTCGCGGAGCAACACTTTGTTGTCCGCAATAGCAGTACGCAAACGCTCTACGGTTTCTGCGCGACCTATTTCTTCCAAGCCACAGGCACTGGCGTGATCGGAGCAATTTTCGTCGACCCGGCTCGCCGCAAGCTTTCAATCGGGCATTCTCTTCACAACCGTGCCATTCGCACTCTGCTTCAACGTGAAGGCATAAAGCGCTTCCAATTAGGCTCACGCCTCCCCAGCATCTACCTTGGCAGCCCGACAGGCCACGGCGGTGAACGCAAGCGCCTGCGCTCCTGGTTCGCAAACCTGGGTTGGAACACCGCATTGTCGCGCAATGTCTGCAGTATGATCGCCCGCAACCTCTCCACGTGGACGCCGCCCGAAGGCATGGCTAGGAGTCTGCAAAGCGCGGGCGTAGACTTCGACCTGGTCTACGGCTGGGACTATGCCACCAGCGTGCTCGACCACATCAAAACCAACAACCGCCAGGGCCTGGCCGAGGTGTACAAGCTCGCGCTGGCGGATCCCTCGGCCTGCGGCATCATTCGCGCCAAGAGGCCTGAGGACGGAGCTCTCGTGGGCACTGTCGTGCTGTACAACATGCAGTCTCAGCTAGCAGAATTCGTGCCTGCGATGAAAGACGTCGGCGAGCTAACCGGCGGAATCTCGTCGCCGGTCATTAGTCCTTCGGTCGGCGAGTATTCGACGCTGTTGCAAGGCTTGATCCTGCTGGGGATGAGGCAGATCAGGCAGCAGGGGTGCAATGCTTGTATTTTGGATTACGTGAGTTCCTTCTATCCTGCCCTAACTCTTGCCCGGGCGATCCGCCTATTTGAGGCTGTTACTAACGCTTTAAAATTACAGATGGACGGCGATGGCAACTTCGATGGCCTGAGCGCAATGGGCTTCAGCGCTCTGCACAATTTCGAAGAAGTGTCGTGCGACGCTGCGACTTGGACGATGGTGCCGCCATCTTGAATACAGTATTTGGCGGACGGATGATCTGGTTGGGCTGGGCTGTTTGTGTAGATTAATTTGGTTCATGTGTGTATGATACCCCCGGTATTTTATTCTCCTAAGTGTGTTGCGAGTCATTGGGGCAGATATATTAGCTTTATGGCGAACGTGAGACTTTTGGATGGGACTTCCACCTTTGGATGCAGCCAACTTTTCAAGTGCATACATATTACTTACATTATTGGAAGTTTGTGCATCCTTCCGATGATATCCTTGGATTAATGGCGCTTCTTGTGGCGGTGCCCGCGGACACCTATTCGCATTCAAACCCCAGTATTGTTCATTACACACCAACAACGAAACCACCAATAGCTCCGTGAATAATAGGGAAGGCCGGGGGTATTGCCTCTTGGACAAGCACATGGCACATGCATGCATCCCTATCGGGTCTCGCCGAATTGTTCAATTTCCCGCGCAGACTGGCTTTCATTCATCACTGTCGATCTCTCGCCTCGTGTCCGCGGCTCCACCCAAGTGGGCCCGACCATCTCCGCAATCTGGGTGAGGCGAGAGCTGGAGAACCCCAGCACGAGGCGTGCTCCCAAGCTTCTTGAAGACTACCAAGGGCCGGCGTGTCTGCTTCGCCGTCTTTTCTCGAAGCCGCCTCGCTGACTCTCTCGTGAGTCTTGACTACTAACGCCCGACTTGACCTGGCCAACTACCTCACTACTACTGCTGCTACCATATCACGTGTGCCTTGTTGCACGCCCGGCCCCAGGAAGGACAGACTGACACAGGCACTGTCGCACAACCCTCCGGAGCTCGCCCGCAGCTTGATTGAAGAGATACGTAGTAAAGCCGACGGCATCCGGGTCTTTGTCTTTCGAGCCTTCACACGACTTGCTAGAAGAGGCGACACAGCTGGCAGACGGCAGGACTGGCAACTGAGGCTACACTGGAGCTTATATCATACTACTACCACCACCATTCAGACAGTTCTGCTCATCTCAACGGACATCTGCTGCTTGGACCAGCAGTTCTTGTCGTGTGCCTCGGCTTAAGGACCTCGAGAGTGATTGGAAGGATTTGAGACAGTGCGCACCACGAGAACCCATCCCGTATCTCGTCAGTGCGACCAGGCCGGCGAGTCTCTCGCTCTCGCGCATGCGCCCACACGCCAGCTAAGGCAGGCTATCCGACTACTTGCGCGCGACGAAAACAACATTGTGATGCGCCCGCGCGGACTACATCTGCACACGCCACCATAATGGATCACATAGGATTTGACCCAGCGAGCATGAACTATGTCGCGACGGCACTGCAGCATCCGGGCAGCGCCGACCCCTTCTCCGACATGCTGATGCAGCCGCCCATGGTCCTGGAGGACCAACATTCTGCATATGCTTATGCCGGCGGCGACAGTATGGGCTTGCACTCGATGCAGCAACATCCACAGCAGGCGACGCCTTCTCTGAAACGCGCATACAGCACGTTCGAAGATCCTTTCTCAGACGTCGTCAGCGCCTTCGAGCACCCCATGCACAACGACCAGAACGAAGTCGAAGCGCCATCGATCGATCGCGACAACAAACTTCTCGGGTTCTCACTGCCGCGATTCGACTACCACCTTCTCACCTACAACTACCAAAGAACCTCTGTCCAACTCGCAGCACAGCTACATGGCATGTTCTTCCTAGCCGAATCACCATGGGCAGCCGCAGGGGATGCGCAACCGCCGCCTTCAGAATTGACTTGTTACCGGAGGAATTTGTTCCAGATTACCGGCGAAATCACAATTCCGCGATCGCTGCGATATATTTTGACGGATCAGGGCGAGCAAATACCGATCATGGGCCAAGAGTTGGTAGTCAGTGCGACCGAATCCACAGAGAATAACCCTGTGAAAATCATATCAGTGCCGTGGAAGACTCCCGCCAATCCAGTCGTACCAACGGCAGAGGACAAGGCGGAAAGAGAACCTCCAGCGGTGCCGATTGATCTCATGAACCTTCAGGATATGGACTCTGAATTTGTGACGATACCGTTTCAGTGGAAGAGACTGCAGTTCAGAATTGCGACAGCGAATAACGGAAGACGGAAGGAGTTGCAGCAACATTTCTTGGTGAAGTTGAAATTGGTGGCTACATTGGCGACTGGTGGCAAGATACCCATCTGCGAGGTGCATTCGGGAGCCATCATTGTGCGCGGCCGCAGTCCAAGGAATTTCCAGGCGAGGAAAGACTTGCCCTTGAGTGGTGGCGGACATGCTCGCAAGACATCGCATGCGCCTCCACGGTCCGCTAGCGGAGAATCTACGAATAAAAGGCTACATACGGAAGCAGCACCAACATCTGCCCCCGTCAAGCCTGAAGCAGCACCTCCTGCTGCCGCCCAAAAGTCTGTAGTAGATCCAAACGACATACCAGCACCTATAGATTTCTTCAACTGGAAGCCCGCACCACCAGATACCCAGCATCAAGGTCCAACCGCCAGCCAACCACCACCTCAGAGAACCCCTCTCGACGCGCCCACAGTAGGCAACACCTACGCCGCCTCGCACCCCGACCTACCACACAACCAACAACAACACCATCCCCCAACCACAGCCCCAATAAACCTCTCCCTCGTCGAAGAAGACTCTCCAATCCCACACATCTCCCCATCATCCAACAACCGCCACCGCTCCAACTCCCTCGCAGTCGGCACCGGCGTCGGCGGCAAGAACATGCACATTCCCGTGCGCCCGCCCTCTTTCTCCCTCAACACTATCAACAGCCCGGACGAGTCGGCGGACTTGCTGTACGAGTACTTCCCTCTAGGACTGGACGACTGGATGCCTCCTGTGGATGCTGTGTACCGGCCGCACGTCGTGCATCATACGAAACTGCCTAGTGATCCGAGGGATTTGGTTGCGGGCAAAGCGGCGAGGAGTCGCAGGTTGTATAGTGCTGATGTTGTTGGTTGATAATGATCGAGCTGGCAGGATCGCATATTCTCATGGCGCTTCGAGAAAGTCGGCAGTAAAGACCGACTTGTCGACGAGATCTAGCTTACGGAAGGTTTCGACCTCCGGGCGCAATTGTTTGGAAACCCCAGCCAGGCGCTTCTGGGCAGGCATTATGATGTTTGATACTCCCAGAGACACACATAACGAAACCATGTAACGACCACCAACCAAAAAACTATAAAAGCGATTTTTTTTTTATTCATTCTTATTTTTCAGGAGAGGTAGAAGGGAAGAAAATGACACACGCACGGCCATTTTCTTAGTTGTTCCAGACGCTTTTTCAACTCCCACCTCACCTCACGAGTATGCGTATGCGAAAACCACGCAGGCATCGCATTTGCTGCTCTTTGTCTTGTTGCATAGTTTACATATTTTGCAGCAAGCATTTCCTTGCATCTTGAAAGGCGTTGTAGCAAAGTGGTTAATGCGATTGACTAGAAATCAATTCCCTTCGGGGGCGTAGGTTCGAGTCCTGCCAACGTCGAAAGAGATCATTTATCCTTTTTGATTCTTCGTCCTTCTTTTTTGTCTCTTTTCCCTCGAAACACCTGCTTGAACTGAATCCTTTCGCCCCGGTTCGCCAGTGTATCATTTTCTTTCTTTTGGTTTCCTTGGGAAAAGGGGAGGCGCCCCTCATCAACAAGGTAGTCCGTTTCGAGCGTTCTTGCGATCCTTTTTGTTATTTTTTCCAAGAAGAACCACTGTGATGTTTTGTCACGAATTCATTATCTTCACGAAAACACATTTTGGTCTTTTTCTAATAGCGAGTGTGCTGCTGCTGATTCTTGGGATTGATGCCCTGAAAACGACGAGCTCAAAATGATCTGCTTTGCCCACTAGGGACTTGAAAGAGCTACTACTCATTTCTCATGCAATTAAAAAGGCTCTATCGCTATTATCAGGGCCTGCTGTATTGTCTCTCCATGCTGTCGGTGCTCTGCCCACTTGTTTGGTGGGCACGACTCCCTTTTTTGCCAATTCCAGATCTCCGTGGGCTGGTAAAAGCCTATGATTCCATTCAAAACACTTCCCGGCTTCCTTTCCACTCCGTCGCGAACATCAGGCAGATCCCTCTGGAACTAGCCATGGCGGCGCATTCAAGCCATCGACTTCCAGACTCTTTTGGTCTGCCGTGTCCCATCCCGTAAGCCATCAATGGCCCCGCGACGATCGTCCGGTATATTTGCCATTAAAAAATTGATTTCTTTTTGCACTTAGATCCTCACAAAATTTAACCTCCAACACGTTATTTCAATCCTCTCACGTATCCTCCAAACAGCACACCGCAACCGCAGCACCAAACAGCGAACTCTCGGGAGACATTTCCAGCTTAACAGTGCTATCTAGTGTCCCAGCACCCGACTCGGCGCATAGTTGGTTCAGCACTCGCTGGCAACCAGACAGGAAGCCAGGATACTTCTCCGCGACTGTGCCGTTGCACGCGATCGACACGTGGCTCGAGGCAGAATTGGCCTGCAGACCCTCTTCTTGTGTGCGCAATACCCAGAGGGCGTGCAGAGAAGTGGCGAGGTAGGCCTGGGCGCGGCGGGAGACGAGCTGGGCGAGGTTGAGGACAAAGGCCCAGTCGCCGGGGCTGTGGGATGGGACGTGGTGGGCGGAGAGGAAGGCTGCGCTGGCGGTGGCGAGGGAGGGCGATTTGTCTGCTTCGAAAGCTGCGATGATGCGGGTGTCGAGGCTGTAAGGCTCAGTGAGATGCTCTGGGATTTGACCGTTGAAGAGGCCGGCAGATGAGATGGCCTCAAGGAGGACCAGACGCACGATTTCGCCGAGATAGCGGCCGGTGCAGAGGTATTCGAGTGGTTGGAAGTCCGGGAGGCGATGGGTGGCGTTGAGGTGGTCGTCCCAGCGGGTGACGGGGAGTATGTTCTTGCCATACATGCTGAGCTCGGTGTTGACGAGAACATGTTTGGCTGAGTCGAACCAAGCGTCTGGACGGTCGCCAAACTTCTCCCGTGATAGGGCTGTTGTGGGAAGGTATACTGAAGCGTTCATGCCCGTTCCCAAGATCAATGACATGCGTGCTGTTGGGTCACGGTAGGCCTGGGACACCAAAGTTGCAGAGCCGTCGTTGACGATCGCCCTCATCTCGACGTTGACGCCTTTCTTGTTGCAAGACCGCATGATGAGCTCGCTCAAGTCGTCTCCCTCGCAGCCATGCGTCGCACAAAATCCTTTGCCCATTGCTAATAGTTTCCCGCTCCTCGGGCTTGTTTGTTCGACAGGGAACGACCATGCCAGGCCCATGGGTAATCTGGCGTTGGTGGTACCATTGATGTGATTGTACTCCGCAAGCATGTCCGCGATCCGGTCCGCCATCCAGTCGAAGAACGCCTCGCCTTGCAGACCACGGATTTTTTCGTCAATCACAACACTGCGTATCCGTCTGATTTGCATATCGCTCTTGCCGTTCTCTTTCTTTCCGGATAGCCTGACCAACGCGACCCTGAATGTTGATCCACCAACGTCGAGTGCCAGGAAGTCGCCCGTTTCGAAACCAGTAGGCAAGGTATGCTGATACGACGGCAACATCGAAATGTTCGACGACCGCAGCTTCTGCTTGTATTCTTCCTGCAGCTTGCCAGAGTAATCCAGTAGACGATCCAGATCCAGCGGCTGGCCGAACAAGGCGCGGACCTCGGTGGTGAATTCCTCCATGCTCTTCTCGTACATCTGGTTCACCACGACATGGCGCGGCTGTTTGACGTCAACGCGGTGGTTGTTGAGGGTTGGCGTTGGTAGTAATGGGGAGAGTATCGACATGATCGCTCTGAAGAGTCGAGTCTGTTTGCATAGATCGAGTATGAGAGCCAGGAAGGGCCGAGTAGCTGATGTCATTGGCTGGCTGGCTGGCTGGCTTGCAGGCTGACTAGAACGGTGGACGAGGTTGATTTATTAGTGATGCCAGCGGTCATACAACAACGGTCACGGTGTACATAGACGAGCTGTAGAATGGGCGAAGGCGGTGTCAATATCTCCGAAGTATATCATGGAGCAAGAAAACCGGTGAGCCCTTGTGACGAGAGAAATAGAGAGACGAGGTTGTCTTTAGGGTTTTTGGGTTGCAGGCCGCAAGTCGGACAAGAGGCGAGGATGGTCTGCGGAATGGGCGTTTGTCGGCAAAAGAGCGCCGGTCAGAGATGCAACGGCAGCAGAATCGGAGCTAAGGCGAGATTCGTGCGCTCTACATGCTCGTCTAGTGCTCAACGACAGCAGGGCGGGTAAGGGTAGCGGCGGTGGTGGTTGTGGTGGTGAGTAGGGTAGTATCAGGAAGCCAGCCTATTGGGGGCCGATGTAGGAGGAGAAGGAAGAGTGCAGGTGCAGCAGCTTGACACGGCTGATGAGACGAAGGTGCCCATGCCTCGCGGCGGCTTTGCTTTTGCAGAGGTGGAGCGGAGCGGTGATGGTGATGGTGAGATACGACGTACGACGTCTCGTCTCAGTACTAAGGCCCACCCGGGGCGAGTGCAGAAAATGGAAGGGTCGCCTCGATGGGGCAGGAGCGTGTGTCAGAGTCGTGTAGTAGTGCTGCTGGTAGCGGTGGCAGTAGCGACGATAGGCAGCGTAGTAAGGAAGGGACTGGCGCGTGCGTGCTTGCGTGCTGTGCGCGTTATGTCACCAGAGCCGAATACTACTACCCAATCATATCACCCTGCACACACGATACAGACAAGATAGACAGACGATTAGCGGGAGCCGGCTCGGCTCAAGCACGCGTGTTGATCTTTGATCCAGCACTCTCTCCGCAAATGCAACCTCGCCAAGATTACGCGGACCTCCAGATGTAACTCTACCTTTCCGAGCAACCACCGACCAGTAGACATCTCCATCGCCCTACACAATCATTACCGATGACTAGTTACTACATACTACCGTCTTCTCGTGTGCATGCATGCTTGCATGCCATGTGCGGGGTCACGATGGACCATCGTTGGCGCCAGGTACGCGAAAGGTGGAAATTGGCCTGGCCTATCACTGTCGGGACAAGACATTAGGTATGATTCGCATCTGCGAGCTTCAATCCAAACTCGGTCGAGCGCATGAGACTGGCTAGGGATTGCGTGGCAATAATTGTCGTGGCGTCGGGATAGCATGGCTGGCTGGACTGTGTGACACGTTTGTTGGCTGTGTGCACCTATGCCTCGATGCACGTGGACCGTTTCATGTGGACTCGTGATACCACGCCATACAGGAACACGACTGTCAAGATCACGATGTCGCAGATGGGTTGCACTGGGCAGGCACGGAGCTGTTGCACATGTACGTCCCATTGCACATTCTTCATGTTTGTGGTGAAGCATGTGAGCGCGATGTGTTGAGCTGCATTCAGTTCTCCTGTAGGCGAAGACATCAGGAAATAGCCAAGGTCAAAGGTTTTGAATGCACTGAAGAGCGTTGACACTGACAACTGACCCGCTGGAAGAACCGCTGGTAACAGGATATACTGGGTGGATGTCTTGTGATACCAAAGTATAATGGTCATTATAGCAAAAGCTGCAACGTGAGAGAAGATTATCTGCACCCTCTCCAAGCCATCTGCACCACCATTGCCTTTTTTTCTCTCCCAAGATCCAGAAATAAGGGGGAGGAAATCCATTACAAGATCGCTATGCCAATAAGCCAAATCAAAAATTCCTCAAGTATCCGTGAAAAAGCAGTCGTGGAAAAATATGGCCATCGGCACAGATCATCCAAAACCTTGTACAAATCCACACAGGTCTCAGACCTTCTCACCGGGCTCGGTCTCGTCAATGCTCTTCTTGCCCAGAACCTCGGCCTTGGTCTCATCGGAAAGCTTCAAATCTTCCTCGATGGGAACGGTGTCCTTGATGGTCATGAGCATGATGGGCAAAGCGATCAGCAAACTGCCAGCCAGAAGCGCCCATGAAGACGCGAACTCGCTGATGAAGGAGATCTTCAGGCCGTCCAGGCGCCAGATGATGGCGGCGCCGGCGGACTGGATGCCCTTGTAGAAGCCCGAGTAGTTGGCGAGCTTGCGGCTGTTGTTGGTCATGGCGCCCATGAACCAGTAGACGGAGCATTGCCAGGCGGCGTCGTAGAAGCCCTGTTCGAGATGAATCAGCAAATGTCATGGTTTATTAGTGTGACTATGATAAATGTCAACTTACGTAGAAGATGTACAGGAACATCGGGCCAATGTAGCCCGAGTCAGTCCAATCGAGCTTCTGGTAGTCGTCGCTTGGGTCATCGGGGGTAGCATCGCCAATTTCGACCTCAGCACGCGTGTAGTTGGCCTGGAAAGCGTACCCGCCGCCCCAAATGGCGAAAGTGAGCACGAACAAGGTAACCCACAACGCCTTGGCGCGAACGGTGCGCCTGAAGCGGGTGAGATCCAAGCAGTATCCGAACACCATCGCCCCCCAGATCTGCGAGAGCCAGTAGAGGACACTGTTGAGGGAGCGGGTGCGCGTGTTGAACTGGGCCAGGTTGACGCCGTTGAAGTGGTAAGTGTAGAACCAGTTGGAGGAGAAGAACATGGGGAAGAGGAGGATCACGTAGGGCTCGTCTTTGAGTGTCTCCCACATGCCGATGAACTCGCTCTTCCAGGTTGGGTTCTTCATGACGATGACGCGGCTGCCGTCGTTGCGCACCACGCTCTTCGCGTCGCAGAGGAAGAAGGCGAGGATGGCGCCGAGGGCCGTGAGGACAATGAAGCCAACGTATGTGCCGTCTGACACGGCGCTGTTGGTGGTGGTGTGGATGTTCTGACCAAGCGGAACCAAGCTTCCGATAACACCTCCCATATTGAATATCATCCAAAAGATCGAAATGTAGCGGCCCTTGTTCTCCTCGGGCGGGTAGGCCATCATAATAGCACCTTGCGCGGCCCACAAGATGCCAGCGCAGCAACCAAGAAGGAAGCCGGCGAAGACGATGAAGCCATAGTTTTGGGTGTGGTTGTAGCACAGGTATGAGGAGACGTAGACGCAGTATCCAATGCCGCCGAACGACAATGCTTTCTTGATGCCGAGCCAATTGGCAATGGAGCCTGCGAAGAAGCCAATGACGGAGAAAGTGCTGTAGACGGCAGTGTTGGAATCCGTGCTAGCCTTTGGGTTGACCTGGCCACCGCCGCCCAAGCCGTTGACAGCGTTGAACATGCCTGCATCGCAACGTTAGCACACGCATGCACTTTTTGGTCGCATACTACTGGACTCGAACTTACCCGGGCACAAGAAGCACACAAATGCCACCATGACAAGCTGGACTTGCGGGCTCGCGAACCACGGCAGGGTGATGGGTCCGATCTTGATTTGCTTGTACTTCCATCCTTTGGGGATCTCGCCAGTCTGTCCCTCGTGGGTGGAGGCATCGGGGGAATCTACATGATGTTCTGTGGTGTGCTCTGTCGTCGCCTTCTCCGGGACAGCGTCTGCGACAGCTCTGTCTGTGTCGGCCATGGTGTCGCGTGAGGTGTACCGGGGTGCAGTCTAAGCGTGTTCTCAGGACGCGCGACCACGATAGCCGAGGCAGGGAATAATATGTTTGGGGAGGAATGCAAGGTAATTGTGCGCCGGAGCAGAGGCTTATATGGATATGGTATGAAGCAGTCCAGTGACTCCTGCTCGTCAACAATGAGGCAGAGGAGGTGGTAATGCCGATTCTCACATGCAAGCGGCTGAGGAGGAAAGGTGTGCGACTGCCTTTAGATAGGCCTCAGCTATCCGTACCGTACCTAGCTACGAGCTATCTCTCTCTCCTCTCACTCTCTTTCCAAATAGAACGGGCCCTCACACACAGGGTCTGGAGATACATTGCGGAGTCGACCGTTGTATGCACGTCCTGCGCCCTTCCAGCCATTCACGTCGCCCTCAGAGCGGGTGGCGGCGCGGGCACACGACCAGCGGCAACCTCAGAACACGACGAACCATCCCGCCGGCTCGGGCTGAAGCTTCTTGTCGCACAAGGGCACATGAGTGCTGATAGCAATAATGCACTCCAATATTGATACGCTGCCGTTCGCATGGGTCTGGCCAGCGCACCACTCATCACACGCGACACCCAGCCTGACACGAGCGTTGCAGCGATTATGCGATATCAACAAGCCCAGCGCCTCCTGGTGATACCGTGATACGGCATTGATAGCAAAAACCACTAGACCAGGCCAGCGCGACCCACGACTCCACGATCGGCCAAGCCTGCACCCGGCCGGCAGTCGACGTGTGGGTTGGATGTAACCACAAGCCCGAGTCAGAGTCAGGCGACCCGAATGCTTTACTAGCGGCCGGCTGCAACGTCGTTATCCCGTCTGGTGGTCTTCGGCCTCTCTACTACAGTCTTCTTCACGGCTTCCGAGCCCTATACCTGTCGACTCCGTCATGGCCTGCCACATGGCACCCAAGCACCGCTTATCGGGTAGTCTACGATAGACAGATACCAGAGGCGCATAGTGCAGTTTCATCGTCCATCATGGTCTGTCTCGATTGTGGGGATACCGTACCACTCGCCTTATCAGATTACCACCCTACCACGGAGCTACTTGCTAGATGAGGTGACGCTGTACGCAGGATCAGCCAATGCCGCTGTTTGGAGCTGTCCACGTTGCATCGTGGAGGAGCTTGACAGGACATGAGGCATTGGTTGTCAGGTTGCGACCTTGACATGACGTCTATGGTGAGCACGAGGGAATAGGATTTTTTTTTTTTGCTGCAATGGTCTCCGGCACCGCAGGTAATAGCTTTGTACTCTTGACATATAGTTCTTTCCCGTGTAAGATTTCCATGAATACTTACGACACCTGACTTCCAACAACCTTCTTCCCCAAAGACAGTTGTTCTCCTAGCTACCAGCAATAAAAATGTCAGTTGCCTCGCAGCCGCCATAGTAAGGCTTTGATCACACGCTGACAACACTTTAGGAGACTCATCATCAGAGACAACAAGGCCACGGCCTCCCAGTACATCGCTGACTACATCATTGGTATGCGCGCCTCGTTTGATACCCAGTAAAGTAAAATACATGCTCACATCGACCAGATCGCATCAAGACCTTTGCGCCAACTCCTCAAAAGCCTTTTGTCCTTGGCCTGCCTACTGGCTCATCACCAGAAGACATCTATAAACGTCTTGTGCGAAGATACAAGTCGGGCGATATCTCCTTCCAAAATGTCATCACGTTCAACATGGTAAGCACATAGCATTGTACCCTTTCTTCTGGAAAAGACCATGCTCACATCAACACCAGGACGAATACGTGGGCTTGCCCAGAGACCACCCCGAGTCATATCACTCCTTCATGTACAAGCACTTCTTCTCACACGTGGACGTCGATCCCTCAAACATCAACATCCTGAACGGCAACGCAACGGACCTAGAAGCCGAGTGCATCGCGTACGAGGAGAAGATCAAGCACGTAGGCGGCATCGAGCTATTCCTCGGTGGAATCGGCCCCGACGGACACATCGCGTTCAATGGTCAGTCATGATCCCAGAGTTCACCATCGCCACCTCGCAAGCAACCCACTAACGCATCAACCGCAGAACCCGGCAGCAGTCTCACATCCCGCACCCGCGTCAAGACCTTAGCCTTCGACACTCTCCAAGCCAACTCGCGCTACTTCAACAACGACCTCTCCGCCGTTCCCCGCATGGCTCTCACAGTCGGCGTGCAAACCGTGCTCGACGCCCGCGAAGTCGTCGTCATCATCACCGGCGCGCACAAGGCCCTGGCCCTCAAGAAGTGCATCGAAGACGGTGTCAACCACATGTGGACGCTATCTTCCCTGCAGCAGCACCCGCACGCCATGATCGTCGTCGACGAGGACGCCACCCTCGAGCTGCAGGTCAAGACCGTCAAGTACTTCAAGTCGATCGAGCAGGTCGCCACGTCCGAGGGCTTCGGCCAGTCGCTGCCGAGCGAGGCGTCGACGCGCAAGAAGCGCGACTCGATTCTGCAGGAGCTGCACAGCCCGAAGAGCGCGAGCCCGACGAACAAGAAGTTCTTGTTCCCGCCCGTGCAGGAGGTCCAGAGAAGTGCGAGCCCGGTGCTGGATTCGATGCATGAGAGGATGCCGGCAACGCCGGATTTGGATGGTTTGGAGGTGAAGGAGCTGTCATTGTCGAACATGCATGACAGGATTGATTCGCCTACTGAGGGTGTGATCTGATCGGTGGAAGGGTTGGTGGCGATGGCCGGTGGCATGTATTGCATTCATGGTGTTGGCTTGTTGAACCTGGATATGCACCTATTCGTTTGGCGTCTGTAGAAATTTTGCGGTCTTCACATATACCCAATGTCGCAAACATACTCAATGGAAACACAATCATGTCATAATTGTGCTGGGTGACATGCTACTGTATGCGTATTTAATCGTGTATCTATCAATTGATGTATGTGTATGTAATCTGGGCAGCACAATTCTCCTCCTAAGATTCAATTCAGCGTCGAGCATTTTTGTTGACTTGTTGCAATACATGCAATGCACTTCCGTGCTTCAACGGATCACGTGGAAAGTGAATTGTGAGAGGAAAGAATTGTCGATGTCTGTGCCGAGCAAAACGCCGTTCTCGTGCATGTGGTTGATGCGGCTTTCATGTGATCGTGACGACATCGTTCCCGCCGCCGCCTGGCTCCGTGATCGAACTCGACCAGGAAAACAAACCTCACCCCTCTCTTTACCATCTCTCACTCGACCACTCATTTCATTGCAATACGAATCTGCTTATAGGACCATGATAAACACGACACGATAATCAATAGCGAAGCCTAGCCAAGAATGCGCGCCGGACTGCACGTCGGCCAAAGATGCTTTCGTCTCGCCAACCAGCCTATACGACCGCAGCTCTTACGACAACTACAATACAGCCTCCATAGCGGCCGAAGTACGCGCAACTTCACATTCCTCCAGCATGCGAAATTCTTGTTCAGACGGCCGCCCGGGCCTGTGAAGGGTGGCAGCGCGCTGCTTGCTGCAGCCGCGTTAAGCCCGCTGGCTTTCGTGAAGATTAGCGAGGAACCACATGGCGAAGATGGCAAGACGAGCGAGGAAAAGATGCTGGAGATATCGAGAGAAGAACTAGAAAACTACGTGCCAGCTCCACTGCGGGGATCGAAGACGGTACGCGTTGGTATATGGAGATTCGTGGATACGTGGATTATTGAGCCTTTGGCGACAGGCCTGCGGTTCCTACACCTGGTGGTCATATTCGCGCCGGTCATTGCTTCTGTGCCTATGATGTGGTTTGGGCAGCGTATACCGGAACGCGATAATGAGCGCTCCGGCACATTGCTATGGTATAGATTCCTGGTTTGGTCAATGGAGCAGTCAGGCGCGGCATTCATCAAGCTGGGTCAATGGGCTGCCAGCAGAACCGATATCTTCCCCGATGAGATGTGCGCGATCATGTCTGCGCTGCACTCGAACGCACCGGCGCATTCGCTCAAGATCACCAAGGAGACCATCGAGCAGGCCTTCGGTAGGGACTTCGATGACATTTTTGAAGAATTCCAGGAGAAGCCACTCGGTGTTGGCGCGATCGCCCAAGTCTACAAGGCAAAGTTGAAGCCTGATCTAGTTCCGACAGAAGATACAGCAGAACATCAGCCTCAGACATTGAGAGAGCGAGCACAGAAGACCGTCGATCCACTACTCAAAAGCTCGCCGCATCGGATTCCCTCGAATTATGTCGCAATCAAGGTGCTACATCCCAAGATCGAACGTGTTGTTCGACGTGATCTGCGTATTATGATGTTCTTCGCACAGGTCATCAATGCCATTCCTACAATGGAATGGTTCTCCTTCCCGGACGAGGTGCATCAATTCGGCGAGATGATGCGCCTGCAGCTTGACCTTCGTATCGAATCTGCGAACCTTACTCTCTTCCGCAAAAACTTCCGCAACCGAAGCACAGCATGGTTCCCATACCCTTACGATCAATACACAACTCGCAAAGTCTTGGTTGAAGAGTTCGCGACGGGCATTCCTCTAGAGCATTTCTTGCAGAATGGTGGCGGCGTTTTCCAGCAGGAGATCGCCGATGAAGGCCTCGATGCTTTCCTGCACATGCTGCTCATTGACAATTTCATCCACGCCGATCTGCATCCCGGCAACATCATGGTGCGCTTCTACAAGCCAGTACAGCTCGACATGGGGAAGAGTCTTTCTCCGTTCAAGAAGCGTACCGAAGCACTACCAGAAGACTCGAAGGATGTGACAGAAGAAGTTCTCGAACGTCTCCGGCCTCACCGTCACGAAAAAGACGCGTGGACGGAAACCTTGCAACAAATTGACAGCGAAGGCTACAGGCCGCAACTGATCTTCATCGACACCGGTCTCGTCACTGAGCTAAACACAACCAACCGCGAGAATTTCCTCGCCTTGTTCAAAGCGATTGCCGAATTTGATGGCTACAAAGCGGGCCATTTGATGGTCGAGCGTTGCCGTCAGCCTGACGCTGTCATCGATGGCGAAGTCTTCGCGCTGCGCATGCAACATCTGGTGTTGGGCGTGAAGAGCCAGACGTTCGCGCTTGGCAACATCAAAATTGGAGATATCCTGAACGAGGTACTGAGCATGGTCCGCACGCATCACGTCAGATTGGAAGGCGACTTTGTCAACGTCGTTCTGAGTATATTACTACTCGAGGGTATTGGCCGCGCTCTGCATCCGGAACTCGACCTCTTCTCTGGGTAAGTGTGCACTCGTCATCTCTCTTGTATTGCACAGATCCGTTTGCTGACTCGTCCTGTTAGTGCACTTCCCATCCTTCGCCAACTAGGTGCCCAAAGCGGTGGTGGCACGCTACGGTCCGGCGACTTTTCCATGCTGAAGGTCTGGGCTGGCCTGGAAGCCCGCAAGTTCCTGCAGGCTAGCGTCGAAAGTGTCGAGATGTGTGTCAAATATGACCAGCTCTCTCCTAATATCTAGCCTGCTCGGGCCGCATTTCATGATTTTTATGGCTAGCAAGGCGATTGTACTACTATTATAGACTAGTGTTCTTCCAAGGATTGGAGACCAATAGAAGCGCCATATACCTCACTGCCGAAAGGCACTGTCTACTTGCTTTCACGTTGCAGCCTTTCCCTGACCCTCGTGATTGCTTCGCCTAACCTGTTCTCGCCCCATTTGCTTCGATTTTCGAGGGCGTCAGCTGCGCCAAATCCTACTCCCCAGATGCGATCTGTAGGAGAGGCCTGGGTAATTATGTTAGCAGTGGGAGCAGCAAGCCCGATGCAACAAGCCCTTACTTCTACAAGCTCCCTGTCGCCCGTCTCCAGCAGTTTCTTCGCCATCCACGAGCTCTCTTTGCCTTTGGTGAATTTGTGGTAGTTGCCTTCTTCGACGATGCGGCTTTTGTCTAACAACACTGTCAGGACCTGATGATGAGAGCTCAACTGCCATGAACTCACGCTCGTCCCACTTGGGTCTATTGAAGCCTTTGGCTTTCCTTCCCAACGCCTGATGCTCAGACGGCACGGTCGTTTGCATCATTTTCTCTGCTGTTTCCTGCCACAAAGGTTAGCCTAGCTGGATAGCATGCGCATGGTTTCGTCAATCTTGACGACTGGTGATTACCTCGTCTCCAAACAGCTTCGCTTTCTGGATCATCATCCACATTTCTGTGCTTGCATATGTGACGCCTTCGACTTCGAAGGGACTGTCGTACCACTGAGATAGGAAGCCGTAGGGCTCTTCGAATTCACGCCAGAAGAAGAGAGGTTCTGGGGAGGTGGTGCTTTGGGGCGTCATTTTGGGTGGCGATGCTAGGGATTTGAAACGCGTGGTGTATGATAGACCTGTGTGTTGTTGGTTAAATATGAGTAATGGCAGGCGCAGACGTGCATGCATGTGTGATGATTGCATGTGCAGATGAGGTCATCGAGATGAGGCTATTTGATATTGCTCGTGCTTTACATAACACTTGAATTCTAACTCTCAAATTAGGTGACATGCACGCTGTTGGACGGACTTGAAATTCTCAAGGCGTGCACTCCATGCGAAAAGAAGCAAGGTTCGTTGTGCGAGTCGGTATTCTCGTTCTGTTCGCGTCGCGCCTTGAACAACCGAATTGATGACTGGTCGGCTTCTGCTTGTGTCGGCATGCCTCTTTTCGGCACAGACACCGCGGGTGCCGCCACTTACCAACTTGAAATAGCTATCCGAAGACGTACGTTCCTTGGCTGCATGCAAGTTGTCCTCGTAAAACTAGGTATAAAGTGTCTTGCCCACCCAAGTAACAAATAAAAAGGATAAGTGATCAAGCAGGTTTTCGTCTCACTCGCAATCTCACCGGCAACAGCGACACCACTATTCAACCACCCAACATGGCTCTCAAATACGAAGCAATCAACGCATCCAGCTCCACCGTCCCTTCAGATACCACCAAACCCTTCACAATCCCTGTGCCACCAAAGACCGACATATGGCGCCGCACGACCCGCGGTGACATGGAGTTTAACGCTCCAGGCATCGGTGCTCGCATCCCAGTATCAACCTTCACATCTCTCTCCGCCACCGTCTCTGGGCCGTGGAAAACACAATTCGACCAAGGCGGCATCCTCATCGCCTTCCCCAAGACTCCTGGTGCAGATCTCCACGACTCGCAATGGATCAAAGCCGGCATCGAGTTTTTCAACGGCCAGCCCAAACTCGGCGTTGTCGGTACCGATCGCTTCTCGGACTGGAGCCTGTGCCCGATGTTTGAAGCTGGGGACAAGGCTTCTTTCGTGGCGGAGAAGCAAGCCGACACTATTTGGATCTATGCTGTGGTCAAGGGCAAGAAAGAGCCGTTGAGGGAGGTGAAGTGGGCTGATCTCGAGGGCAGGGCAAAGGATGCGGAGATGTGGGTTGGTGTTTATGGAGCTAAGCCTACGCCTGAGAAGGACGACACGGAGGAGAAGATTGAAGTCAAGTTTGAGGGACTGAAGATTGAGACGAGTGGGTGATTCTGCCGAAATATCAAATTCTGTGGTAAGATATACGAGCAATCACGATGAGTCTCGTTCAGGCAATGCATATCAGGACCAGTCTCCTGACAGCTCAACTTCTTCTCCTCAGCTTCGAGCGCCAGAACTTCTTCCATCGTCCACAACGTCGGCACATGTCCTGGTGGGAGATTTGTATTGTGAACTCCGTTCCGTTGATAACGCACGCAGCGGCTTTCGCATAGTTGTCAA
Source organism: Cladosporium oxysporum (assembly GCA_035771495.1). Lineage (NCBI taxonomy): Eukaryota > Fungi > Ascomycota > Dothideomycetes > Cladosporiales > Cladosporiaceae > Cladosporium > Cladosporium oxysporum. Next base: position 1,347,088 of record JAWNKS010000009.1, read on the forward strand.
TAGCGTACTGCTCAGGATCATGAGTGAAGACCCACTTGGGTACTCTCGCCTGGACTTTCGTCAAGTCGATCGGCCCTTTTGCAAAATCAGCCTTGTGGAATCGCTTGTCGTTCTCCCAGCCAAGCCACTGGGCACAAGAGACACGATCAAAGCGAAGCAAGTTGTGCGTCTTGACAGCGGTGGGTATGTCTGCTTTACCGGCTTGCTTTAGGCACTCGGATATCGTTATTGCATCTTCGATGGCCTGAGTTGCGCCGTTTCCCGATGTTGGCAGAAAGGTATGCGCAGCATCGCCGACCTGGATGATTGTTCCTGCTGGTGAGTGCCAGCGAGGCTGCGGGTTACGGAAGATCAAAGGCCAATGGACGATATGGCCCGGGGGAGTTGCCTTCACCATTGCTTTCACAGCCTCGCCCCAGCCAGGTGTTTCGCTAAAGGTCTTGATCACGTCTTCGCTGCTGGCAGTATGGTGCCAAGACTCCTTGGTAGTCTGCTCGCCGTTCTCGAAAAACGTAATGCCCCAAACCATCTGCCCAGCATTGCCATTTTTGTTGAAATAACAAAGCGCCACAAGGTGAGTGTCTGGACCGAGCCAAGCTTGCACGTCTGGGTACCTGCCATCCCGTGGGCCAAAGAACTCCTTGATCAGTGGATCTGCCATTGCCAGCTCCAGCGGGTATGTAGAGCGATAGACGCTTCTACCAGAGCGCCTACCCTTGTTCCCATTTGGCATGACGATATCCTGGGACCTCGAGTTTACACCGTCGGCAGCCAGCACCACGTCAGCTTCAGCACGGTCGCCATGATCCGTCACGACGCCAGCAACGCCACGATCTGGATCTTCGAAATATTCCACAACACGCTTGTCGAAAGACACTTCGATGCCAAACCTTTGGACCTGGTGCCAGAGCATCTTGTGCCAAAGAGGACGCATCTGCGTGACCATGGAGGCGTTGTTGGATTCCTGCGTCTGCCCACATGGAAGCGAAAGGCTTTGCGTCGCTGATTGCTTCACCAGTATGCCTTCTGTATTGAAGCCAGGCATCATGAACTGAGATGCGATCATATTCTTGCATCATGGTAGGGTAGTGCTGCAGGAAGAGTCTGCCACTCAGGCCTATGGTGAACATGTCGCCTCTAATGTGTTAGTATTGCTGGGTATCGAAAGGCCAGGAGTCAATGCTCACCTCCAGCAGCCGCAGATTTGGAACGCTCCCAGATTCGAACATTATGGCCTTTGCGATGGCATTCGATGGCTGCGACGAGACCGCCCACACCAGCACCAACGATAAGGACGTCGATTCCCGAGGGCGAATCACAATGAACATCGCTGTGTCCGTTCACCAGAACGGGATCGGTAGGGGAGAAGTGGAGTGTCTCCTCAAAGCTTCCCATGATTGAGGTGCGTCTTGAACTATCGTGGGGGGATTCAAAGGTGAGTGGATACGAGGCAACGAAATGATAGAATGGTCACTGTCTTCATTTGTGCGGTGCTCACAATCAGGCAGCTACTTATAGAGCCATGCTCACCTGCCACAGCTCCTGATACCGAGCCAGGTTACTGTTGCCAGCGACCTTCGGCCAAGATCGACCCGTCAAGTGAGCCGAATGTTGGTTGAAGATACGGAACATATTCGTGGAGCGTGGATCAAATCAACACAGCCGCTCGTTGTCAGCTTCTGGCGGCCTAAAGAAGTTACCTATGGCAGCGGCGCCAAGCGAAGTACCCAGAGATCTTCCTTAATATGAGCGATCACCTTTTTGGGACGCACAGATTGCATCTTGCAGGGTAGTTCAGCCAAGTCTTACACGGGATACCAACTGCTCAGCCGTGTTACGCAGGAAGCGCAGAAATATTATGTTCCTCGCATTGGCCAAATCCGGTGGTGTCAGGGAAAAGATCACCTAGACAGCAGTGTTGCTAGGATGTCACAACATGGCACACTGATCTGTCTCTGGAGAAGATGATGCTGACAAAAAGCAAAAGATATGTTGATGAGAGTGGGATTTGAACCCACGCCCTTTCGGACTAGCGATTGTATGATGTACCGGGAGGTAACACCTTAAGCTAGCGCCTTAGACCGCTCGGCCATCTCACCGTTGAACCTAGATGGTTCGATGAATGCTGAGGCGTCGAAACAATTCATGTACCAACAGCAGCTCAGTCGCAACATCTATCCGGTGAGCATTGTGGAAGAACCACAGTCAACGCATTCGCTCGAGTCATTGTAGCACAGTACCTTGTTCACTTGGGTGCCATTGCTTCTCTTCAGATATTCGAGGCATGATGTGCGAGGCTGTCAAGGCGCAAGGCAAGTCTGGATCGCACACCGCTCGTGAAATGAAGAGGTGTTCCGGAAAATGTTGTTGCAGTAGGTTCCGACGCACTTCGCACGGATCCAGTATGTCGGCCAGTCATTACAGTAGAATAGATTCGTTACTTCTCCCAGCTCGTGATAGTAGCCCCGTAGAGTAATTCGTGCTGAGACCATATGTAACAGCCGCTCCGTCTGTCAATATGAACTCGCAGGCCAGTTCAGCAAGTGCGAGTACAGGCACTCCGCCCACATCCACGCAATTTTACGAGATCGGGAGCACCGCGTCCTCCGGCAATTTCGCAGGCTGCTCCACCTCCGGGTCTGAAGAAGTCGTCTTCGGCGCGAAAAACATGTCCTTGTAGTATCTCGCCTCTGCGATGCTCTCCAGGATGTCCGCCTTCGCCTCGTGTTTGCCAGCCTTGGCAGGACTCGCTTTGATGACCTCGATCGGTGCCCAACGCTTCGCCGCCTCTTTGATCGCGCTCACGTCCAAAATGCGATGGTGCAGGTATGACACGATCTTTCTCCAAGGCTCCTGACGCAGGAACCTCTGGTCCGCGTGTACTGTGTTGCCCGCCAATAGCGCCTTCTTGCGTTCTGGCACGTGCGATTGGATGTATGCCAGTAGCTCGTCTGCAGCTTGTTCGGCTGTGGTGGTTGAGTCGAGGCAGGCTTGCGTGAGGCCGGAGTCGCCATGGTGAGATGTGCACCATTCGCCCATTTGATCTAATTGCTCCTTTGAGTGGTGGACGACAACCTCGTATCCATCATCTAGCATGTTGAGCTCGTAGTCGGTCACGAAGCATGCTAGTGACATGATTGTGTCCTTGCTTGTGTCGAGGCCGGTCATCTCGCAGTCAATCCACACCAGTGGGTGCTTGGAGCGGGATTCGGGCATTGTGAACGGGTTAAGTGTCTGTGTCTCTAAGGTCGGGGTCTTGTCGAGGTTACTCGAAAAGGTTTGGATGTCGCGAGGTGTTGTTTCTTCAAAGTTGGACTTTCAGCCTGGTGTTGATCGAACTGAGAGCACTCGTCATAGGTCGTTGGAGCTCAAGCTTGAGCGGTGGAGCCTGCAAGTGATGAACTCATGGGCATTGCCGCAACCATCACTTCAGTCATCATCAGTGGGCTTCTCACGTCAGTGAGAGCACTTCGGACGCCATCAATATGGTAAATGTAGGCACAAATCATCTCAATTGGTGCAGTATTTACGAGGAACATGTCTCCCCAGACATCATCTCCTCGCAGGGTTAGGGTTGGTGTGGCATTTTTTCCCCCTCGACGACGATGTAGAGGTAAAATCGCCTTCAATGAGGTTCCAATGTACACTGTTCATGTCTGTAGCACTCATGTAAGCTCCTGATAGTATCATATGATGTATTGAGTCCTCTGACGTTGCTCATGGTGGCCTTCGGTCCAAACTAGTGATACGTTCAAGCAGCCGACATCGAAGCACATCTACTCAACCCCAATCCTCCAGCATATATACACACAATAGTTGTGAAATTTTCGAATATGTAATTGTACCACATGACATAAGTATCAAGAAATCCAGCGAGGTCTACAGGAACTATAGATCAGCAACTTCCTACCCAATTGTTCGTTGCAATGCAGACGAATGTTGATCAGACTCGCTTGGAATACAACCAAGCTTGAACCCTTGACATCGAAACGTCAACATGACCAAGATCGACCGCTCCGTCAGATAGCATCATAGAGCATAGATGAGACGGAGCATATTCCGTTGACGACGATAGATCAAATACACATACATAGCCAATGCACATTCATTCATAGCTAGAACCTTTCAGACACATCAATATCATCATCTCTTAGGACCATCTGTCGATTCACCATCATCAAACACACAGAAGCAACAGACAAAAAGACGATGCCTTTCCAACTCCTCCGCACAGCCCAAACGGCCAGCCGTAGCGTTGCAATTGCACCCATTGCCCGCGCCTTCAGTGAGTCTCATACATCTTCTCCGTCGTCTCCAGCCAGAGCCAATGCTAACAAACCCACCCTCTAGTCCCCTCCCGCCTCGCCTCCAACGCCAGCAACTCCACCCCGAAATCACCCTCCAACGCCACCGGCGCCCAGCCCTCCTCCGCCGTCAACTCGACCGGCTCCCAGATCAATGAAGGCCGCGCGACGGATTCCCGCACCGGCAGCCCTGACACAGCTTCCGTGCAGAAGCCCGTCAGCGACCCAGGCCAAGCCGGCGCGGCGCAGTCAGAAGAGCCACAGCAGAGCCAGGAAAATATGAGGCGTGACCCCAGCGAGCCGGATCATGTGAAGAGGCAGCATGTCGAGAAGGAGGGCACGAAGCCGATGGATCCGGCTGATAAGCCCGTTACTGGCGGGAGTAGGTAGTGTAATGTAGTGTAGTGTGGCAGAAGGATTGATGTATGATGTTTCGTTCGTGTGATGAGATCAGGAATGTGATGCTATATGCGTGAGACATTCGTTACGTTTGGTTGTCGTTGTTGATCATGCTTTATCGAACGAGATATAGAATGCAGGAACTTCGTCTATCGCAATTTCTCGAGCAGGTCTTCCACGCTGTGCTCCTCAATGGCATCGATGAGCTTTATGATCTCCGCTGCCTTGCCTTTCCCGTACACTGGTCCGGCCAGCGACAGGAACTTCTCGTCCACCCTGTCACGAGTGAACGGATGCTGCTCTTCACCTAGTGGGAATGCCTGCTCGACCGTTTCTTCCTTCCCGTCCGACCAAGTGATCTCGAGCTTTGCTCCAAATTGTTTCATGCTGTCATCAGTCTGAACAGAGATCTTATCGCACAGGCTGTGAATATCGGTGTCTGCGAGTTTGTGATAGGCCTGCATGCCAGTTGCGGAGCCGTAGAGGAGCGCGTTTGCTACTTGGTAATAGGCCGAGAACTGAGCGTCGATCACGTTTTCAGGATGGATCTTGTTCGGTGTTGGGTCGCCGACGAGGGAAAAGTTGGCAGAACTGATTGTCAAGAGGATCTTTTCGACATCTGAAGGTGAGACCTGGCCATTGTTGTGGGATGTGTGCAAATTGCCTGATATCTCGATCAGGGCATGTGTCATACGACAAGCTGGGTAAGGTTTCAGGCTCGATTTCAACCATTCCCAATGTGATCCGAGATCGGCCACAAGCCTGTCCAGATCTTTGTTCGGGTTGGGGCTGTAGGCGTGCAGAAAGCCCATCTTGCCCTCAATAATCTTTGTGGCGCCAATTACGCCTGCTTCGGCAAGATTAACACACATGAACGCATCGTGGACAGCAAACCCAGGATGCAGGCGCTTGTTCCAGGAGCCATTGTCAAGGTATTGCATTGAGCCCGCTGCTTTGCTGCCGGCGAGACCGAAAGCCATTTCGATGACATCCGCCGAAAGACCTTTGAGAACGGCGATGGCTGATACGGCGCCAAAGATGCCAGCTGTCGGCGTGTTGTGCATGCCCTGACTGTATGCCTCATAGCCAAGCTCGCGTGCAATCCGGCATGTTATCTCGTAGCCAACAGCGACGGCAAGCATGAACCGCTCACTGTCAGATGATTGTCCCAGCAACTCAGCTTGGGTGAGAGCAGCAGAGACGGACGTCACGCCGGCATGAACCGTTCCTGGAGCATATGTATCATCAAAGTCCATCGAGTGGCCAAAGGCGGAATTGAGCAGGCCAGCATATTGAGGCAGCATATGTGGTTTGCCCTTAGCAAGAACGGTGCAGGATCCATTGTTCCCAGGGCCTTGGAGCGCGATGATGGCCTTGTATATAGGCTCAGTAGAATCAGCGTTGTTGAGTGCGCCGACAACGACACCGACGAAATCGATCAGGACTTCTTTGACCTTGTCTCGGAGCTCTGAGGTGAGTTGTGATGGTTGAGCATCTGCCACGAAGCTTGCTAATATTCTCGTGACAGGTGGATGTGCGGTGTGTCCGTTGGTACCGCCGTTGGGGTGTCCATTACTCTGGACCATTATATGTAATGTCGAAGTGTATCAAGATGCAGACCTGTGGCTGACGGGTGTTTCCTTTCTCGAGAATGTCTTTCGTGAGAGAGGCCGAAGGAAGGAGGGACAAAAAGGAGACTACCTACCTGTTATAGACGACATCAGATCAGGATCGCATCACCCATTCTCTGCGGCAGACGCTACTCCGAGGTCTATCGTGTGTTGTATGCGCGATCTGCTGGCGAGCGCGTATTCCCGGGCTGGCGTGAGGCACACGTCGTCTAATAGCCGGGACACGAGGAAATCGTAAGCTCAGGATCGTGTGTTTCCATTGTGCTCAAGTTTACATACGCGGATAATCGCATCTCAATGGCGAAAAAGGCTATTTGATCGCTATTCCATATGATACGAGTAGGTGGGATTGAGGCATTCATAAGAGATACTGATTGTGTTTCAAGAATTTCAAGTCCCTCATAGATGTGCCCGCAGGATGTGGTGCGATCGCTTGGGAACACCTTGTGAATATGCGGCCGATACTCGAGTTGTACCCAGACTTATGCACACTTACCGACTGCCAAGAAGGACTGACGCACGTTGCGACTTCCTTGTTCGGGTTGCTGACGCGCGACTGCCTCGACTTTTTGTGATTGCGCCAGCGTCGCTTACTGTTCACTGCGCGACTTGAGAAAAGGCAACTTCCCGACACCCTCACCTCGCCCTCGAGCGCCTTTCTAGCAACACTGCAAACAATCGCGCCGCCCCACTCCACCGCACTCAACTCACTCGCACCGGCGCGACACACACAATGGGCGACAGTTATCGCCCTGGCGGCGGCGGCGACGGTCGCGGTCGCTACCAGGCGCAAGACTACGAGCGCAACTACCGCCCACAGCAATACGACCCCTACCCTCCGCCACAACGTCACTACGATTCTCGCCCGCCGCCCGGCGGCTCATCATATCGCCCACCTGGACCGCCACCGTCGTTTCATGGCAACTCTCGCGACTCGGACAGAGGTGGCTTCACATTCAGAGGTGCCGCTGGTGGACAAAGCTACAGACCCGAGCAGAACTTCACTTTCGACGCACCGGGACCAAGAGCGCCAAATGGCTTTGCGCCCGACAATGCGCCGCGCGAGAGGCCCAGGAGATTCGACCGAGACGGTGGTCGCCCACGTCACGCTGGAAGAGGATCCGGCGCACCGCGTGGTCGCGGTCGTGGCTTCGGGCCCAAGCCAGCACATGATCGCGCCATTTTGAGTAAAATGGCCGGATCACGCGAGAGCACGCCAGAGCAGTTTGAAGGCATGACCGACGGGCAATCGCATTTCAAGGAGGTCGTGGACTCCAGCGATGGAGATGACTCGGATGACGATGGTCCTCGCAAGCGTACAAAGATCGAAGCCAGCGATGCACCTGCCGCTCCGAAGTGGTCAAATCCCGACCCATACACTGTGCTTCCACCACCAGAAACCCTTGGCGCGCCGAAGAAGGATATTGTGCAGACTATTCGCAAGGCCAAGAACGAACAAGTCACGAAGGTTGACAAAGTTGCGGATAACTCCGACTTCATTTCCTTCAACTTCGACGACGATGACGACGATGCTAAATTGGACCCGCCTTCACCTCCAGTCACCAAGTCGCCAGCACAAAGCGGCGAGCCGACCTTCAGCCACCGCGACTCCTTCCACCGCAAGACCTCCACGAACAACGTACAACAAAGCAATGGCACATCAATCGCATCATTCACGCCTATAAACCAGCGGACGCAAGCTCCTGTGTCCATTTCGAGCGACTCCGAATATGCTCAGGCACCCTCAATCGTTCCGGAGCGTGTGTCAAGACCACCGAAGCGCAAATCTCGCGACACCAGACAGTTTGGAGATGTAGTCGAAGAATGGCAGTCCATTGATGGACAACCCGTTGCTCCTTGGTGTACGAGAGACCACTCCGCAACTGCCGATGTAGGGCTTCGGTAAGTTCAAGGCGCCATATCATATTTTGACACACCGCTAACAGTAATTTCAGGTTTCACAAGGAGATCTGCGACTTTTTCGAATATGTCAAGCCTCGCCCGTTCGAAGAAGCAGCTCGCTTAGATCTTGTTCAAAGAATTCAGACAGCCGTTCGTGCTTGGGGCGGCGCCAATGGTTTTGCTCGTGACTGTGAGGTTCATTGCTTTGGCTCTTTCGCTTCAGGACTTTACCTACCCACTGCGGATATGGACCTGGTGGTGTTGTCAAAGTCTTTCCAGAGCGGTGGGCCTCGTCAAATCTGCCAGTCCCAAACTCAACTTCGAGCCCTTACCCAACACATTGAGAGACTCGGGATCGCACAGCCGCGCACGGCAACTTTCATCGGGAGGGCCAGAATTCCGATCGTGAAGTTCACCGACAGGCGTACGGGAATCAAAGTTGACATCTCTTTTGAGAACGATTCTGGCTTCCCTGCTCTCAAAACATTCGAGGCTTGGAAACAAGCATATCCCGCCATGCCGGTCCTTGTCGCTCTAGTCAAGCAGTTATTGGTCATGCGTGGACTCAACGAGGTCTTTTGTGGTGGCATTGGTGGCTTCACCACCATTTGCTTGGTCACACACATCATTCAAACCATGCCTGAGGTCCAGGCCGGAGCGAGTGATCCACAACAGCACTACGGCGACATGTTCATGAAGTTCTTGGACTTCTATGGCAACAAGATCGACATCAGAAGTACCGGCATTCTCATGCACCCACCGTATCTCTACGACAAGGAAAAGCATGCGAAGGCGGCGCAGAACAAGGACCGCTTGACCATCATCGACCCAAACAATCCCGACAACGACATTTCAGGCGGCTCACACAAGATTGACACTGTGTTCGGGCGTTTCCGTTCAGCCTTTAGTGATCTCCAACGTTACATGTCCCAGCTTCACGAGGGATCAATCAGTACTAGTAGCATCCTCGAGTGTATACTTGGCGGCAACTACCAGCCTGTGGAAACTCAGCGCAATCGACTAAGGCAATTATACGGCACCGTTGCACCCTCGGCGGCTCCCGCACTGCCACCAGCGCCTTACATACCTCCTGGTGTCAAAGACACCCCTGCGCCGAAAGCGCCGCGGGTGCCGAAGCAGAACAAAAAGGCTAAGCCGCGCGAGCAGAAAGCTGCCGAAGTCCAGGGTCAGTATGCTCCGCCCGTACAGAAAGCAGCACCTCCAGCATCCTCAGCTCCCAAGTATGTCGCCCCGATGGCCAGCTCTCTCTTGCGCTCAAATGATGGCGGCGGAAACGGTATCTTCCCTGTTATCGCTCCCCCATTTCACTATTCACAATACCCTTCCTTTCCTCCATATATTCCACCCTACAATTTGCCTTACGGTCATACTGTCCCTCAGCATCTTTACTACTCTCCCACTGCCGGGTTCCCACCGGAAAAAGGTGCCCCGCCGCTGCATCCTACAATACCACCTCCACCGCCTCCGCCAGAGCCAAGGGAGACCAAGGCCCCATCGTCACCCGCCTCCTCGGTATCGATGGACATGTCGGATTAGACGCATACTGACTCAAACCAGGTCAAAGGCTTCCACCACGTCCAAACCGTCCGGACAGCTTTCAGCGAGGGCCGAGGAGAAGAAACTGAGACGCTCAAATCGCAAGCCTAACCCTAATCAGTCGAACCAACCAGCTGCGAAGCCCACACCACCTGGCCCGAAGAAGAATTCCTTTGGTCCTAAACCCGCGTCGCAGAATCCTAATCAGGCCTCTCATGCTGCCAAACTTAAACACCGTCGGGAGAAACGAGCGGCGAAGTCCGCAGAGAAGCGTGTTGGGGCCAATGTGCCCAAGCAGATGACTTCTGGCAACAAAGAAAACCAAATTCGACATCATCAAGCAAGCAAAAAATAAACTGCTTCGGAAGGAGGATTGGAACGGGAGACGACGAGAAAGCATGGTCTTATCTGCTGGTAACGTGGAGTTCTCTGGTCCTTCCCAGTTGTCTGCTCACACGATACCCCTGTACGAATAACTATGATTTGATTTTTCTTTCTTTAGGTGGCACTCGATACGATGCTCAGTGCATCGAAGCCCCTCTGGGCAGGCTTGTTCGACGTCGAGCACAAGCCAAAACAAACGATGAATGAGAGTGCTTTTCAATGTTTTTCCTTTCTTCTTTTCAAAACTGATCACCTACGAGGTGAGATTTATGGTTGAATGCTTTGGCTAACACAGCAGTGACCAAATGTCTGACATTCCAAGATCAAGTGGGACTCTGGGGGCTTTTCGAACGGCAGTGAAGTCTAGCAAACTTCGCCGATTCAGTTGACATGGAAAATTATCTTTCGCTTCGACTTTGGTCAAGCCAAGGACTTGTGGCACAAGTTGGAAATACTCGTCAGCAGCCTTTCATTATTACGGTCTTGTACCTGATTCTGTCGGCTGCATGGCGTTCCACTCCATGCTTCTCGACCTTCACGGGTCGAGAGCTGGAGCGGGTCTTTTCTCATCGGCTTTTGTTCGCTCACTCGTGGGCGGGCGGCCGGAGAGGAAAGTGGGATCTGGAACGGGGTTGCGCTTTCTACTGGAATGGGTTTGTGGATAGGCAAGTACTATCCTGAGGATTGATGATGCGGAATGTTTGTCTCTACTACCCACAACCCAGAGCTGTTGTGCTGACCTTGGATACAGTGATATATATACGGTCGACAGCAATTTTACTTCCATCGCTCAATTTATAACCGCCTGATCACACCACTTTCCAGCACCCAGACTTCATCCAAGCTAGAATATCTTCCACCACGAAAGCACGTCCCATCAATGCTCTAGAAGGCAGCGTTCTTGAGGAGCTGCTCGAAGTAGGCCTGGAACCAGGTACCTGCCTCAGGAGCGGGAGTAAGAGCATCGGCGTAGCCGCAGTGGGCATCGTAGCGGACAGCGCTCGAGTCGCTGGTACCGTCACTCTCTCCACCGGGCTTGACCCATACGATGGCATCAACGAGCGCGTCGCCGGTGTTTGTGGTAGGCAAGCGACCGAAACCAGTGCCCTTGACGTTGCACCAGTCGCCCCACTGCTGCTGCTGAGTGGGCTGGACGCCGCTGCGTCCCTGGTCGATGATGAAGCGCGCGTCCCAGCCGTAGCTCTTGAGCAGAGGCGCGATGGCGTTGACGTACAGCTTCTCGTTGTAGTTCTTGTTGCCTTGAGTGTAGGACGGGGCGGTGGTGGTGTCGTAGCCGTTGTAGTTGGAGACGTTGGTGACCAGGCCGCGCAGGGACTTGGGCTTGCCAGCGTCGGACCAGATCTGCGCGAACAGCTTGGCTGCTGGTCCCAGGTTGGCGTCCCAGCCGAGCCAGCCGGCGTGACCGGCGTCGATGTAGGAGCTGACGTTGGGGAAGTCGAGGGTCTTGACGGCGTATTCGACGCCGTTGATGTAGGCGGTCTGGGATTGCTGGCACTTGGCGACGTTCAGGTTGGTGACGAGGTTGCCGAGACTGTCGGGCTCTGTGGAAATGGTTAGCTGGGAGGAGCAAAGTACGAGTTGACATATTTTTCCAGACTTACCAATGACGAGAGAGATGGGAACATCCGGGTACTTCTTGATGATGGCGGCGATGGCGTCGATGTAGGCCCTGTACTTGTTGACGCCGTCGTTTTCGATGGTGTACTCGCCGTTGGAGGCCAAGGCAGCACAATCACGGTTAGGCAAGTCGTAGACTACAAAGGCGCCAATGATGGGAGGAGAGGCGCCGGCGGCGTTCTTCGCCTTGATGTCGGCCAGGTAGGTGTCCACGGTGGGAACCTTGGCGGCGGTGTCACTGTATGTTGTCAGCGTGAGCGTCCGAGAACTTTTAAGACGGGTGACTTACAGCCACACATAGGTACCGGTGTTGGCAACTTGAGATGCCTTGGCCTTGAGGCTGGCAGGCAGGGAAGGGATGGCGAGCGTGTTGATCTCGGAAGCGTAGTACGGGTTGGCGTAGATCTGTTTGCCGGCGAAGGGGTTTCCTAGAGGGTGTTAGCGTGCTGTCCGTATAAGTCTACACTTCAGAAGCACGCACCCGACGCGCTAATTGGAGGCGCAGTGGTGGTTGAGCCGCCGCCAGTCCCGCTGGTAGTGCCTGTGGTCGTGCTGACTCTTGTAGTCGTTCCAGTAGTCGTGGTCCTGGATGCGGAAGAAGTGGTCGTAGTCCTGACACTGGTGGTCAAGGTGGTGGCGCTGCCGGGCTGGCATTGGGAGTAGACTGCAAGGTGTTAGCGATTTCATCGATGAGGCAGCTGAGCATTGCACTTTACAATCGTTGAGCTTGACGCAAGTAGTGCCTGAATCGCAGCTACCACTGCCAGACCAGTTCTGTCCACCACATTGCTGCCAAACCGGGATGGCGCTGACAGTAGCAGCGAAGACGGCTGCCGAGGCGATGAAGTGCTTCATGATTGTGAGCTTGCAATCGGTGTCGAAAAACTGGAGTTGGTAGCTCTGCTGGTAATAAAAAGAGGCTCACTTCGTTGATCTATTATATATCATCCAAGGAAACGGATTTAAAGTCCAGTCTATGTGCTCACAACACCAGGGCCGACGGACCTAGATCTCTAGTCCAGATGATTGCTCACAATGCCAGGACCGACGGACCCAGGACGCTCCGTGTACAGTTGAGCAATGGCACCATCGTCGTCGCGGCACCATAATGTCAACCACCGTGTTCATCTTACAAGATTTGGAGCTTGCAGGTCCACAAGGCTCGATGCAGCATGGTCAGGCTTGCGGCATTGCAGCCAGTTCCGACAGCTACTACTATACGGAAGTCATAATAGGCAATCCGAGGCCATGTGAGGCGTTCAGGCTGGACGATGACATGCAAGAGTAATTTAGGGGAGCGATCTGTTCCTGAAAGACCAGTCAATAATTGCAAGGGACATGCTGGAGGCTCAGTAACCTTGCAACATAGATTGACATGCCGGACCGTGGAGCCCCATGGGGTTCGGAGCGACAAGAGTCAGTTGGTATGGCTGTGGGTCGCGCGATGGAAGTAACACGAAAGCTACACGTGTATCGAAGCGACTGTTGAAGTAAGACTGTCTCAACACCATGAGCATCTATGTCAGTATGATATTTCTAAGGGACGATTGTTGCCGGCACCACAGCCAGCCTTCTAATTCTGGCATGGAATGCAAGGAGAAAATGGTTGCGTTTGGCCAAAGAGCTGACTGAAGGATCTAGGCTTCCTGGCGACATTGTTTCTCGGCAGCGGAAAGGTTTGCTCCGACCTACCGTGCGTCTCGACAGTGGTCTTCAGCCGCGAGAGCGTGGCGAGCGCAAACCACGTGAGACGGCCATGCAAAGCAAGACGTTCTGGCTATGTGGCTATGAACCCGTGTCACGCGGCACGCCGCGCTGTGGCAGCTCGGTTAAAGTCGATTGTTCGCTTCGGTGCTCTGGCCGGTTAGGGCACGGAAGCACAGAATGTAAGCACGTCGGTTTTTGGTGCCCTTGATCATATTGCGTTGCTCTAGGGAATACGATAGTGAATGCTCGAAAGTGTGTGCGTATAAGAGAGCATGTCCCGCTCTACACTGTCGGTCAAGCGTTGCGGCATCTGTATGTTCGCTCTTCAATCGAACCATGCCCACATTTCCGCCATGGCATGAAGGGCAGACCTATCGGCTGTAGGGGGCGCTAAGGATAAGAGAGATTGATGTTGATCCTCCCACACGTTTTTCTCTTCCCCGCCGGGGTTTTACTGGGGTCTTGGGGCTTTCCCCACGATTCCAACTCCTTGTCCTGCCATCCTATTTGCTCTGGCCAGATGTTATATGCATCTGCCGACCGGAAGACAACCTTGGCCATGTACTTAATAGGCAGAGGCTTCGGATGCGTCGCAGATGCTCACCATTTTACAGCAGAGTAGAACATATATCGGCGACTGACTTCTACATCACGGATACCATGTGTCTTGGTCTCTCAGTCGCAATTCACGATGGGTTGCCGACGAAAGCGTGGTCGAGAAAGCTTGTGCTACGCCCCGCAAAGTTGAGGCTCTCGTCGAGTAGATGGAATATCAAACTCCTCCAATCCAGCGACCAAGTGTTGGACGCCATGGCATATAGGGCTTCATGGTGGCTTCTACGAGCCAGTGGTCGGTGTTAATCTTTCCGGTTTGGCGGATTCTCCAGTGTGTAGAATTCTTGGAGATGTATTTTCATATCATTTGGTACTTGTCCCACGAAGGCGAGCCAAGACAACCAAGACGGACTAAACTCATTGTTCCACGAATGACGGACCTGGTAGCAATGCGGGCGCGAGCGCCACCTTCAAAGTGAAGGCAGCTTATAAGTACAGCAGGTGCACATCCTGACGATCAGCTCAACCACCAACTAACAACTCGAGTCTTCCAGTCTGAGCTCGACAGAAGCTGCGACCGACAACATGGGTATTCTTGACAAGATCATTCACAACGATGCCATCAAGCAGGATCCCCCAGAGATCTACGGATGGCGCGTGTTCATGCTCGCCGGCTCCGTGAGTTCCTTTTTGAAGATACCGAGATAGGTCAACTGCTAACAGAGACAGGCTTGCTTCGGAGGCATGCTTTTCGGTGTGGACTCTGGTATCATCGGTGGTGTCCTGACCATGAAAACCTTCCAAGAGTAGGATATCTCTCGCAGCGCATTTCGGAAGTCCGCACACGATGCTGACACAACCATCAGGACTTACGGTCTTTCTAAAGTGACGGGTGTTGCCCTTGCCGACCTCCAGGCAAACATCGTAACCACCCTGCAGTGTGGTTGCTTTGTCGGCGCGCTCTGCACCGGTTTCATCGCCGACAAGATCGGTCGCCGCCTTAACCTGATTCTTGCGGCTGTTCTCGCAATCGTTGGAACGATCATGCAAGCTGCTGCCTCTGGTCACATCGCCGCCATCTTCGTCGGCAGGTTCATCGCTGGTCTTGGTGTCGGTGCTGCATCCATGGTCACCCCGTTGTACAGTAGGCTTAGCCCGGCCACCCTGTTGTGTAAGATGTACTAACCAACATCGCAGTCTCTGAGAACGCTCCCCGTGCCATCCGTGGTGGCCTCACTGGTATCTACCAACTGTTTATCACTGCTGGTATCATGCTCGCTTTCTGGATCAACTACGGCTCAAACATGCACCTCAGCGGCGACTCCCAATACATCATCCCTCTTATCATGCAAGCTCTCCCAGCTGTATTGCTCTTCGGATCCATGTGGTTCTGCAACGAGTCACCCCGTTGGCTCGCGCGTCAGGACCGCTGGGATGAGGCATCTGCTACCCTCTCACGCGTTCGCAACTTGCCTGCGACTCACCCCTACGTTGCTGGAGAGTTGACCGAGATCAAGGAGCAGCTCGACCACGAGCGCAGACTCATTGGTGATGCCACCTTCAAGGACCTGATGAGGGAGATGTGGACAATCCCTGGCAACAGGAAGCGTGCTCTTCTTTCCGTTGGATTGATGATTTGCCAACAGATGACTGGTACCAACGCCATGTAAGTGAACTCCAACGATGCTTTGCCAGAACATGCGCTAACATATTTCTCAGCAACTACTGTATGAGATCTGCAATGCAACACTGCGTGATGTGTCAGCAACTAACGTGATATAGATGCTCCTCAGATCTTCAAGAACCTTGGTCTTAACGGCACTCAGACGGGTCTCTTCGCCACTGGCGTTTACGGCATTGTCAAGATGGTCATGTGCGGTCTGTTCCTGATCTTCGCAGCCGACTCCCTCGGACGTCGCAGGTCTCTGCTCTGGACTTCGATTGCCATGGGTCTGTCGATGCTGTACGTTGGTCTCTTCGTGCGCATCGCTCCCCCTCAGCCGAACACACCTGTCAGCCCGGCCGGATATGTCGCGCTCGTCTGCATCTACCTCTTCGCGTCCTTCTTCCAGTGGGGCTGGGGTCCTGTAAGTTTTCCAATTGGAGGCATCAATGTTCGAGGCGACGCTAACGAACTATGCAGGTCTGCTGGATCTATGTCTCTGAGATCCCGACCGCTCGTCTCCGTGGCCTTAACGTTTCGCTCGCCGCTGCCACCCAGTGGCTCTTCAACCTTGTCATTGCTCGTGCTGTGCCCAACATGTTGGTCACCATGGGCGCGGGTGGTTACGGTGCATTCGTCACCTTTGCTTGCTTCTGCTTGGCCATGTTCATCTTCGTCTGGTTCCTCGTTCCCGAGACCAAGGTAAGACACAGTCATGCTGCATCACGCGCAAGATACCCGGCTAACACTCGTTCCAACAGGGTCTGGCTCTTGAGAAGATGGACGAGCTCTTCGGCGTCACTGAGTTGGCCAAGTCGATGGACGACGAGGAGAGGAACTCCGTCGATGTCGCCTCTGAGAAAAACGGCACCAGAGCTGAGCAGGTCGAGATCAGCCCTGCCAAGTAAGAATTCAATAATTGTGGTAATGATGGAAAGGCGGCCAGTGTTCATTCCTTAGAAACATGAGTAATGGACTAGTCTGAGATGCAACGGACAGAATTAATAGATTGACCGTAAATTGATCAAGTCTTGTAATGTCTCATCACTGCGCTAAGCCCACGAGGTGTTTGATGTCGTAGCTTCACATAAGCTGGTAGGTATGTTCCCGATGATGAACGCTAGTTAAGAGCAGCGTGGGCAATGTATTATCTCTTGGTCCATCTGTCTGATCGTAATGCCTGAGCCATTCTTGTGTTCGGCCCGGTGTTGGATGAAACTCCTCTGGGACCATGATGTATATCGAAGTAGTCGCCACGAGTACCGAAAGGCGGAAATGCCATATACGCATGTAGTCGTTTCTGCAGTCGCAGTCCCTTGGTCGACTCAATGTTGTGTCAAGTTGAGATGAACGCATTGAGCGGCGAAAACTCGGGAAGCCGCGGCACAAGTTTCGAGAGCGCAAGCAACATTTATTCAAGCATCGAGCTGCACATAGTTTCAAGAAAGTACTTTATACAAACACGTCGCACGTCCAGATACTACAGCGCCGCGAGTACATCGCGCGCATTCCCACGATGGTGCCCCAAATCACCACCTCCACACTTAACCGCGCCGACGGCTCTGCGACCTACACCGATTCTCTCTTCTCAGTCCTTGCAGCCGTCAACGGTCCAGTCGAAGTCTCTCGCCGCGATGAGCTCCCCGAAGAAGCCACAATTGAAGTCAACATCCGTCCTGGATCAGGCGTAGGAGGTCCGCGTGAGCGCTGGCTGGAGAGCGTCTTGCATTCGCTCTTGCGCAGCATTGTGCTGGTACACCTTCACCCGCGCACGCTGGTGCAAGTTACTCTGCAGGTTGTGCGCGAACCTGGAATCAAATTCACCAAGGGTAGAGGCGAGGTTGCGATTCTGCCTACTGTTGCGAATGCGGCGTTTCTTGCGCTTGTAGATGGTGGGCTGCCACTGGAGACTACTATGAACGCAGCGCTCGTTGCTGTGAACAAGAGCGGCGCAGTTGTTGCGGGACCTGGTGCAAAAGACTTGGAGACTTGCGAGAGTGTACATGCGATGGCTTTTGGTGCTCAGGGTGGCATGCTGTTGGACGAGTCAACGGGCAGGTTCGACCTAAGTGTGTGGGAGGCTGTAGCAGACAAGGCATCGGAAAGGTGCACAGCTGCTTTCGCGAGCGAAGGAGAAGACGAGACTATGGCAAATGGCGACGTGGAACAGGAGCCATGGCTGAGGCAGGCCCTGGAGGAGAAAGTGAGAGACACCAACGCGTGGAGGGATAGCACCTGAGCGCAGGATTTGAGTGTGGCCAAAGATTGAAGGCCCGCCATCGTAATATCAGCGATGCTATAAGCTGTCAAAGACTATCACGACGACGCAACGCACGACGCAACGCACGACGCATCGCAGCGTGCGCATCGAGTGCCAGCATCTAGCTCATACCAAAGGGCTGCTTGCGTCCAAGTATCACTGGACCTGCCATGGAGTGCAGATTGGCGACATTTCTGTCTATGCAGGTAATCTACCTGCGCCAGCAACGTCGCATTCAGTTTGCGAAAAGGCTTAGGGACGTCCACTGGCGGTTCATCCACAATACGCAGGGAACACTTCATCGTCTGCCCGTCACCAGCTGCATGAGCGACTGAGGTGTAGCGGCCTGATTAGGATACACAGACATGATATAGATATACGAACGTCACGATTCTTGCTTGCTAGAAGCGGTAACGGCAAGACGTGAGGTCAAAATTAAGCTTAAATCTGAGAGACCTGTTCAGGCAGGCGCGATCGCCAGACGATACTTCCCAGGACACCGAAACTCCCAATGATCTCTTCACGTCCTGACAAACACACATGGTGGCCACGAAACCGACGTCACTCGCACCAACATGACGAGTTCGCACAAGAACAGCTCCATCCAAGCTTTCTTCTCTCCTACCACGTCTTCTTCCTCACCCACAAAGCAGGTGCCCAGCTCATCTATTGGCGATGGCTTCACTTCCGAGGAGCTCCACGACGCCCTGAAGCCACCACCTATCGAACCCTGGCAGCCCAAGGTGGATTATCTCGAATGCGAGATCCGTGACCTTCACCCTGGTCCTCGCGCTGTGACATTCATGGGTCGTGTAGCCAACATCTTCGACGTGGCCAACACACCAAAGACTCCCAGGAGCGCCAAGGGCTGTGTCAAGCTTTGCGTGAAAGACGATCATGACGCTGTGACCGTTCGCGTGTGGTATGCCAATCGCTACCCGCAGGTGAAATTGGGCTCGCTGGTGTCCGTCTGGACGAATCACAGTGGGTTTTTATGTGCAACATTCTTACCTCTCTCACTCACTGACGGACACCAGTATCAAATGGCGAATCTGGCAACATGTCAAGCGCAAGTGCGCCTCTCTTCGCTTCACTTTTCCCGGAGAGAGATCGAAGCTGTCACATCATGATCCACGAGAACAGCGACGATGGGACAATGTTCAAACGTCCACTTGGCCACCGTGAGGGCCGTCAGATGGCGGACTTGATGACGCTGCAGAACTTCGTTGACGGCGGGTATGATGTCGTAGGAGCAAGAATTCTGGTGGTGGTCAAGAGCCTTGGTCAGAGGAAGCGAGGTAGGGCGTACTAACACTCGCCTTGTCTTTCGTTGCTGACCGCGAGACAGTTGAGCGCAAAGATGGCAGTTCCACTGAGAACATCAACATTCAGGTCCACGATGACACAGCTGGCGCTACCTTGGGACTTTGGGGAACATCGGCTCTGTCACCAACGGGAGGATTCTCTGCTACTGGCACGACAGAGACTACTGATGCAACAGCGAAGAGTAATACGCCTTGGAAAGCGGGAGAGACAGTGCTACTGCTTGAGGCTCCTGGCTGGAAGATCGGTCGAGGCACTTACCTCAGTCTTACAACCACTACCCTCGTGGACGTTGATCCTGCCATCAGCGATGCAGACTGGCTACGTCGTTGGGCATCACGTCAGAAGGTCCGAGAGGCGATCAACCCGCCTTTCCCAGAGGGAATCTTTGATCTCAATGCCCTGATCACAAGCCCGCTGCGCTGCCTGTACACCTTTGGTGATCTTGATGAGTTCGCACGAGCGGCACCACGCGAGACCTTCCAAGGATACCTGAGCGTGCTTGTAATGGAGGTGAGGCTACTCGAGAACTGGAAAAGAGGCATGCTCATGTGCGGAGAGTGCTGTTCCATGTCCATCTACGCGAATGCTCTTGAGGGTACCTGCAAAGGATGCGACAAGAAAGTTGAGCTAAGGCTCAATCCGAGAATCGTAAGTTGATCTGCCTAATCAACGCACTTGAGATGTGATGCTGACAGTTCCAGCTCGGGCAAGTGATTGACGAGACGGCCTCAGTCGCCTCAGGCAGGCTTCTTCTGAGCGCAAAAGCCTGGCATGAACTTCTGGGCCACCCAGCTGAGGAAATTCTCAGATTTGGTAGGTAATGACTACATTGGTAGTCCTAGCACCTACTGACACCAACAGGTCAAGAGAAGCTCGCATACATCGCAGGACACCTGTTGTTCTCTCGCCTTACTCTTCAATTCGGCTGGACTGGTGACGAGAGCAAAGCAGGCGGGCGTGTCTGCGTGATGAGTGTTATGGCGGGATGAATCGGTTGTGGTGCAATGTGATACTGGTATTAGGCTGGTGTGAATGAGCAGTCATGAATTATAGGTAGCGTCGCTTGACTGAACATGGATTTGAATGTGAAGTATTGATAGAGAAACTACCAATGAACCACTGTGTTTAGTTCCAGCAGATGAGTCCTTGGTCTGTCTGCAGGTTGCAAGCTCAAACTCCTTGCCCGAAACGGATTAGCTTTGTTTACACCTCTCGGCCGGACTTTCTCCACCTTCATCACCAATCTGCCAATCTGCACGCACCACCACCCTCACGACCGCCACGAAACAGCATCATTACTACCGACCACACGCGTCCGCACGCGCAATCGCTTTGCACCGGCTCAGAAACTTAACTCGATTTATGCGCATACCTTGCGCCGGCGCTTCATCGTATTGCGACACACGACCAACGCGACAAGCCTTTGACTCGAGACCACACCATTGAAACAGCCGCAGCGCACTGGATCGAGGAGAACAACAAGAGATGTCCATGGTCGCTACGCGATCACCTCTGACAGTAATTGGAATGAACGGTGCGAGCTCGGGAACCAGGCGAAGCGCGCGCCTGAGCTCAGACGGGCAGGACGAGAGTGAGCGACCAGGCAAGAGGCAGAAGTTGGACGCGGCGCAGAGTGCTGGAAGCGCAAAGGAGAACGGCGCAGGCAAAAGGACGCGCGGAAAAGGTAGGACCGGCCATTTTTCGAGATGGACGATGCATGGCGGATTTGATGCTGATTTTGGGAACAGTTTACGACAACAAAGATGGCGATTTTGAGTTCACGAAGCGCGCAAAGCCCAGCAAGAAGCCTGCGACCAAAGGTTCGAAGGCGGAACAGACGGCCGATGCTCCTGAATCTACTACAAGCGCGGCCTCACGCACGCTAAAAGGGAAAGCACAGAAGCCTGATTCTGCTTCCAGGGAGGATGCTGCGCCAAAAACGGTGCAGAAAAAGCCCAGAGGAAAGCTGCCAAGCAGTCCGGAGGAAAATGCTGCGCCAAAGACCGGACGGGCCAAACGAACCTTCCAGGAAATCAAATCGCCCTCTCCGAAAAGGCCGTCGCGCGCACAAGCCAATGCGAACCATGATCGCTCTCCAAGTCCTGGATTTCGCCCCGTGACCGTGAAGAAGAAGCGCCAGAACCCAGATCAAACCCCTGCGCCAGCGCCGCAACCAGCGTCAGAAGATGACAAGACCACAAAGATAGCATTGCCTTTTGCAGACACGCCCATCATAAAACGAAACAAGGAAATGCGCAAAGCTAGCGCGGACTCGAATCGACGAAGCAGTTCTGGTATGAGAGGGCGACGTGCCAGCAGCTTGATCGACGAAGGGAGAGGCAATGGTGAGTTTGGATCGGTTTCCCTTGAATGCGCATACTTGTCTTTCGAGACCTGCCAGGTAGGACAACTTACTAACTAGCGGGTTTCTCGTAGCACTACCACACCCAGAAGTACCCACAGCAGAATTTTACAAGCACATCTCTGCCCAGCTCACAGAACCGACACGAATGCGATGCTTGCTTGGTTGGTGCGGGAGCAGGGCTTTACCACCAAAGCCTGACGCCCCGAAGGGAAGTTCAAAGGAGGCGAACGCGGAATTTCAAGCGTTGCAAGCAGGTATGCAAGGATGAGCGATCGGAACGTGCTTGAAATATGTTGCTGACTGCTTGAAGCTCGAGTCATACAGGAAGAGCTATCGCAAGATCTTGTTTCAAAACGCATGCTCAGCGATTGGTTCTCACGGGATGATGAGCCACAGCAACAAGTTGCCTTGCGAAAGAAACCCAATCCTCGAAACATCGCCAATGCAGCGAAGGCAATAGAGCTTGAGCGCGAGCTTGAAAGGTATGGCTCAACAGATTCACGAAAAGAACAGAACATTGCTAACAGAATGCAGGCTTAAGAAAGAACGCCAGGAATGGAATACTCTCGCCAAATCTGCTATCCCGCCACCTACTCCTGAAAAGCAAAAAGCCAGTCCTGCGCTAGACACGGCCATACGCGGACTCTCGCCAGTGAACTCGGATCTTCTTAGCACCCCTGATCGTGCAATCTTTGCTCAGCTCAATGAACTCACAACAACTTCCACCGGAATTAATGCTCTACAACAACGTCTACAAGGCATCTCCTCCAGCCTTGAATTTTCGATCGATCAGTTTGCACAGGGCGTGCATGCGATGGCCACTACTAGGGATATGGCTGAGCGCGTTGCCGACAAATCACTGAGAGACGCCACAGACATTTTGGAAGAACGAGACAAGGAGAAGAAACAGAAGACTGGAAGCATCGAGCCGATGGGTGCTCTCCGCGGGCTGGCGAAGGTGTTGAACCGCGGCAAGTAGCTTCTTATGTCGGTATGAAGACTTGTTGCTTGCAGCACAGCCAAGGTAGAGAGGACGAGACCTAGTTAGTTCTCACCTCACAGCCAACGAACCACCGGGTCTGGCGAGGACTAGAAGCCTTCTCTTGATTTTTTTTTTAGCGCAATGCGGAAACGGAAGATACCTTTTTGATGACTTTAACATTTGAGACAAACAAACCTGCCAGCAAATTCTTCGCCCGGACATGTGTTGTGACATCCGCCTCCGTTCTACGTTCTACGTTTGATGAAAACCTCACAAAGAAGCGTCAAGTCTTATTTGAACATAATGTGCATTGTAAATCTGCAACTTGTAAACCCAGCATTGTAACACTTTAGATTCCTGTAGCCATAGTATCACCACCTATCTTCCCTTGTCCAACCTCACCCAGCATTTGGCTGCACAGACTGCGGATAGTAGAACAATTCTGCAGGATCATAGACCGCCTTGAGGTTCTGCAACCTAGGAAGGTTCTTTCCATAATACGTCTGACCCGCAGTCGTCCGATTCAGCCGTGGGTCGGCATAGTTGATATACATTCCCCAATCATCTTTTGGCAACGGAGCAGTGACGTTTGAAACCCAATTGTCGAGGAATTCGAAGCCGTTGGACGGGTATGAGCCGAAGAAGATGGAATCGTAGAATTGGATGAGGTAGAGCTTGTCTCGGTGGGCATAGGAGGATGTGCTGAAGTCGCCGTTGGTGACAGCGGAGTTTGCACCGCTTGTTCTGTTGTCAGTGTACATATTCTATTTGATATGAGGTACGGACTGGGACGACTCACCCGTGCAAGTCAAGCTGGAACCACCAGCTTCGAGAGTTTTTGGGACCGCGGTTATACCAATAATCCACGAAGTTGCTCAACGAAGTTCCGTTGAGACCTTTTAGTGTAAGACTTTTGGCGTAGAAGGTTTCTTGCTGTGATTGCTACATTAGCATGTATTTAGTATTGTGATCGTCGGATGTGCTTACCATTGAGTAGGGAGTGGTAGGGTCAGTGTTAGCATTGGCATAATGCTCAAAGGCTTTCAACCAAGTTGTGTTGGTGGCAGATTGGATCGAAAGACCGGGAATCTTGTCTTGCAATGGCTTGAGAGCGGCTCTGAGCCCAGCAACATCACCGTAGTATAGGCCCTCGAAATTGTGCTGGTAGCTCGATGCGAACATGCGCATGGTGAGATCAGCTGGCATCACAGCCTTCGTGTAATTCTCAACGGCAGCTAAGTAAACTGGCGCAGTTGTGGTGTTCCACTTAGCAGGCATGTTGAAGTAAGTGACCTGAGTCGGTGCAGCAAATGTAGCGAAGTCATAGGAGGCGACTACACCGTAATTTGAGCCCGAGCCTCGTAGAGCCCAGAACAAGTTCGGATTCTCTGTTGCAGAGCAGCGTGCAATGGTTCCATTCGCAAGGACCACAGTCATTCCGACTATCCAGTCAGTAGCCAGGCCATACTTGTGGCTTGACATGCCATAGCCACCGTGCAGAGAATGGCCGCTGACACCGACACTGTTTTTCGATTAGACAGAGCTTCAAACAACATAGAGACGACTTACCCTGGACATGTTCCTGCGGAAATGGCTCGGCCGCCTTGCTTGAACAATTCATTTGCGACACGCCCAAGTCTAGCTCCAGGTTGTATTGTCGCAATGTTGGTCGTCTTGTTCAAGGTCACATTGAACATGCGATCAAGCTGAATGACTAGGTGGCCGTTCTCTCCGCCCAGACCGGAACTGGCGTAGGAGTGTCCACCTCCCTTCGCGGTAACTTTGATTCCAGTTGTACGACCACAGTTGACAGCAGCTTGAATTTGTGGGATGGTGACGGGAACGGCCACTGCTGCAGGCGTGTATTGAAGGCGAGAATTGAATGGTTTGATGTCTGCATTCCAAGTGGTGCTGCCAGCTTTGTCGACGGGGACGGACGCTTTGGTCAAGCAGTCATCTATAACGGCTCGCCGATGCAACGAAAATGCATTGCTCGAAGCAAACAGGCTCAGGAAAGCGAAATTGAGAACTTTCGCAGCCATGATATTGACAAATAATGAGAAAACTAGCAGACCGGCTGCTGTATTGATTGACAGAAGTTATTAGACTATTCGCTTTCAACGCAGCATAGCGAAGATATAAATTGCCACCTGCAGGTTCGAAGTGTATTGGATCTGCCGTCCAGATCTAAATCACAGGACGATTGTAGTGCTGGAGATAGATGCAGTGCCAATACGGTACCCGGGCCGTAAAACAGTAGTATGAAGAGATCCTCTTCCGTGGCGAATAGAGTTCCCGTTACTGTTCTCGAACGATCGTCTCAAGCGAGCCTCTCACCGGCCAATTTCGAGCAGGCCGTCTCGGAGTGTCGCACCATCCCTGCTGACAAGGCACTCGTAAAGGCCGGGATGTGGCTCACCGTGAAGCTTGGTCAGGCCTTTTCGAGCACTCGAGGCAGATGTGAGGCTTAATATCGAGGAGCATGGCTTGTTTACGCCATATGCATGTATATCATGTGCTGTTTGCCTGCATGAGATCGCTTGTCGTTTCCCAAAAGAACGTGTCGTTCTTGTGAAGAGAGCCAAGAGTTTTGCATTCAACCGGACGGTCAGGTCCGCAGACTTTCGGCAGCCTGAGCGCCACCAACGTCTCAATCCCTGTTGCGCACTTTGGAAGAAACCTTAGATGCAGCAATATCCACCCTTAAAAGTCCAAGTGGCTCGGGTCTGGCTACAAGGATGCATGTCGTCACGTGGATCGGAAAGCTGGTAGGCTTATGCGTTGGCCACAAGCTCTTCTGTGGCGGTCGATAAAATGGAACATCGATCCCATATTATGCTGCATGTGTCCCGACCGACTATCTGTGCAGCGCACCAGGTTGTACGTCTCGCTTCGACGACACAGACGGGAGGCTTTTGATAACAGAGACGCCATATGATTGGGAACGAATGCCTTCCTTTTCTGGATCGACATGGGCTCGCAAAAACAGCCGCAATTCGATTTTGTAGCTGATCGCGTAACGTGCCATCCAAACTCCAGTCCACGCCAGACATGGCGTGATCTAGATCGACCTCGAGCTGCTATCGAATACGAGATCGCAAACGATGCCACTTATACTGCATGCGGGCATTGCTGATGCGAGATCCAGACCAGCGTACGCCATTGTTGGCCGTTGACATACCACGACCAGTGAACGCCATGGTCGCTGGCCGCTACCGCCAGTAGTTCGGCCGACCCTACGTGCTATGTCTACAGTGCGTATCTAGGCGGAGCTTCGAGTCGTATACTATGGACAGCGGCCGAGTATTGAAAGCTTGACTGTTCAGTAGGAGCCAACTACAGACTTGGCCAAGTCTTATCTCAAAATTCGACGTAGATCCAGCCAGGTCACATCGACTTTGCCTGTAAAGTTCCAGGGAACCGGAAGCGACATATCGCATTGCTGCAGTAAAAGCATGGATCCTGCAGCGGGTCAGCGGTGCTTGGGTGTTTGTGCAAGCGAATCATGCATGTGTATGATCTTGCATTTTCCCAGTCTAGAACTCTCGGCTACGACTTGTATTCTGACAGGTACATTGTGGCTGATGGTGAACCAATAATACCGAGACTACTGCAAGCTTCTACAAAGCTTCCCGATCAAGAGGTTGGCGGAACTTGCATTGCAATGCCGATACACAGCCTAACTGGACCACGAGATTCGGCATCTCGCCACCACTGCCTGGCCTTTTCCTGCATGTCATACAGCAAACGATAACCCCACTTGCGTTCGCTTGGACCAGACTACACCAGGATATTCCCAATCAACGGCGCTAGACTGTGCTCGGCGTTGAAGCGCTCACTGTAGTCTGCACTGGTGTGGTGGCGGAAGTCGTTGTTGTGGGTACTGCAGCTGTGGTAGATGCAGTAGTCTTAGGCAGCGTACTGCTGGACTGAACCGTGGTAGTGGAAGATCTGCTCGAGGTTGTAGTACTGCTCCGCGGGCAAGTTCCTGGAGCGCGCTCTGTACGTCTTGTTGGAGTAGGCGTGTTGGGCACACTTGTCTTCGGAGCCGTTCCAACGGTAATGGTTGCGTTGCCTGCACCGCGCTGACCCTCAATGCCGATGTCCATGTAAAGCTGGGTTCCGAGCTTGAGGCCTGCAGCAGCCCAAGCACGGAAATGGTTGCCTGTGTTAATAGTGCCGCCGACGTGCATGCTAGTGCGAACGGACCAGTACTGCTGGAAGTCGGTGTGGTCGCCTTCGATCGAAGGAGCATTGGTGCGCTTCTTTTGCCAGATCTCGTATGTGCCGCCATCACTTTGGTGACACCCGTACTGGGTTGCGCTGACGTTATCAGATGGGTTATGGTTACCCATCGCCTCGATAACATAGTACTCAACAAGCGGATTTGTCGTCCATCCGTAGAGGGCAAGGTATGCAGCACCGTTAGTCTTGAATGTGCCAGTATAGTTCACCAGCCTTGCAACAATGTTAGTACGAAGGTAGTGTGTGACGTTGGTTCGGATGTACTGACATGTCTCTCGCTGGTTGATAGCCTCGACCAACAACGAAATTTCCTCCCGGACCATTGTTCCAGTCGGCTGAGAACAAGCCGTTGGCACCAGTCTTGAAGTCGACAGTTGCAAAGTCGTTCTTCCAGTTCTGAACAGAGTTCAACGGATAGTTGCTGCTCTGCCGCTCTTCCAAAGCACGCCTAGCTTGGATCAAGCCTGCAGTGGCGCCGGAAGCGGCAGCAAATGCTGTCAGTAAAGTCGAGATTTGAACCATGGTGATTGAGGCGGAGTAACTTGTGGCCACAGCACAGAGTCTTTGAAGGTCTGGCGAGTACTCCCAGCTCAGAAGGAGCTGCTCTACTTATACCATAATACCCTCACATAGACAAATGGCTATGACTTAAGTTCTAGGAGCATGTATCTCCGGGCCGACTAACCGCACGGAAATACTCATTGCCTTCTCAACACAAGCAGGAAAGCTCCTGCGATGATGCCTCGACTGACAGAAGACAAGATGATTCGTCCAGTTTGGTTGTAGTATTGCAACATAATGCAGAGGGTCTTTGCCCGGTATAGTGTCTGCAGGTGGAGCCTGCAGATTTGGAACATGAGAGGCTATATAGTACATACCAACGCGGTGGCTGCAGTACAGCCGAACGTGGCGCCAAATAGGATGTCTCTGCGGTGCGACCTGAGATGTGTTATTGCATGTAAATACAGCCTGAATGCTTTGAAGAAATCGTACTAATATGTACCCATCATGGAAACATTTGGGACGATCGTGCAGTGGGTAGTGGATAATGCTGCAGTTTCCGGATTGTCAAACTGGGATTTCAGGTATCAATGTATCAGATCTTGCGCATGCTGTCCTCAGGCCAAGCCCGTGAGTTCAATGTCATTGTTCGCTACCGAGTACTGTACATGTCAGTCCTGATTGTAGCTGGAGAGAAGATTGGTTGTCCAGAAGATGCCAGTAAAGACGTGCCTTCATCAGTCCGACCAGAAGGAAGCAAGTGTGATCCGCCGCAGTAGTGTTGTTCGGAAAACCACAGCATCTCCGCATCTCAGATAGCTCTTAGGAAGCATGTCGATGCTTCGTTGAGACATCCTTATTTAATCGCAAAATGCACCTCGCTCCCTTGCAATGGACTTGACAGCCTATCATCCAGACCTGAGATCCTATGGTGATGCCAAACAGAGCACCGTAGAAGTTCTCGTGCTTGATAATGTGCATGATCGAAATGGATGCGCTAGCCCAGCCTAAACTCACACCTCCGGTAGAAAATCTCGAGAGAGCATGAAGTCATGTCCGATCAAGACTAGGCCTCCGGGGGGTGCGAAGTATATGACGGTTTCCGCAATTCCATCTCACCTATTCAGTGACGTAGCGTCATATATTTCGCACCCTCCGGAGGGGAGTAACGTGATAGTCGGCTCATCAACTTACCGAACTCGGCTTTTGGGTATCCGAACATCCGAGCCCTGACTCATGTCCGACAACTACATAACAAGCATCACTCGCCGTTGCTTAGCGCTGTAGACTTATGCACCTTTGATCCGTGCAAATCGATCGACTCTCTGCCATTGGCGTAAAGACGATCCACTTGCCACAATGCCGGGCATTCGCTGTTCACGATCTCACCGAGACCAATATTCCCGTGAGCGTTGGATGTGCTCGTCATTTGCGATTTTCGTGGCCTGAGAAAGTCCAGCGTGGACAGTTACAATTTATGCGCACATCGCGTTAGTCAATCACGTTAGGCAATCATACTCTGGAAACTCAACATAATGGCTCCTCTGGATATAATCATCATCGGTGCTGGCATCGCCGGCCTCTCGGCAACGATAGCACTGCGCAAACAAGGCCACAAGATCACGCTTTTGGAAAAATCATCCTTTCTTCAAGAAGCTGGAGCTGCGATTCACGTCAGTCCAAACTGTACGCGCCTCCTCCTTCGTCTCGGTCTTGACGCGAAAAGACATGGTGGCAATCCCTGCGTCGGTTTCGCGCAGTACGAAGGCTCGGGTGCCCTGAAGAAGCGTGTGGACATGAGAACCTTGCTGCAATCCTTCGATAGCCCGTTCGACCTCATCCATCGCGCGGATCTTCACGATGCGCTCAAGCAGCTGGCTCTGGATGAAGCAGGAGAAGGACCGGTTCCTGAACTACTGCTTGGCTGCCGGATCCAAGACCTTGACACAGTGGCAGGCACAGTATCTCTCGAAGACAAATCTACATTCCGTGGCGATGTAATTATCGGAGCGGATGGCGTGCACTCAATCTGTCGCACTAAAATTGAAACAAGTGTTACGCCATTCCCTTATGGCAAGAGCTGTTACCGGTGGATGGTGCCGCGAGCGACACTGTTGGCCGATGCGGAGATTGCGCCGCTGATCGAAGAGGAAGGCTGGTTTGAAGAGTTCTCGGAGGGTAACAAGCGCCTCGTCATGTATCCTTGCCGGCATAACGTAGCGATGAATGTCGCCGCCTTTGTTCCAGACAGTGACGTTCAAACGTCAGGTAAGGGGAAGGGACCTCGTTCGTATGACCGTATCACGCACTAACTACTAGCTGTAGACTGCGATCAATCTACCACGCGTGAAAGACTCATTCAGAGCTTCAAGAACTTCTCTCCCGGTGTGCAAAAAATCGTTTCGCATGCTAGCGAGGACGTCGGGCTCTGGACTCTCTACGACATGCAGTCCCTACCAACCTGGACAAAAGACCGTCTAGTATTGATTGGTGACGCAGCGCATCCATTCTTGCCATGTGAGTCGCATCCGCACAAGAATCGATGGCAGATAAGACTGACACTTGATCCAGTCCTAGGCCAAGGTGGCGCAATGGCAATCGAGGACGGCATCTGTCTCGCGCGCTTACTGCCTCCCGAAACAACAGCCGATGCCGTTTACAAACGCTTGCAGATGTTTGAAGAGCTTCGCTACGAGCGTGTTGAGTTTGTGCGTGACGAGACACGCCAAAACGGCTTTGACGAAGGCGAGAGACCATCCAGTTCGTCTTTCCCTCACGAACACACGCAAATGTCTTGCTGACCGGACCTTCAGACATGTATCCGATGATGAAATACTGTTACGAGCATGATGCGTGGACGCACACAGAAAAATGTCTGAAGGCTTTGCTGCACTCCTCCGATCATGATTGAGCTCATCGATCTGACGGTGCTGTCAATCTTTGTGACTGAGTTCGTCTGGCGCTTGGTCTTTCCACTGGAGCCAGACAACTCTTGAACCGACCAAGCCCAGGCAACCTCCACTCGAATCAATCAGAACCCGATACGCATTGCGCTATCGTCGTCACTGTCTACATCTCTTTTTCCGCAGCCACTTCTAACACGTGATCAGGGGATATGGTCTAGTGGTATGACATCTTCTTAGCATCGAGCCTCCTAGCTCTTGTTAAGTGGAGAAGGTTCTGAGTTCGATTCTCAGTTTCTCCATCGCACGGTACCAGTATTACTGGTTCTTTTTTCCTTCTTGACACCTGCGAAGGTGTCAGGTCGTGTTTTTGGGCCCGCTGTGGATGCTCTGAAGTCGCGGCTGCAGCGCCATGTTCGCCTCATAGGGTACTCCACACTAGTCGACTGTTTTTTTGGGAACCCAATACCGATCGCAGAGCATGTGGTCAAAAAGTGTTGATAGTGGAGTGTATCTGAAGACTTTCAGCCGAAGAAAGTCTGCAATTTCTCTCGCACCATGATATTGGACCAGTAGAGCGGACTTCCGCCATCCGAACTACAGTCGTATTCCGCCCAGATGGCTTCAGCAAGACGAAGGGCGGTACCTGTATATCTTGGTGGTAACAGTTGCTGCAGCATGCCGAGGCGCTTCTTCACGAAAGACCTTGCTTGAGCGACCTTTAGAGTCGAGACGACAAGGACGTGTTCGGAGCTAATGTCTTGTGAGACAGTAGCTGCTGACTCATCTGAGAACCGTATGTAATCGTTGCAGTCTTCGAAGCCGTCCCCAAGGCTATCTCTGAATCGTGAGGACTTCGGAAGCTCGGGTTGCGCGATTTCGTCAACAATTTCGGCGTTACTTTGCGTAGACATCTGGCCATGCTCAAGACGTGATCTGAAGAGTGGTAGTGGATTGAACTGAAGACCCGACGCAGCGCAAAGATACAACAAAGGCTGCATGCACCTTGAGCCCGACTCGGGGGGTATCTTCTTCAACTGATCAACCAGCTGCAAAGCCAGCCCAATAAGAGTTTGTGAACGACTTATTATGTGAGTATCCATGCTGCCGCCTTGTACTGAAGGCAACGGATCGATGTTTGAGTCCGCTGCGATAGGGATGTGAAGATCTTCGAATGTCAAAGACAACTGCAGAAGGCAGGCTTGGCGATATGCCTCTGCGATGTCCAAAAGATGCGAGAGTGGCGTGTCGCTATCATTCGTCCCCAGATGCTGAAATTCCAAGGCCTCGGACATGTTTCGACGAGCATCATTACTAAAGTCCATCGCCAGGAGTTCTGATGCAAGCTCATGTGCAAGTCCCAGGTCGCAGCTGGATTCGAGCTCGTCGCCCCCAACAACACTTGATAGGCGACGCTGTGCGTTGTGGCATAATGTCATCACCTGGCCAAATTTCTGGAGCACGTCGCTAGACACGCCACACCAGGGATGCAGCTCAGCATCACCAAGTGAGAGAGTCTGTGGTCCAAATACTGGTTGCGGTGATGCCACATGCTGTTGGCTGGAGGCTAATCTTGCCTGGTATGCTGATCGTCGAGCGATAAACGACGTTGGAGTGAAATCAGTGTCAGCTGCACTGAGAATTCCCTCCCAACAGATCAAGGCCTTCTGGAAGAACGCGAGGTGCTTGCGTTCAGAAGGCGCCATAGCTGGTAGCCTGCTCTTGTAGCAATTGATAACACAATTTGCGTGTTCCATCAAAGAACTTCCAAGCTCGAATCCGTGCTTCCAGTGCAGGGAAGTCCCCATTGCAAAGATTGCAAATAACAAATCTGTAGGGAACTCAGGCATAGTAGTGCAGCGCGCGCTCTGATAGAAGGTAGCTCGTTGCTTGATCGCAGCCAGAGCTTTGCCTGTCAAGGATGATAGGACTGGCATCATTGCGGGCAGTGTATCCACAAGGCAGGCTGCTGACATACTTTGCATGGCGTAGAAGACAGGCTCTGAGGATGACCATGATGTTGAAGCGAATTGGCGGTTGAAGTTGGAGTCTGAGTCAAAGATGTTCCACATCGGGCATATGTCACTGAACCAATGCTCAATGAGGATAGTCGGTATGTGAGTTGGTGTATAGAAGATCCGCGGGTCGAGGACAGTCTCCCGATTACCCGAGTAAAGCAGGGTGTCGCGGTGATCCGGCACAACAAAAGTTGTCTTTGTTGGATATTGAGTGGGTCCACGTGACGTTGATATAGTCATCGGAATATGGTTGTTGCCACCGTCGCCAGACGTGGTTACAAGAGCTCCAGGGCTGGCCCAAGCATCTGCATCACCCAAGACAATGCTGTCATCGACGGCGCATTGGCTGATTGGAGAAAGTGGGAGATGTGGCGATGAGCTGGGATTGAATGGTTGATTTGAAAATGCGCCGGGAGTGTCGAAACCAGAATCTACAGGCATGTTTAGTCCTTCCGAGCCTAAAGGGCGCCAATCTTGATACAATGGTTGCTGTGGTGCTCGTTGTACTGGTAAATTGACACTTTGTTCGGCTCGTGACGCAAGAGACAGTGGACCAAAGCGCTCATGTTTGGCAGACCAGCGTATATTTTTGCCGTAGCCCGGGCATTGCCAGCCACGTTGTATACAGTTAGTACATGCTGGGATGGCTTCGTCGCATTTGAGCTAAAAGTGTCAGGATTGCTGTGAATAGTAATCGCTAAGGTACTCACGTACTCTTTTGACCTTGCATTGGCGACATCCAGTGCGTCGTTTGGTAACGCCCGAAGAAGTTCCAGCCATTTGATGCGAACTAAAATGCTTGACTGATAGTTTGTAATGTAAGGTCGACTGCTCTCTGCGAAATCCATAAGCAACGCCCTGGCTGGCCGCGGGCCCCGGATGCTTAGCGAGCACGCTGTGGGTCCGCGCTACCGTTTACTTTCCGCATTGGGAAGGAATGTGGCACGCTAGTGCTGGTATGTGTATATGGCTGCTATGTAAAAGGTGGTGATCAGTGACGAAGCTGTGAGTGAGGCATCGTTCTATTACGAAACCTTTTGAGGTTGACACTTCATACTATTGCCAGCATGTTGTCCTGGTTTTCGGAGACAGAATATCCTGCAATACCGCTCGTACTCGATCTGGAGATCGACGACAAACGAACATTTACATCACTCGAACGCTTTACGGGAAAGCTCAAAAT
Organism: Cladosporium oxysporum; assembly: GCA_035771495.1. NCBI lineage: Eukaryota > Fungi > Ascomycota > Dothideomycetes > Cladosporiales > Cladosporiaceae > Cladosporium > Cladosporium oxysporum. Next base: position 1,380,611 of record JAWNKS010000009.1, read on the forward strand.
CAAAGCATTGGAAAACACCAGCTTTGACAAGCTAGAGATCATATTAACTGGAACCAGTAGAACATACGGCAGGCGTGTGGTTCCGCAAGCACCAAGCGCGAGAACTGTCACAACTGCCCATCGCTTCCTTGAGCTCACCCAGCCAGACTTGGTTTTCCGCATCCCGGAGGATCGATCATTCAAGAGAGGATGCCTCTACAAGTTTCCATTCGAATTTGCGATTCCAGGCCGCATGCTGCCAAGCACGTGTCGACACGAAGTAGCATCACTGCTTGTCCATACCTGTCACACATCGATGCCCCCGTCGTTCGGAGACCACGAACTCGCAGATGTCACTGATTATGCCCCAAGGCATGCTTCGATAAAATACCGCGTGGTCGCCAATATACAAAAGATATCGGGCACGGGAGAGTGCAGTGAGATTGCCAGTGCGTCGGAACCAGTCCGGTTCATGCCGAAAGAACGAGTTGGGGAGCCAGATGTTGGAAATTGGGAAGCATCGAGACAATCGCATGCAGAAATGTCTATCAGCAAGCTCTGGACCAAGCCGTCGGGAAAATTGACCATCACATCGACCCAATCGACGCCGTTTGTGCTGAAGGACTTCCACAAAAGCGTATGGCGCAGCGAGCTGTCTGGACGGGTGAAGATTAATCTTGTTTTCTGGCCTGCGAACGATGAAGTAAAGCCTCCGGCGCAAATTGACCTCAACGCTTTCCTTCGCACAACAACTGTCTCGGCGGTCAGACCTCTTACGCACCTCCCATCGGATGATCCATGGTTTGGTCCTCAGATTGACAGACATACGGCACCATCAATCATTCTGTCTCCACAGCTAGTTCAGAACATCGAATGGGTTCGAGGTCCATATGAGAGTACTCGACTGGATGAAGACTGTCCATCTTATGAAGCTTCTCCGGTTGACGCAAGGCCGCAGAATATGACCTCGAAGCTCTGCTACTCGGCACACATTACAATATCGCTCGATGCAACGAGTGCTTCATTGTTGGTGCCGACATTCCACTCATGTTTGATCACCAGAGGATACGACCTTGACTTGAGACTATCCTTGCCAGGCTCTGCGGTAGGTTTGGGTCCAGCAGTGCGTCTCGGCATTCCGGTGAGGGTCATGCTCGAAGCAGCTGCAGTTCGACGTGACAGCGCTGTGTCCCAAGAAGAGGCGCCTCGCATGGATTTAGGCTACGACCTCATGTGCGAAGATCTGGGAATGGCGGATCCTGAAGGTCCACCCCCTGGTTACCAGCGGACCAGCCTGTGAAAGGGGATACCATACGTCTCCCAAAAGAAGTTAGTCGCCTCATTCATGGAGCCACACGGAGCATGCAAGCCTGATCCAGGAGAATGAATCCATCCCAGAGGCACAGGACCTAGCCACGGACCTTGAAAAGACATATCCTCCAGTGCGTTTGGTTCCAAACGTCGTGACATGGGTGCTCATGGAAGCACACTTCGTCCACAAATCCACGGAGCTTGGTTGAAGCTCCAGCAGTCTTCCTGCATCAACAAAGTCTCCAAGGGATGCTTCACCGTTTATCTCGTACTTCTTCGGTCTGAAGATTGGTGGACCCTAGAAGAGTTAACGACCGACCTCTAGGCATATAATTGTCAGGCTCAAGACCATGTCGTCCACTACCCAGCAGAAGACGGCTGCATACAGCGATCTCGTATCTTCGAGCACATCAAAGATAATAGAATGGACGTTGCCGCATCAATGTGTTTAGCGTGGAAACAGAACATGCACAAATGTGTTGGCGCGCATTGTTGGCTTAGAGAGAACGTCTTCATTTCATTTTTCAGTCCGGGATGCGAGGGGGAAGGCGTCCAGTTACACCAGCGAAAGAGATGTAAGACTCCCTTTGCCTCATGTAGCATCGCGGCCATTGCAATATAAGATACTCCAAGCAAGTCCTATGAAGCCTCACGAGGCGGTCTCGCAATGAGATAGTGACCCAGCCGCGCTTGGACAATAGATAGGCATCATGTTCGAGTGTAATCTTTCTATACATGTCAGCTTCAACCTCTCTCCATCCGTTGTGTGGATCAATGTGTGCTGATAGATGGATGTTCTTGGAGTTGAGGCGAGAACGAACCGGACTGGAAGAACCAAATCCCAAAAGTTGACGTCATCGGCAACCGAGAATCGTGTCGAAGGTTTGATGTTGTTTCTTACCATTCTTTCTTGCGCGCACGCACTCAATCCAACCCTTCCTTCTCCAGAGAATGCGATCACAATGCGCTTCTCTAGCCATCCTATCGCTCAAGCGAGCCCAAAGCAGGCCAGCTCAGTATGTCTCGCGCGCAGCCTTCAGCAGCACGCGCGCATCCGCCAACACACGACCAATCGATGAATACGCCGAAGACTCACTCAACGCGCCTCTAAACCCTATTCAATCCGCCACAAACACTGTGCCTCCACCGCCTATACCGCCGCCAGCGGAGCGACCGCTGACCGGACCCGAAGAGCAAGCACTAAAAGCGCAGGCTATCTTTGGCTCCCGGGATCCGAACGAGCGCGAGGCCGAGCTTAAGAAAGCTTCCACGACCATAGCTGGTGTCTTGGTCCCGCCGAAACCTGAGGAGCCAGACAACTGCTGCATGTCCGGCTGCGTCAACTGTGTTTGGGATCGCTATCGGGACGAGCTGGAAGATTGGGCGGCGGCGAGCGCGGAGGCACGGCAGAAATTGAAGGCTCAGCGCGCTGCGGCAAAAGCTGCGAATGACGCGGCTAGCGAGGCTGCGATCAGTATGGACGATGATGGTGGAGGATCGGAAACGAATTGGGAGGAGGATAATGCAGGAAAAGACTTGTTCGAGGGCGTGCCTGTGGGAATTCGCGAGTTTATGAAGATTGAAAAGAGGCTGAAGGAGCAACACAAGAAAGAGCAAGCTGCTGGTCGCTGATACCGTCGGATCTTGCGAGATGCTTTGCATAGTGGGTGGTGTGTACCTGACGAGTCGCCTTTCATGGACGACCCTCTCGCCGGTCTGTCCTTGGCACCCATCGATACTCTCAAACCCAATGCACTCTTGAACCAGCCTTTTCTGAGCGACAACTTGCAACCTTGAGGATCTCAGGCGCGAACTGAACGATCCCAACTCCTTTGGGTCCGTGCCACGGCTATATCTGTATTCTAAAGGCGACCGGCTTGTGGCTGCGGAAAATGTGGCTTCGCAGGTGTCAGAGACCGGAGAGTTATTGCCTGTTTCGAGAGAAGTCTGGGCGATTGCTGAGCATGTTGCGTTGCCGCTCAAGGATCCCGGGCACTACTGGGATGCTGTGCGGCGGGTTGTCGATATTTCACCACGTAAACGAGAAGCTGAGACGTAGGTGATGTGTGCCTCAAACTTACTTGATCTAGTAACAGAGACACAAGGACTACATAACCATGCCGGGTCCCGAGTTGTAGTTCGATGTCTATGTCTGCAGTCAACAATAGCTTTGGGTGAATCTCAGCACACGATCAACCCTGTCTCATCGTGTATCTTAATCATGACTCTGTAATTTCGGGGACACCAACTTGTCTCGCCCTCCGATTGCTGAAACCATGTGTAGACTGACCGACCAAACGCGGTTCTTGATATCGAAACAACCCTAACCCTTCAAGAGAGCGTATTGGCTGACTCGCGCATATTATGGCGGTCAAGCTCGTCCAGGATTAGTAAGAAGTGGTCGCCTGTGTCTGCTCTGACCGGTGGATGTATGTAGATGCAACGAAGAATGCTCCGCGGACGATAAAAAAACACAAGGAAGCTTTAAGCAAGGTACAAGCCAAGCTTTGCCTTGCACGTGCAAGACTCTTCAGACGTGCATGTTTGTGAGGTGAGACAGAGCTGGTTGAGTGGCTTCCGCTGGTTGGTGGGGTCGGGACCAGCGCGGGGCGTGTGAGCCTCTCTCCGTCAGAGGGGACTCTACGCAAGCAAGCATAATTTGTACCTTAACCATAACCACTTCCAACACGACACACCTTGAATCTTTTCGACCACAATCCACCCTAGCTACACCAACCTACCACTTCGTACCACCCACATACCCACACACACACACCACATCCATCATGTCTTGGCAAGGTATGTCCATCCATCTATCTATCCCCAACTCATACACCCGCCCAGTCATCACCGTCTCAAGCAAAGGAGAATCACCCAGCTAACCACAGCCATGCGCAGCATACGTTGACACCAGGTACACCGCTCTCCCACCTACCGAAGCGATCTCCACCGCAATCCCTGACTAACACACCCTCCCCAAAAGCCTCGTTGGCACCGGCAACGTCGACAAGGCCGCCATCTTCAACAGCGAGGGCAACAGCGTCTGGGCGACCAGCACTGGTTTCACCGTCTCCCCCGCCGAAATTCAAGAGGTCGTCGCCGCCTACAAGGACACTGGCGACGTCAAGCAAGTCCAGAGCACCGGCCTGCACATCGCCGGCGAGCGCTTCGTCGTCATCAAGGCGGACGGCAGGAGTATCTACGGCAAGAAGGTGAGTTGAAACTTTCCGGTGGCATACCATGGACAGATGAGGAGGTGGAGTGGAGACGTAAAGGAGTTATCCTGCGCTTTGAGGGAGGCCATCAGGAAGATTGTTGAGACGGGACTGGTATGCTGACGGATGTCGAATCTTACAGGGCAAGGAAGGTGTTGTCATCGTCAAGACCAACATGGCCATCCTCGTCGCCCACTACCCCGAGACCGTCCAGCCCGGCGGCGCCGCCAACACCGTCGAGCAACTCGCGGACTACCTTGTCGGCGTCGGCTACTAGGCTAGCTGGTCAAATACTTGCACTCGACTACGGAGGACGAAAGCAAGCGCAAGACGTAGAGAAATGAACAGAGCGAGATGATATTCTGTGGTTCATCGCGAGAGAGAGGGAGAGAAAGGTCATCATGATTCCCCGTGACCGTGGAAACACAAGTCCAGCGAAAAATGGAAATAAGCGTAGCGTTTGTAGATTTTTGGTTTATCGAAGAAGACACCCTGAATCGAAAGGGCGGTTTGTGAACTACTGGGCGGTTAGGATTGCAAAGCATGGGCAAAGACGGCTCAATTCTTTGGCTATTCCGGACGCAGAAAGTTAGAGAGCAAGAGCATTGAAATCATTGTGCATATTCGAACTCGACGATGTTTTGCAAGTTGCGGTGTGGCGCGAGTCATTCGGTTGTTGTGATCAGCTAAGAAGCACTTGTGTACCTTATTCTGGACCTGGACATGGAGTGGTGGTCCACTTTACATGCATTTCGCAGCATACATGTAGCTTTCACCTACAAATGGGAGTCCAGTATGCGATCTTGCATTCGGACCAACAATAACAGGCTCGCGTTTTGGAAAAGTATCTGAGTTCCATTTTCGAGCTTTCGTCTGTTATACATTCGCCTAGCACTATCGCCTACGTCCGCCACGGTCCCGACTGCGGCTACGGCTGCGGTCACGGCTATCGCTCCTGTCGCTAGCATTTGAATAGCTCGGGCTACGCCTTCGTCCACTGCCGCCACCTCTCGGAGGGCTATAATCGCGCTCTCTCCTCCTCGGTGGCGGGCTCCTGCTCGGACTTCTACTATCATAGCTCGGGCTTCTGCGTCTCCGAGGAGGACTGCGACCAGGCGAGTAGCTCCTTGGACGATAACTCCTGTCCTCGTCCCTGAATCCCTGTCCGCCTCTACCTCCACCACCTCGTCCCCGACCACCATAAGCACGCTCTGGTCCGGGACGTGAAGGTGGTGGTTCGCGGTATCTGTGCGGTTCGCCGAAGCGGTTGGGCGGAGGCCTCCTGGGCGCCGGGCTACGGCTGAAGCGCCTTCTAGGCAACACAATCGAGACATTGATCGTCGCGCCGTCGAGCTGCGCTTCGTGCATGTGCGCAATCGCACTCTCTGCATCCGCCGGGGTGGCATACAGCACGTACGCGATCCCGCGGTTCGTCAGGAACTGGCGGTTGATCGGCATCTCGAGGTCCTGGATGTCGCCGTAGCTGCCGAAGATCTCGCGCAGGTGCGCCTCGTTGACGTTCTTTGTGAGTTTTTCTATGACGATTTTGGCGCTGCGCGGTTGGCGGTCGGGGCTCGCTGGGCGGGTGGATCGAGGGCGCGAGTTGCTGCGTGAGCGTGAGCGTGAGCGGGTGCGTGAGCGACTGCGGCTACGACTGCGGTTGTCGCGTCTGCCATTGGCGGTTGCTGGGCCTCTGCTGCGTGAGCGAGAGCGAGAGTTTGAGGCGTCGCGAGGTGTTACTGAGCGCGCATGTGATCTGGACCGCGCATCGTCGGGCGTAGGCGAGCGGCCACGGGATGGGCTGCGCCTGTCGGACATTGGCGTCCGGTAGGCGATTGTTGATGAGCAAGTGCTGTTCCTGGCGATTTTCTCCTATTTTTGGGGACGCTGTGAATATTTGCTGGAGCAATGGTGTGTGGTGTAAGGTGATGTCGATCGTTTGGTGTTGCTGCTGGTCTTCGGTTTTCCTCGAACTAAACTTTGGACGTTTGGACGAGCTCCGTCTGGTGACGTACAAGCAACCCGCCAGGGCGCCCCATCCCTGCCACTCACTACTGCATCTCGTGCATGCACCTCTACACTACATGCACATCAAGGTGCCGGCCATCTCTCCTGTCTCGCCGGATACACCAACTCGATAGCCTCCGAGAGGAATTGCTGTTGGATCCTCCATCATGACATTCTCACGCATTCCCCTCCTTGCAGCCCTCTTGCATCTCTCGTCAGCTGAACAACCATCCGCCCCAGCCCCAATCAGCGCGCCTCTACGCGAACTGCCCTGGGGGCAGCTCAACTTCTTGCATACCACAGGTAGGTCATCGTGCGTGTTGTCCTGAGCAAATCTCGTGCTGATGTGTGCTCTCCGTCAAAGACACTCACGGCTGGCACGGAGGGCACTTGCAAGAGCCTCAATACAGTGCCGACTGGGGCGATTATATAAGCTTCGCCCACCACCTGCATAAGCGAGCCGATGAGGATGGCTCAGACTTGCTCTTGATCGACACTGGAGATCGAGTCGAGGGCAATGGTCTCTACGATGCCAGCAAGCCCAAAGGTGAATACACCTTTGATATCTTCAAGCACCAGAACATCGACGTGATCACCAGTGGCAACCACGAATTGTACCTGAGCAACTCGAGCGAAAACGAGTACTACCACACCGTGCCAAACTTCAAGCAGTCGTACATTGCTTCCAACTTGGATATCCAGAATCCAAAGACCGGCGAGCTGGAGCCACTAGCACCCAGATTCCGCAAATTCACCACCAAGAACCAAGGCATTCGAATTGTCGCGTTTGGATTCTTGTTCAACTTCCACGGCAATGCTAACAACACTGTCGTGCAAAATGTGCAAGAGACAGTCAAGGAGCAGTGGTTTCAAGATGCCATTCGCACGAAAGATATTGACCTCTTCTTGGTCGCTGGCCACGTGCCTGTCAAGGACAGCCAAGAGTATGACCTGATATATGACTCCATCCGTAAAGTCAATTGGGACATCCCGATTGTGTTTTTCGGCGGCCACACGCACATTCGTGATTACAGGAAGTGGGAAGCCAAAGCTCAGGGTATCGAAAGTGGTCGATACATGGAAACGATTGGCTTCATGTCAATGTCCGGATTGAGCACCGGAAAGAAAGGCAGTGTATCGCCAGCGAAGTCCACGCCCAAGTATGAGAGGCTGTACATCGATAACAACCTATACTCTCTGCACCACCACTCGGGAACTAACGAGTCAACGTTCCCAACAGAGGCTGGCACAAACGTCTCCACTGCTATCACTCATGCTCGAAAGGAACTCAATCTTGACCACGCCTTTGGCTGTGCTCCGCATGATTTCTGGCTCAACCGCGCGCCATACCCTTCAGATTCGAGTCTACTGACCTGGCTCGAGAAGCAAGTCCTCCCCGCAACCTTCAATGGCAGCAAAAGTCCATCGATCATCATCACGAACTCTGGCGCGTTGCGCTTCGACATTTTCAAGGGTCCCTTCACCATTGATAGCACCTTCCTGGTCTCGCCTTTCACAAGCGGCTTCAGAGTAGCTAAAGCCGTTCCATACAAGGCCGCAAGCCAGGTCCTCCAACTCTTAAACAATGAAGATCGAATCCTCCTCAAGGATCTGATCACGACAACCCACAACGATATTGAAGCAATCAGCCAGAACAGACTCTACGAACTTGCACCTCCCCTGCCTCCAGTGAATGCTAAATCATTCATCGCTCAAACCCCCACAAACCAGCTCCTCTTCCGTCCAGATCACCAAACTCCCCTCGCCGGCCCCGGTGCCATCAGCCACTTCGACAAACCAAGTGTCCCCGGCTACACCACTGTCGATGACCTCGGTAGCGACGGCGACGACACCATCCACGAACCCATCAAATTCTACGAAGTCCCCAATTGCGTTGCCGCCAATGTAGGCTTCGACCCGGCCGACGGGGCCGCCCCTCCAGAGACCGTGGATCTCGTCTACAATGAATTTGTTCAGGACTGGGTCCTCTTGGCGCTGAGGTATTTGGGCGTCAAGTACGATAAGAAGGACACGGAGAGCACGCTGGATGCGAAGACAATGACGGACGTTATTAGCGATTGGGTTGGAAAGCATTGGAAGTGCGAAGAGTAGATTCAGGACTGAAAAGGGGAGAGTTCTTGGGTGTCTGCATGAGTGTATCGCATATCGCAATATAGCGGTCATGACTCTTTACACTACTTATGTTTATCTTTCTAGTCAGAGTGCAATTGAGCCTCGATATCAGCAATATGTCATCTGAACAGTAGCCGAGCTGGCACATATCATCATGCCGAGGCTAACGTTTCTTCGATCGCGGCAGCAAGTGATAGCCCGACCAAGAATGCCGATGTCGAATCTGAACCTGGCGTTTGTTCAATGCAGGTACTATGTAAGACTTTGGCGTACCCACTGACGTGCAGGCGCGATCCGTGAAATAACATTCAGCATACTGCTATCGGGGGATTTTGTGGTACATAGAGTCTATCGCTGCAGAAATCCGATCGTCACGTCTCCTGGGCGAGACTCTGGCTCGGCACCATCATCTGCTTGCTCAACCTTCCTACTTCGAACTCTGACCACGTTCTAACACTGTCCGGATAAATACACGTGGCGATTTCCAAGAAATCTTCGCCTCTGCCCGTCAGGCGACTCGATTCTGATTGCACTGCATTATTATTCAAGGGAGAGCTTGAGTTGACGATCGCCATCTAACGGACTGGCGATGTCTGCCCCTTTGAAGATACATACCGACACTCTGACTACGCCAAGGCTCTACTATGGTCGTTGAGAAGGCCACAAATCCACATATTTGTACTAGACGGGTCCAGAATGCAAATCGGCCAATGCTACGGTTTCCTTCGAGGTGGGACTCATGCAGGGAAGCCCAAACGAACATCGAAGGTTCTGCGCTGCTGCGAATTGGGTATAAGAACCGATTCTTCACGGCTTGTGAAGTTGTAGACCATTCGTACGCATTCACAACACACCAGACAACTCTCAACACAACTCGCCTCGACCCCTCCACAGCACATAACCAAGAATGGCCTGTGACTCCGCTTCCTGCAAGTGCACCTCCTGCACATGCCAGCCTGGCAGCTGCAAGTGCTCCTCTTGCAACACCAAGGTACAGAAGAAAAGTTTGCATGAGATTTTGCGGGTGTAGCTGAAATCTTTATAGTGAACCTTGGTGGATACTTGCTCAGCACTCCGATGGCCAAGTCCAGACTAAAGAGCGGATGTTCGAGTGAGTTTCCACAAAAGCCGGCGCCCCCCAATATAACCGACCATGGCAACCACTGATACATCGCAGCGATATCGCGAGACACGATTGTTGATGGAAGCCACCAAATATTATCAATCTAGGACAATTGATGTATCAATCATCCACGAATTGCTTGTCTTTGAACACCCATGAGTGATAATATTGTGCTCCAATATGCTCAGGCTAAGTGATGAGCTTTGACCAGTGTGCAGATATTTGCTCTTCCTACGCTTTAATCCATTCCACCGGCGTACTTCGCTACAACATTGCATATGGCAATCCATCACTGCTCGGATTAGTTCCAGGGCTCTAGCAACAGTTCAATCATGCTTAGCTTATAATGGCGATCGCCAAACTGTTCACACTGTCCACATCTCACCTTTCAGGCCATGATGATACAAACACAGCCTGCATGGGCAGTATCACAGCAGACATGGCCGCCAAACCGTTCTTGCGGAAAGCTTAGTCTCATTCTCGAGTCAGTTGTCGTGATCACGGCCTTGACACTCTCTATTGTGTCGTACCCGTATCGCCTCCGAACCTCACTTTGGGCAGCTGGAGCTGCTCACGGCTGGAACTCGGATCCTCACGATAGAGTCTACTTTTACGCCAACTATGAGATACCACCGGCGATTCCTTTCATCTGGAGTGAAGAGTATGGTTCGGTCTGCTCAGTGCTACCTCAAGGTATAGAAGCAGTGAACGATGACTGACTGACTGACCACTTCTCAGTGTCGCGCGATCGAATGTAGCAGTCGCTGCCGTTGGAGTTGGCGTCTTTTTCTCCCGGTGGCTCTTGAAGTGGTGCAGCTTCCACTTGGGATGCATCGAACTGCTGTACGACCTGCTCATGTGTGCGCTGTGGTCCGCGAGTCTCTCCGGACAGTCTGCGAGCGACATGAGCGACCGCGATCACTTGTCGATCAGACCTTGGTATCTCGATAGAGGGTGTGCAGCGGTGTTAACTCCAGCTTCGAGAGCTTGCGCGTTGATGCAAGCGCAATGGGCAATTTCTGCTGTGGTGCTGTGAGTACACGCTCATGCTGTGATCCTGACGCGACGGGATGCGACGCTGATCAAGAGCCGTCCAGACTGTTCTATGCATTGCGCTCCTTTACCTGGGCGTTGAACGTCGCATTCTGGTATGGGAAGTCCCAACATTGGGAGGCGCCCTTCAAGCTGGTGGACCTCGTGATTCCGTCGGATCAAAAGCTGGGCATCGGCCCTAGAAGAGCTGGATATCGGTCAGGGCCGACAGGCGGTGAGATTGACTACCAAGCGCAGCTTATAGTATAACTGGACGAAAGAGCGAGGCTCCCAGCGAGGGAGCGCCTTGCTTAGCTTTTACGCGAGAGGTTTGCTGTATTAGGCTTGATATCAAAAGGCCTTCTGCGCACGTCGGATGATAATGACCTGATGATATTGCATCTGTTGTCCGCCTTGCCCTAGATGTGATGGCGGATGGCTGAGTTGATGCTCTGCGCCACGATGCATGCATGCAGTAAGTCTGACATGCGCGTGCATGTATCTATACAAGAGCCTGGTCAGGCGAACAATCTTGTGCCACATCTGTCGAGAGCCCGTTATTTCTGGCGTCGTGGCGTCAAATAAGGCTGATGGATCTTCAATAAATTAGTATAGGTTTTCATAGGGTAAAACTCAGGGCTCGGAGACATACCGCTGCGCTGATTTCCAGCTGCCAATCACAGAGGACGTATTTGAGCATGTTTTCTCAGCTCGCCGCGCTAAGAAATACGGTCTTCGCAGGAAGCCGGAGTTTGGAATGTCGTGGATGCCCTAGACAATAAGATGTATTGGAAAATGTACTGTATACTAAGCTCGATTCATAGCACGGAGATCCGATTAAGGCCATAATCGATGCTTGCTAATGTTGTTGTGATGTATAAGCACTCCAAAACGACATACAGATTGGTCAACTGGCCACATAATCACCATCATGCAGGAGTAGACTATCAGTGATTTGAGTCTTACAAACAGTCTTTGGCGTTGACAGTCGCTCGCGTGAGACACTGCAACGGCCGTATGTCATGGCAGGAGAAAGAAAACGGCGTGCCGTCTGTGTTGTCGAAGTCAGCGCTGATCACTACACAGCCTTGGGCCGCTGCAGCCGCGTGGATGGCCTAACAAGCACATCTCTGGAGGATGTGCACATGGAGTTACATTCCTGCACGTCAGCTTCTATTCATGGGCAACTACTCGCTCGAAACGTCGCTCATACCCGAGTCTAAGAACCTAAACGGTTCACGTTTCCGGCCCCCAGTGCCCGAAGCTCAACTTACTACCAATTTCCTTAACGCACGAGGCGCTATTGAGGCTGAACCCTGGCGCGGTGTTTTGTTGATCGTCACAGCCCGTTGGACAACTGGGTCTTTTTTAGAAAGGGCTATATATCGACTGTCCGCCAGAGGATCTGTCAGAGTCGAGTACCAACACACACACTCCGTACGACAACAACGAAAACGATAACTGTTCTACATTTACAACAGTTCACTGCACACAGCCATGAAGACCAGCATTCTATGGACGATCGCCTTCGGCCTCTGCGCCACTGCATACTCCTCGCCCAATGAGGGACCCGAGTTGGAGATCCGGTCAGCGGAACCAGGTATGTCCAAACTGTCGCAATATATCTGAACCATTCTTTTGTTGACAGCCTGCAGATACAACCTCATCGTTTCCATCATCGTACATCTCTTCTCTCAAGAAGTTAACACGCGGAGTCCGAAAGCTTTCTGTCAGAGCCGATTCTTGTCCCGCTGTGTGGAACACCATCGCTGTAGACTTGAAGGCCAGCTTTGCCGGATGCAACAGGGCCGCGACAGATGCGATTAGATTCTCCTTCCACGATGCAGGTGGGTTGTAGTTGCTTAGAACCCTGCATGTTGATCTTCCGCTGACCTGGTTTCAACAGCTGGATACTCTTCGACAAACGCACCTTCTGCTCCTGCCAGTGGCGGTGCAGATGGTTCACTACTCCTAAGCGATGCCGAGATCGCTCGTAGCACCAACGACCCTCTCCAAGGCTTCCGCAACTTCCTTCTGGGCAAGTACAACATCTACAAGAACCAGGGAGTCAGTGCCGCGGACTTTGTGCAAGCTGCGGGTAACATTGGTGTTGTGAGCTGCGGTGGTCCGGTTGTCCAAACTGTGAGTCGAGAGCAGTAGTTCTTTACCTTACCTTGCATCGATCACTGATAGTGTGATACAGGTCATCGGTCGTAAAGATGCATCAGGTCCAGCTCCGGATGGTACACTTCCTCAAGCCTTCGGCAAGGGCTCAGACCACGCTTCTCTGGTCCAGCTGTGGGCAGACAAGGGCTTCAGCCAAAGGGAGCTTGCGGCACTCATGGGAGCTCACTCAGTATCGCGAGCCTTCAGGCAACAACAGAATGGCATTCCGACTGGAGGTAAGGCAGCGTCCATCGCGCTACCGTTTGATCATTTGCAGAAACTCGATACTAACAGTCTGAGCAGGACAGCAAGACGACTCACCCAGGAAGTGGGACACGAGATACTTCTCGCAGACTCAAGCCAAGACCGCGCCTCGAGGTGTATTCAGATTCGCTTCAGACGTGAATCTCGCCAACCCAAACACTACATCAGGCGAAGCATTCACAGAATTCGCCAACAACGCAGGAGCCTGGGCCACAGCTTTCCAGTCATCGATGTACAAGCTGAGCATTCTCGGTCTCTCACCCGACGCCGCAAAGGGCCTGCAAGACTGCACTGGCATCGTGGGCTGAGACGGCTTTCGCACCAGGGGTAGCGGCCAAACGTCTTTCATTTTGGGTTTGAGCATTTGCATCGGCGCAGTTTTGCATTTTCATATTTCGTATGTCCGTGTCAGACTCTTCGTAGCATGTCAGCGCATGGAGATAGCAAATCTCATATAATGTCTTCTCTCCAGCAAAACGGTTTTCTCACCGTCGCGGCGTCAGTGCAGTGCGTTTGCAGCATCAATAGATGCTTTGCAGCGAGATCAAGCTTCGGTTGCTGCGCTCGAAGACGGCCTTGTCTCAAAGCCACCGACTTCCATCAATAACATCACATCCCGGAAGCCCCCCATCGACGAGAAACGTCTTCTAGCACAAATGACCAAAACAATGTTCTGGAAAGGAGAAGCAAGACCTCAGGACGTTGGCTGTCTCAGAGCCAACTCCACTTTACGGAGTCGAGCCCGAATCCACTCTCCCACTCTGGTGCCACATGCAATGAAGTGATTTCATTGGCTGGTCGCTAAGAATAGATCCGCAACGCCAAAACAAACTTCCGAGACTGGCTTGAGACATGTCGCCTTTAAGCATCAACAAGCTATATAGCGTATCGGGTTCGAAGATGACATGTAATTGTAGACCCGGAATGACGATGGTCTCACATGCGCGGCAGAAACGATGGCGGCGGTGAGTCAACCATCAGCAGTCACTTCACCATCTCGAATGAACGAGACGAGCGTCACGGAAAACACAAGCAGCAACAAGTGGCTTGGAATCACAAAAAGCATTCGGTCTAATGAGCTATCTATACCCCTAGACGGTATGTGGTTCTATTCCCGACTCCACTCGGCCTCAACAAGACGTTCTAGACCCTTGCTTATCTCTTCTCTGTTCACAAATTCACTCCTGGCATGAGTGTTGTAATAGAGATAATCCACATGAAACCAGGCTTGCGGGCGTTCGAGCTTCAGATGCTGAAGTTTCCCCATGGAAGCGAATTGCTCCCACAAACTCACCCAGGCGTCTCCGCGCGTTGCTTTTTGGTCCAATCTCAACTCGAGATACGTCAGCGTGCGTGAGCAGCGCCGCAAGATCTCTAGTAAGTCGTCTAGCGACAACGGAACCCACAAGAGCGTCAACGACTCGAGTTCTCCAAGTCTGTTGGCGAGCAGCAGATATCGCGTCCACCGCTGCGCGCTCTTGTGACTCTTATTGCCGACGAGGCGAGATGATACGTGCAAGTACAGCTTCCGCAGATGATGTGCGCTCGTAAGCATGGCCTTGGCTACCTCGACATCATCGACTCTGTGCCATCTGTTGTAGTCTCCCCTGAGTGGAGTTAGGGTGAACTCCCGGAGAGAAGCAGATGACTCGCGAACTTCGTCGTGAAGACCCGCGAGTGTTTCTTCCAGGCACCTGTGACGGCTACGATCGAGACTGATGGCTTCAATCCGCGGCTTGACCTGCGCTATCGCCCGTTGCAGATGAAATTGCACTTCTTGTGTCTGGGGGTGTAGAGGTGGCTTCTTGTTGGCCAAAGGATTCGCTGGTGAGAATTCAAGGCGAATGAAGCAGCCACACGATTTAGCTTGCTCTATCACACGTAGTATAGTTGAAAAGTCTGCAACTCCACTGTGCTCAACAGCTGCTGCTTGCATCGCGATGTTGTGTTCGGCGTGACTGAACTGCTCCTGGATTATGTTTCGCCAGTGATCATCCCATTGCCCGTGATAGACCCAGCCGGTACGATTATATGGGAACCCAGAGACGCTGACAAAATCTTTAGTAGTGCGTAACTCTAGCTCATTCATTGTGAATGTGATGATCCGGACTTTGTCAGCCAATGGCCGGCTGCTTGCAGAGAGCAAGTTGTGTAAGCGCTCCCAACGATCTTTGCTGATTATCCAGCATCCCAGGTGGGCGATGTATACATCGCAAAATCGATCGAGAACCGCAGCATGGATTGTTCTGCAGGTCAGTCGCAGTGTAGGTAGCACTTCGTCGTTGAGGTAGCCTGTGATTTGATCGAGTATTTCGGTAGGTAGGCTGAGAAGGCTGGCATATGATGCTGTAGTTGACGCCATCGCAGGGTATTCAGCCATGAATGGCCAAAGACAGTTCGCTGCTAAAGGAGGGAAAGAGGCGCGCGCAATTTGTGTTGAATTAAGAGTGATAGACAACGAGTAAGAAGTGTCCAGCGAAACGTCAGGGTGTATCAAAGATCAGAAAGGACAACATGTCTTGTGCTTCGAAAGGCATTGAACGCCACCAAGAGCTTCATTTACGAGTTTATGCGAGCTGAGCTTCTCTCTGGTGGATTGCCACTCAGGCTTGGGAAATAGAGCATGGGTAAATGCATCTTACATACTAGTCTCATGCACTCTAACTCGGTTGCGCGCTATTCTTGGATATCCAGTCAGCAACTTTGATATTGCTAAACTGAAACATCTTTGTACGTCTCGTACATGCATACTACCTCGTTTGTTGACATTAAAAATGCCAAATCAGATATCACCAATGTCGTGGGCGTTGATAGAACATTGGAGGAACAGGAAATGTACATGAGTCTTCGAGGGTTAACAGGGTTAGTACTGCGCCTGTTGCCAAGAAGTATTGGACAAGCCTCGGCTAACGTGTACAAGAAAACATTCTAACGCGAAATATCCACGCAACATCACGCTCCTATTGACGTTGTCTAGATTTATGTCTGATGCCCATTATATGAGATACACGGTCAATGCAGAGATGGTCCTGATTGGATAGATGTCTACGCCTGCACATATCCATTGCACATACATTCCATTCGAATCCCACAAAAGAAACGGCTGGCAAAAGAGGGATGTATGAATCGGTTTGTATTCAGATCGAGTCGATCCTTTTGTTTTGACCTTCTCGTGGTACGGCTGTTACGAGACACATACTGAGACTCATAAGAGACAATAGAGCAATGCCCTTGAGCCTCTGGCAGCGCCGTGGAAAGCCCACGTCACATGGGTCTAACTACTTCTTCAGATCCAGCCATCGTGATGGCTCAAATCGAGATTCTCGAAGCTCAGCATGTTGGTCATGGAATGGTCGACTCAAGCGGTAACGATCTCGGCGTCTAGCAGGTCGTATCGCTATATATTGCCTCGAGCAAAAGCTCGCCGGTCAACACATTCCTGAGAGACTTGGCAGACCCAGTCAACCTCGTGTGCATTGCAGGAATGCATCGCTCGAATTACGTAGAGGGATGAAAGCCTCTTCAAGCGCGTTTTCGCGCATGAAACTGTCTATCTCCTGCACCGACAACTTGCCTGTCCTCTACTTTGCAAGTTGCAAACATGATGTGGCGAGCTCGCGCGACCATCGCGTTGGGCATTGCCTTCACGATACTTCCGAGTACTCTCGCACAAGGTGGGATCGAGCAGCTACGCTTTTCGCATGAGATCGCCCGGTTGCTGACATGCCAGATGTGATCACTGTTACCGTACACAAGACATGCGAGACGACAACTTTCTTCCCTACCTACGGATGGGTAACGACGAACGGATCCACGTCGCCTTTCACGTTCTCTCGAACAGGCCCTAGCTCCGGTGTCTTACCTACCGCAAGTGCAAGCACCGGACAATCACTCGCGATCACGTCCAGCAGTGCGAGCGCACCGGTGCTCTCAAACACCTCCATCAGCCCATCGACCAGCCGCACGAGTTCGAATCTTCAGGTCTCTTCGCAAGAGTCAAGCCTTGTCTCGAGTTCTTCGTTCACACCTGGGGGCACGTCTCCAATTGCGTACACATCGGATGCCACAACAACACTTCCTAGCTCCGTTGCGCTGCCTTCTCCAACCACGAGCACATGTGTCACGGCAACGCCTTCCAGCTTCACATGTCCTCAAGCCAACGGGACTCTTTATACCCCTGCCGGAGGATGCATTGGCTCTAGCGACACATTTGTGGTTTTCTGCGCCGTGGAATTCGCTAGTGGAGGCCTCATACGTCTCGAAGATGTTGCCTCTGAAGAGCTTTGTATCGAATTGTGCAGCCAGGATGTCGATTGTGTCGCTGTTGCTTTCGACACACGCGACAGCTCATGCTACGAGAAAAACGCGGTAGTAATGGGAAACGCGACCGCCAATGCCGATCTGATTTTTGCTATTCGAGCTGCGGTCTACTATCCACCCAATGACAGTGCAACATGGACGACCCAATCTGCTTCTGCCTTCACAACGAGCCTCTCAATCTCGACTTCGGCATCCGCAAGCCCAATAGCAACAACGATGTCCACAACTGCACAGTTATCACAGAGCCCTATGGCAACATCGACTCCCTCAAGCCTCATCATCCCACAGTCAAGCAGCATCTTGCCGCCGTCATCCTCTAGATATTCTAGCAACAGCGGGGCCCTTACTTCAAGGTCCCAGGATGTCGCAACATCCTCTATCTCTTCATCTGCCTCATCATTCATGCTCTCCATCAGCATGCTATCTTCCACGTCAGCCTTCAGTACCCCTCTTACCTCCAGTCAATCAACGATCAGCTCCCTTCGCTCCTCATCAAGTCAGAGCTCGGCCTCTCTACAGACGTCTTCCACCCTACGCACTAGCAGCGGAGACCGGACTTCAGAGCTAACCACTACGAGCAGCTTGAGTGCCACAAGCTCGCAATCGATGGCTGTTACAAGCACCACTAGTTCCAGCTTGTTTTCTTCTCGATCAAATAGTGGACCATCTGAAAACACGTCGACCCCAAGCGTGTCTCAGAGCACTACTCCGTCTGCTACTGCCACTTCAGACGCGACATCCACATCTTCAGAAAGTGGTACATCGACAGCGGCAACGCCGACCTCTCCGAGTCTCATCCTGAGTTATACTACAAGTAGTGTCTCCAGTGAAACGGCAGAGACTTCTTCCCTTGCGACAACAGAGGAGAGTTCGTACTTGGCTACTTCGCTCACAACCTCCACGTCCCAAATGACACAGAGCATGTCCACTCAAGTTAGTAGCGAATCGACTGATACTTCGACGAGCCTGTTACTAGAAACTACATCTACAAGCTCTTCAACTGAAGAGGCCACAGCTTCTGCGTCGACGTCCGAATTTGTTACATCAAGCGAATCTGAGACGGCTCTTTCTTCTACAAGCCTGAGCATAGAGAGCGAAACCGTCTCTGCTCAGACGTCAACGTCAGATGTTACGACTTTCACGATGCCCTCAAGCTCTTTCTCGAGTACAGCTTCATCAAGCTCGGCTTCATCAAGCATCTCAGCATCGCCAGTGCCCTCGTTGTGCCCAGCGAGCAACCTAACCACGTATACAAGTGCGAACGCTCGAGAGTACGAGATCTACTGTGATATGTACTCGCCAGGCTCATATCGAACCGCTCGCCTGGCCAATTTGGTAGCGTGTATTGATGCCTGCGATGCTGACGGAGCGTGTACCGCTGTCGGGTTCCACGAAGGCATCTGTTACTTCTCTCTGCCCCCAGTTCGCCTTCGGTTCTTCTCTGGCTACCAAGTAGCCGCGCGACCGGGAGCGGTGCAGACTGCAGCACCGACAACCTCCTCCACCACGTCACTGTCATCGGACACCAGCGGCGGAGCAACCGACCAGCCGACTCCTTCATCGGATCCAGCACCCTGCAATAATGGCGAAATTATCGATGGTGCTAATGGTCGACAATACACTATCAGCTGCTCATCTGACACAAGTGGAAATGGTGGAGCATATAGGACGGACACCTTCCCGTCAGGAGACTACACACAATGTGTCACTGTCTGCGACCAAGATGGACTCTGCGGCGCATGGGTTTGGGGCGGACCCGGTGGCCCAGGTGAGTCTGGAGGTACATGTTTCCTCAAACAGGCACCTCAATCGCCAGTCCCAGGACGTGGAAGTTTCGTGGCAGGTATTCTAGTCGGCAGCGAAGGACCAAGCCAAGTGCCGTCTAGTACAGCCAGCTCTACAATTGGCGCCCCTGGGACCTCTGAAACACCCTCACAATTGCCAGACCCCGCGCCATGCCCCGAAGTCAATGGCACTTCGTTCTATGACACGGAAGGGCTTCGTTACACCATCTACTGTGGCATCGACACACAGCCGGCATCGTTCAGCAGTGATGCTTTCTCTACATTCCGTGGGTGCATTGATGCTTGTCGTCAGCAGTCACAATTTTGCGGCGCTGTTGGCTACATTGGCGGTCGCTGCTACTTCAAGCCACCACCTGAGATCTACTCTCCGGAGGGAGGGGTACAACTGGCTGTCAGAGCGCTGGATGATACATCGAGTGCAAGTTCATCAACCTCACTCGCGCCAAGCTCAACTCTGGAATCATCATCCGATGTGTCTGTTTCTGCCACGGAGATGATAACAACCACGTAAGACTTTAGAGCGCCCCCAAATTTTTCCCTTAACTCACTGACAGCGTTACCTAGGACCACCACAGATTTCACAACAACTTCTTCCTCGGACAGTAGTAGCAGCTCATCGTTGGAGTCATCGTCAGAATCATCTTCTAGTAGCTCCGAGTTCGAGACTACCACTACGTAAGTCTTTTCCAATACACACTTTTATATGAGCTGTTCCGCTAACACGGAGACCTGCCAGAACGACCACTACAACAACGAGCTCTTCAAGTAGCTCGATTCCTGATACCACAACAACGTGAGATGCGAATGTGTTCAAATGGCAATTATGACGTGTACTAACACAGCCGTCCTTTAGAACTACTACGACGGATACCACCACCACAACAACCTCCACGTAGGTGCCGCACCACAGCATGAGATTAGCATTATGAGCTAACCCGTTGGCAGTACAACTACCTCAACAAGCTCTTCGTCTTCAAGCTCTGCCTTGCCCAGCGCGACTTGCATAGCCGAAGACGGATCGACCTACGAGGCCGCTGATACTTCAGAATTCCTGTTACTGTGCAATCGTGGTTTCGAAGCACTCTATCTACAAGGCAGCCCGATACAGCTCATAAATCCTACTTTGCAGGCATGTACCGAGCAATGCGCAGCGCAGGGGACGCAGTGTGCGGGTGTCACTTTCGGAACTTTCGACGGCTCGCAGCTACAATGCTATCTGCACTCCAAGATGTTGGCATCGGAAGCGCCATCATATTCTATTGTTGCGGCTGTTAGGATAAGCAACGAACAAGGCCGGGACGCGAGACGGGACATCGTTGAGAATGGCGGATTCGGGGAATCTCTGTCGCCTTGGACCACTAGTTCTACAAGTACTGGGAACCAGTTCACGGTGGTTGACAGTGCCGCATCAGCCTTCATACCCTCAGGAGCCTTGATTTCACTGTCACAGGAGATCCCGGAGCCTGCCGTGGGAAATGCTGCATATTTCTTCTCTCTGGACATTCGCATCTCTGCATCGATCCAACCCCCTCGTCTGAAACGTCAAGATTCCACAAGCCCTGTCGATTGCCAGATCAATCTCCAGAATGGACTTGGCGATACCTTCTATAGCCAAGTACTCGGGGTGGCTGATGGCGCACGAACAATGTATGGTAGCGGCACCATTCAACAGGGCGGCATTTCGGATCTGGTCATCAATGTACAATGTACGGGCACCTCTGACAGCGTTGTGTCATTTGACAACGTACTGTTCTATGTGTTCCTGACGACTGGTGACTCGGATCCACCTTGTTCAACAGGCACGTCAATATTGCAGAACGGCGGTTTCGACACTGCTTTCCCGCCCTGGACAACATCCCAAGGCATCAGCACAAGCGCAGGATTCTCCGTCTCAGGTGGTCAAGCAAATGTCGAATTTGCCGCTGGCGCCAGTGCGGAGGACGATGAAGCACGGATCTCGCAGTCTGCCGATATTCCTTCCGACACATCTTACAAGATCACAGCAGATTTGTACATCTCGATCACGCCGCAAGGAAGCTGCGCAGTAAATTTCCGAAACGAGTTCGAAAGTCTTTACACCACTGGACAGATCACGACCTCTCAACGGCTACCTGTGGATTTCGACGGCATTTCAGACATAGCTTCTTCAATCTTTGCGGTCACAATTAGCTGCTCAGGTCCAGGCATCAATCGTGTAGGAATCGACACAGTCGGTCTCATTGTCAACTCAGGTCAGAATTGCTCCCCTTAGTGCGGATGCGGCCATTCATAGATTGTCTACGTAGTCAGTCTAAATTGCATACCTAACTCTAATACGTATCTCCAGGCCCAACGTGTGACCCAACTTCTACGACTTCATCCTCGGATGCGTCATCTACCACATTCACAGATCAGTTTAGCACCACAGACACGGTAGCAACCTCTACGTCAGACTTGATAACCTCTTCTTCCGAAGTGGTCACATCAACATCCTCTGAGGAATCTTCTACCTCAATTACGACTTCTAGCGACCTCTCTTCTTCAACCTCTTCTTCCGAAGTGGTCACATCGACATCCTCTGAGGAATCTTCTACCTCAATTACGACTTCTAGCGACCTCTCATCTTCAACCTCCTCCTCCGAAGTGATCACTTCGACATCCTCCGAGGAATCTTCTACCTCGACTACGATCAGCTCTTCTGAAACTTCATCTACTTCAACACCATCTCCAACATGCGACTCCCCTTCCCCAGGCGTCGCTGCCACAGCAGATTGCCCTGCCAATGATGGGCTTGTATTCACGACCGATGATGGCTCAGAATGGATGCTCGTATGTAATCGGGACTACGGCGGTAGCGACATTCAGCCGTTTGGATCACAAAGCATGTCCGAGTGCATCAACTCTTGTAATACTGTTAGCGGTTGTATCGGAGTCGCATATATCCCAGGAGACGAGCAAGACTGGATCCACTGCTACGCGAAATACGACATGAACCCAAGCTTCCAGTCTCTGTATCCAGTACATAGCGCGGTTCGTATAAGAGGGCCACAAACGGAACCATCCCCTTCGGAACAATTGAAAGATGGATGCTTCCAAAATGACCTCTCATATTGGTCAAGTGCTCGACCAGGAGAGCCCGAGCCAACGAAAAGCTTCGTCTGGAACCAAGGAGCAGCGTGAGTCTTTTAGCAGGTTGCAATTTTAGAATCGTGGGATACTACTAACTTCCATTAGATACACGATGTTGGAAGCAAACACGCCAGACTCTGGGCAGCAGCGAGCCACTCTTGGGCAGAGCATCTCAGGAGCTATGGGTAGCACTCCGTGGTACATGAGCGTCCGTTTCACCAGCTCGGGCTACGCAGGCGATGGCTGTTACGTCGAGTTTGGAACCGACTTGGAACGAATCACGACCAGATATTACAGCTACGACGATCCAATGCCTTCGAGTGGTGCTATATATGCAAGCGGAGTCTTCTACGGCTCGCCAACCTGGTTCTACATAGCCTTCGTCTGCGAGAGTGGCGGCAGCAGCCCCATTGAACGTCGACAGTCTGCCGAAGTCTGGGTCTCTTTCGACGATCTTTCCTTGACCTACGCTCCGCCAGTGCCTGAGCAATTGCTGGTCAACAACGACTTCGCGTCTGGTAATATTGACCCCTGGTTCGCGCAGTCTTTTGACGGCCGCAGCATTTTCAACGTGATCGACGGCACGCTTGTCGCAACATCCTCTGACGGGAACATGGACGGCTATGTCTATCAATCTATGAGAAAAAGCACAGTTTCTGGACAGACTGTCCGCCTCCAGGCCGACATATACCTCACCATCCCCAATCAGCCCGGTTCGTGTTCTCTTACGGTTACAGCCGGATACCCTGCAATATACCAAGCTACGAATCTAGACAAGTCTCAACATCTTGTGATTGACACCCGTGCCATAATACAAGGAGGCGACAACTATCTTGCATTCTACCTGAGTTGTTCAGGCACAGGGCCGGTAACTATTGCTTTGGACAACCTCTATTTCACAATCAACCCAGATCCTGGCGACACTCCGGAGCCACCGATCCCGACCTCTACCACGTCTGAAGCTTCTTCTTCAACGCCAACTCCGACGTCAGGCCCCAGGCAGGTCATAGTCAACAACGACTTCGAGAGCGGGACTCTCGACCCATGGTATACACAATCTTTCAATGGTGGCAGTAAACCGGGGATCGTCCAGGACGGCATAGCGATCGTCAGATTCTCTGAGTTGACGACACAAACTTGGAGCCAAGCATCTTTCGAGCAGTCACTCCCAGGCATAACACCCGAAGATGTAGGAAAATCGGCTAGGGTCCAAGCTGATGTCTTCGTCAACGTGGGTGAGCCTGGTACTTCATGCTTCGTCATAATCATGAGTAGTGATGATCTCTTCTGGCGAAAGGACGGAATAACATCTTCGCAGACTTTCCACGTTGATGAAACAATAGTCTTGAACTACGCCACCCCGCTGGTCACATTGTTCTTTGGCTGCAACGGCGATGGATCTTCGACCTACATCGCATTCGACAACGTCTACTATTACGTGGATGTGCCTGCCTCCACTTCAACACCCACAACAACTGAGACATCAACGCCTACGCCAACTATAGCTGCTCGCAGACAGCTCATCGTCAACAATGATTTCGCGAGCGGGAGCCTCACCCCATGGAGCACGTTGAAGTACGATGACTACAGCGACCCTGGTGTCGTAGAAGACGGTAGAGCGTTCGTTCGGGTCCCGCGCATTGTGTCTACGAATTGGGCGCAAGGAAGCTTCGATCAAAATCTGCCAACCCTGAGCTCAAACGACATAGGCAAGCTTGCCACAGTCCAGGCCGACGTATATGTGAACCTTGCCGACGCTGGATCTCACTGCTTCGTTCAGATATACAGCGTCGACGACAACTTCTGGCGCTCTGGGGATATAGTCACCTCACAGACATACCATATTGACACACAGATTACGCTACAGTGGGCATCTGCAGCGATCTCAGTATACTGGGGCTGTTACGGGACGGGAACAACCACTAGCATTGCGATTGACAATCTTTACTACTACGTAGATGAGCCCGGGTCAGTGGTATCATCGAGCTCGGCTTCTTTGGAGTCCACGTCAACTGCGATCTCAACTTCTACAGAAGTCTCTACTTCCTCATCGACTTCCTCGTCGACTTCCTCATCCGCGACGCCGTCGCCAAGTGTACGAGCCACAGTTTCGTGCCCTGTGAACGATGCACAGACTTACACCAACGACGATGGTTCGCAATTCATTATCGTCTGCGGCCAGGACTACGCAGACAACAATATTGTCGGTATCAATCCCGTCTCCGCCGCAAACTTCACTGCCTGTGTCGATCTGTGCATGTACCAAGGCACCGAGTGCGCGGGCGTCAGCTTTTTTGAGGCTCAGACAAACTGCTTCCTCAAAACTAAGATGTCTCCATCGGTCAATCAAGGCGCTGTTGTGTCCAGCGCGATTCGTATCAATGGCCCAGCTTCAGGACCGGTAGCTTCGCGCGTAATCGCCAACGGGGACTTTGTTACTGATTTGTCTTCGTGGACGACCTCTCAGCAGAGTTCGCAGGGTGCTAGCTTTGTCTGGGATAACGGAAGAGCGTATGTCCTTTACTAACCTACCGCCATGTATTGATCTAATGCTAAAAAATCCCAGATACATACCGCTAACCCTCGTTGCCGACGACTGGATGGGTTTCGGCGGCTACGATTATGCGAGTCTGTCCCAAAACGTAGCAGGAATTTCCGCCGGCCAGATGTACTTCGTGACCGCCCAAGTCAACCTCCCCGCGAATGGCGTATACTGCAACATCCAAATCGCAGCCGACTCCGAGTATCTCTTTAGCTTCAACTACGAGATGAGTGCCCAGAACGGCGCGGTGAACGCCAGTGGCATTTTCAAGACCGCGCCAACGACTTTTACTCTGTCGGTCTACTGCAGCGACTACAGCGGCGGCTCCTCCACGATCAACACATGGATCGCCTTCGACAACATCCAACTGTCCGTGTACAATCCCTCCGCAGGCACCAACCCCATCCGCCCTGTCCCCATGGAAGCATTGACAAACAACGACTTCTCGTCCGGCCTCTCCCCATGGACAACCTACGACCGCACCGGCCGCATGACCTTCGCAGTCGTCAACGGCGCTGCTCGCGTGACGTTCAACAAGATCGACGTCCGCTACGAGTCGCAATCGTACTACCAGCAAATCCTGAAGCGCCCCAGCGAAGCCGGGCAGCGCGTCCGCGTACAGGCAGACGTATACTTCTACATCCCTAACTCCGGCACGCGATGCTGGGGCGACATAACTCTTGGCTCGCCGTTCGTCTGGTACCTTGACCCGGTCACGAGCTCGCAGTCGGTGCGTGTGGACGCGCAGGTCGTGCTGACACAGGGAGCGACGCAGTTCACTTTCGAGACGAGTTGTGTGGGCACTGGGGCGTCGACGTATGTGTCGCTTGATAACGTTTATGTCACTTTGAATGCGCCGCTTTGATGAGGTAGCGGTGGGCCGTTGATTGAGACCGATGGATGTTCGGGGACATTCACGGTATGGGTGAAGGCAGTGTATGAACAAGAATGTGACGGGAAGTACAGCATCATAGCACAGCATTTCTTCCGCAGTACGTAGTCTAAGCTAGTGAAAATGCAAATCGGTGTGCCGGATCTTATCCATCTCGCATGCCTTGCACCAAATCTCATCCACCAATTCCCAGCTCTCCCAAATCCGGATACCTCAAATCCGCCTTGTCCTCCAAAAACGCCATCCACTCCTTCAAGAACTTCGATCCCCTGCCCACCGTCTCCGAATCTCCGATTACACAAAGATGGCGTCTTGGACGTGTCATAGCAACTAGACGCAAAATGTCAGCACAACAAGCTCACCACCCATACGGCTATCCTGGATAACATACCATTCAATCGCCTCTTCTCCGCCAAAAAGCCCACCTCATGCTTCGCGTTACTCCTTACCAAACTGACTACGACGGCCTCTTTCTCTCGCCCTTGAAAACCATCCACACTGCCCATTTCCACAGACGGGAAGTCTGCCTTCATCAGATCTCGAATCACGCCGAGCTGGCCGTTGTAAGGCGTGATGACCGCGATATCATCCTCGCGCACGCCAGCTTTGACCAGATTGCGGACGTGGAAGCGTACAAGCGCAGCTTCGCCTTCGTTGATTTTGCTGTCAGCCAGCAGTGCGGATTTGCCTTTTGCGCCGTCCTCGGCGTCTTCGATTTGCTCGGGGAAGTCGCCGCCTTGCGTGTCATAGTAGACTAGAGGCACGTTGGTGTCATCAGTTTCTTTGACCTCGTAGGGGAGACCGGAGAGGAGGCGGGTTTTGACTGCTTCTGCTGAGACAAGCTCGTTGTTGTAAAGGGCTGCGGAAGGGAAGGCATTGATGTCTTCGTGCATGCGGTACTGCGTGTTGAGCATGCGCTTGATGCCGTCGCCATAGAGTTTTAGCAAGCGGTCGAACATGGTGGTCTCGAGCTTGATGTCGTCTTCTTTTGTTTTCTTGCCGTCTGCGCCCTTCTTGATACCGTTGACCTCGAGACCTTGCATCTTCTTTACGAGGCCTTGTGCGATTGCTGCTGTCGGGGCTCCGTTCTTCATGTTGGCGCTTTTGATTGTCGGAGGTAGTTGTAGATGGTCACCAGCCAAGACTAATTTTTGTACGCCCTTGACCCCCATAATTGGAATCCAGCACTGTGCTTCGAGTGCTTGGCTTGCTTCGTCGACAATCACGACATCGAAAACTTCATCCTTGATCACAGTTCCTCCCGCACCGTGCAGAGTGGCGAGCACCACTTTGCTAGACTTTATCAAATCCGCGACGACACGAGTCTCACGGTGGCGGAACTCTTTCCTCAGATCTCGCAGTTCGCCCCAGACAGCCTTGCGCTCTTTGCCAGTTTTGGTTTTGCTGATCGAGGCTTGCTTCGAGTCCATCTCGTCTCTGATATCCTTCGTCACCGCAGCCGCATCGCTATTTCGTGAGAGAATGTCGAGACTGTGATCAAGGATGCCAGGGAGTAAACGTGCTGGGTGGCCAAGGCGAACCATAGGAATCTTGTGCGGAGCTAGGCGTTCGACAATGTTGTCCACGGAGATGTTGGATGGTCCGCAAACTAGGATACGTGATCCCCGTTTGACCAATTGCTGGATCAGCTCGATGAGAGTATGCGTCTTGCCAGTGCCTGGGGGACCGTGGATAAGAGAGATCTCGCGCGATGCAAGGGCGTGCTGGATCGCGGCCTTTTGCGAAGGGTTTAGGGTGTCGTTGGTATACTCAATTGGAGCCTCTAGGTCAGACGGAGAAATTGGGGTGGGAGTGGACTGGTTAAACAACACTTGCGTTAAAGGTGATGTGGAAGCGGGTGTCAGTTTCTGGAGACGGTTCATAGTCTGAGTGAGGCGTTTATGGGTTGTCTCGTTGGCGAGTTTGACGCTGTATTGGAAGAAAAAATGTCTATCAGCCTACCTGTTCCGACTACTATGCGCAAGAGGTGATAATGCTCAAGCTTGAACTGTTGTGATTGCACGTACAGCCATAGTTTGCCGCCCTGTGGCATTTCTGCATCATCCTTATCCAGGGCTACTGAGATGTCTTCGCGTCTCACGCGTTGTACTACGCCCGTGACCTTCTTCGCCTCAATTGTTTCGCGGTCACGTTTCTTCTCGCTTCCTTTGGGCTGCTCGGCGACGGCACAGAGATCGCCAGAGCTGAGTCCATGTTCAGGCAGCTCGCCGCTGGCCACAGTCGGGTCGAGGGCCAGGTCAATCTGTGTTCTGCCAGCAAAGCCAGTACGCTGGCCAACAACGTGTAGATTCAGCAGGGCGAGGCCAGCTCGCTGCAGGACGGTTGGGGCATGGGCGGCAGTGAGGATGGCCGTCTCCTCGATTTCGGCGCTGTGTTCGACCTCAAGCAAAGCCAGCTGAGCGTCAGCGAATGCTTGAATGTCTGTGGGAGACATGGCGGCGTGAGTGAGCCGGAACAATGGGTCGCTGTAAGGCTGCGCAAGAAGGTGTACTGGCGAGAAGGGAGCGGGAAAGTTTGTTCAGACGCACAAGAATGCTTCGATTGATTCCAGAAGGTTATTGAAATGTTGTTATTGCATTGCAATGACGTACATTGTTCAGTGGGGGGTTTGTGCACAAATCTACATACTACAAGCACGAGCGCTCGGCTTCACATGCTCGTGTTTGTCCGGGCATGTGACCTCATTCACTGACGATTGTTGCTCGTATAACCCACGCCCAAGGAACATGTGATAGCAGCCCACATCGCTGCGCTCGCAGCTTCCACCACTTTCCCACCATGGACGACCAGGATGGCGAGATTATCGCCAACCGCGACGACACCATCCCCGTCTTCCGCATCCCTTCGCACACCTCGCACGGAAGCGGTGACTTCACCGATACCGACCCGCTACACCTCAAGCCGGGCGGCCGTCGCGAGCGCATGAAAGAGCACGCCTCTAAGATCAAAGAGCGACTAGTCGAACATGGCTCGCCATATGCTCCAAGCATTCAGGAACGCTTGTTCACTGGCCTCATGGCTCAGATCATACCGCCGGAGGACTTGAGTGAGAACGAGGATCCGGCGAAAGAGGACGGCACAGGGAAGCCCAAGGACAGAAGGAGTAGGCAATATGTTGACAGGCCAAACTTCAGTGTTGGTACCATGAGTGGTAACTTTCGACGGTTCAACGCAAGAATTGGAATTGTATTCGTTTTCCAGAACAGACTCATACGGCTGTTCACTTGGAAGCAGCCAACTGCAACTTTAAGCTTCCTGGCTATACATACGCTCATATGCCTGGACCCGGAACTACTACCACTGGTGCCTTTAGTGGCAGTCTTGTTCTTTGTCATGCTTCCCTCCTTCCTGGCACGACACCCAGCGGCCGAAAACGACCTTAGACTGGACTCGAGAACTTTCGGACCACCAGTCGCACCACCATCTCGCGTCAAGCCCGCACCAGAACTCAGCAAGGACTTCTTCCGCAATATGCGTGATCTGCAAAACTGCATGGAAGACTTCTCGCGCATGCACGATGCAGCGAACGAATACATCACACCCTACACGAACTTCTCCGACGAAGGTGTGAGCTCAGAACTCTATCTCGTGCTATTTATCCTCTCCATTGCAGCTTTCATTGCAAGCCATCTCATGCCCTGGCGTGCTATTGCGCTTGTTGGCGGCTGGGCAGCTGTGATTTCTGGCCACCCAAGCGCGCAATCCATTCTCCTTTCCACCGATAATCTGAAGCAATTCAATCATACCGTGGACGGTTTACAAGCTTGGATCCGAAATTGGATCGAGCGAGACATCATTCTGGATGAACCGGCCGAGGTGCGCCAAGTTGAGATATTCGAGCTTCAGAAGCACCACCAGTCATCGGGAACGTGGGAGTCATGGCTATTCTCCCCGTCGCCGTACGACCCACTCTCTCCTTCGCGCATAGCAGGCGCCAGAGCGAAGGGCACGCAATTCTTCGAGGAGGTGCAGCCACCCACTGGCTGGCGATGGAAGGACAAGAAATGGTCTCTTGATCTGTTCAGTCGGGAATGGGTTGAGCGGCGAATTATTACCGGCGTCGAAATCGAAACCGAAGGCGAACGGTGGGTCTACGACCTTCCGATCGAAGACGTAGAGACCGGGAGCCCGAAAAAGCAAAGAAAATCATTGCCAAAAAGCGGCTGGGAAGAAGGCAACGGGATGGATAAGAAAGGTCTATGGAGGCGAAGGCGTTGGGTCAGAGACGTGGAAAGAGTGGTCGTCAAGGCAAGTCCGCTTGATTGATTATCTATCCTGCACTGCTATCCTATCGACCAATATCAGTCTTTCAATTTGCACTGCAACTACCTTCCCGGATTCGCATATATTCATTCCATTGCTGATTGAGCATATTTTCTGTCGCAGCGCACCAAGAAAGCCCCTTTGAACCCTTTGGCCACGCTTGACCCGGGTATCGTCAACCCTGGCGCCGTGGAGCCGGCTTCTCTCAAGTAGAGCGGGACATTCGCTTACGGGGCATGCGACTCCTTTCCGCTGAGGTTGACATACTACCAACGTCCGTGGGATCTCGCTTGAGGTGGTTAGGAAAATTATAGTCCTACGGCCTTAAGCAACTTATGTAGACGTGCATTGCGTGCTTCAGCTTCCCTTTGGCCAACCAGTTTATCTACCGTGAGTTGATCCTTCATTGGAACAGAATGATAGTTCGAGGGCGTGCATTCATCAAGGCGGTTGACCCTGGAAGCGTTTTCTTCGAGCTTGGATCTGTGGGCTGCTTCTTTTTTCACTGGCGGACGGAGGTCCCAAGTAGGAGAGATGCTCCCGCAAGGAGCATTGTTCTGATCAGTAATGATGGGTGAGAAGTGAGCGATGCGTTGTGGAGGAAAGGAACTCAAGTTTTGGGTGAAATTGCGACTGGGAGTGATTCCATTTTGTGGACGGGGGTGCTAGTGAGTTTGGTGGACTGGCGCGGCTTGATTGCACGGCAGGTGGGCCTGTATCTTTGCCGCCGCGTGCCCGGATGTAGTTCGCTTTTGCGCTGTGAGGGCCTTTCCGGTTGATAGAAAGGTGCAGCAGAGACTCGCCGGCTTCATTGAATTTCCTGTTTGAACTTTTTTTTTCTTTCTATTTTCGCTCGTCATTATCTACCAGTCGCAAGCCTCGCCCAGAAGCTTGGCAAGCTCCTCAAGATAGTGCTTGTCCGTCTCATCGAAGCCGTTAGCCACTGCGCAGTCGATGTCAATGATCGCCACAACCTAGAGGCAGAAAACATTGTCAGCTTCACAAACACCTCCACTACTTGCTGAGTAGCACAGACTCAGGAAGACATACCTTTCCATCCACCAGAATCGGCACAACGATCTCACTCTTCGAGTCACCGTCGCATGCAATGTGTCCAGGGAAAAGGTCGACGTCCGGCACGAGTTGTGTCTGAGCAGTCTCAGCTGCTGCACCGCAGACACCACGGCCGAAAGCAATGATCTGACAGGCGACTTTGCCTTGGAAGGGACCGAGGATCAATTGAGGCTTCTTGCCCGCTGCCGCTCGTGATTGATCGAGCACGTAGAAGCCAGCCCAGTTTGTGTGGTTAGATGGCGAAGGCAGGGCGTGGAGAGCGTGCCAGAGGAGCGAGGCAGCGTTGGAAGTGTTGCTGTAGAAATATTCGTATAAGCGTTGTTTCGGATATTCAATTGTAGAGTATGCAAAAGATGGCATGTTTTGAACTTACCAGACCTGTTATTATTGTCAGCGCAAGCCAAACGATAGTATTTAGTCACAAGAAAAACATACCCAGTTACGTTGACCATCAAACAGCGCAGCCGCTTGCTCAATCACCTGTTCATACGCTTCCTTCTTGCCAACGCCAGCGGCGAAGTTTGACGAGTCGGCATGCACCTGAATTCGTGGCTTAACGGCGTGGTCTCCCAGTCATCGGAAATGGCGTCGAACTATACCATTATGTTTTCTCTTATGTTTCAGTATCGCTGGCACAGTTTAGGCGTCCCAATTGCTCACGGCTTTGTTGCAACAGTAATTGGCGATCAATCGTGGAATTTGCAAAGCCGTTTGTGACTGGGTTCTGCTGACAAAGGGAAACTTCGACTCGGGCCGTGCGGACTGTGTCACAGGGTATGCATACTATATTGTACTTGCACCTCGTATGATTTTGTATCATTCCATGAATGACCGCCTAGATCTCGCTTGTTTTGCGAAGTCCTGCACCTGTGCTCCGGCAGATGTCGTGATCCCGGCCTATCTCGAAAGCAGACGCACAGAATCCACAGCCACGAGGTCGGAGGCACGTTCAGCCGCCTGCGGCCCTGCGCCGGTTTTAATCTGCTATATCCGGGTCGTGCATCAGACCATAGCCAGCAAGGTTATCTGTCATCGAACGATACCGGCGGCTACGACGTAGCTCCACGAGACTGCTATATGAAGGCCAAGAGCTCGCAGTAGCTGTGAAGACGCTGTAATTCTCGTCCCCTCGCATAAGTACTGCCGTCCTAAAATCCAATCGAACACAATGGTCCTCAAACAGTGCTGTGCCACCGGCTCCCTGCATACCGGCACGCCGCAGGGTCGCATTGACAAGGTGCATGGTTTTGACTGCTATGTCGCAGACGCACCAAGCGGCTCACCTAAGGGCATAGTGGTCATCATTCCTGATGCTTTCGGCTGGGAGCTACCGAACAACAGGATCCTGGCTGACGAGTATGCAAGAAAGGGTGATTTCCAGGTGGTAAGACATTGGTGAATTCAAGCAAAATTCTATCTTGACTGACACGAGCTTAGTTCCTGCCAGATTTTATGAATGGTACGAGCCGCAGTCTTGAAGGTGACCTCCAGCGGCAGTAGTTGCTAACCAGTTCTCACAGGCTTCGTCATGCCTCCTGAGGTGATGATTAGCTTCCACGCAATGACTGCCACAGGGTTCTGGAACCAGATCTACAAGGTCGGGCATGCATTGTACCTCATGCGCTATTTCGCGCCCTTCATGATCAATTGCAGAGAGGGGGTCGCCAGTCCAAGAGTCTACAGCTTCTTCAAAGCGATCCGCGAGCACGAAGCTGGGAAGTTGCCCGTCGGAACCGCTGGCTTCTGCTGGGGAGCCAAGTATGTCACAGAGCTCTGCTGGGACCAGACCAGGACTGGTTCAGGCGAGCGTCTGATCGACTGCGGATTCATCGCGCATCCATCGAACCTGAAGTATCCAAGCGACATTGAGAAGGTCGTCTTGCCACTTTCGTGCGCGGCCGCTGAGATTGACTTCCAGATGAGCGCAGAGAATGCAAAGCAGACTGAGGAAGTTCTGGTGGCCAAGACAGCAAAGACCAAAGATCAGGGAGTCGAGCATGAGTTTGTGATGTACGAGAAGGCATTCCACGGCTTTGCTGTGAGGGCGGACGAGGACAATCTAGAGGAGGCCGAGCGAGGAAAGAAGGCTGAGGCGCAAGCGATTTCTTGGTTTGGGCGGTGGTTTGCTGGGCCACCACCGAAGACTACCAGCAATGCTTGAGATTGACGTGAGTAATAATAATGAATGATCTCATCTTTGTATGATTCAATGTTGGCAAACACTCAAAATTGAGGTGAGCCGATCGATCGCAGCATGACTTCCAACAAAGAGCACTCACTCCTGCCAGAGGTCGGTGGCCATGTTGAAAAGCAGTCACGTGTGAGCTCGCTCACTGCCATTTCAAGACGATCATTTGAAAACGACCTCTCTTCTCACCATCCACTGCCTTGCCTTGACACTTGAAGCACTCGCGAGCATATGACAATATCCTTTTTGTGCAGCTTACTGATTCATCTCCACAAGCGAAAATGGTGACCATCCGAGGAGACCACCCCAACAACAAACGCTCAATGGGTGCCGCCATCCCCTCACCTCCAAAACAACAACACAACCCTCCGAGCAGAGTCGGCTCTGACTCACGCCTTCCACTCCCCATACCACCCGGAACGGCCGCCTCCAAGTACGAACACGTCTTCATGGACCATTGCGAGTTCCGCCCTTCGCCCGTCCACGGCTACGGCGTATTCGCCATCCAGGACATCGAGGCAGGAACCGAGATCATCAAGGAAAACGCGCTCTGGGTCGTTGACACTGCGACGGCGATAAAGTCTACATTCTCAGAGGGCTCTGACTACAGCGCGCCACGGTACATCATGATCGACTCCTTCTACAGGAGCAACCTCGCCGAGGAGGACGAGGAAGAGCGGTTGCGGCTCCAACAAGACATCCTCACTCTGTGTGGCGGGTTCAACAGCGAGGAAATGGCTTCAGGGGATGGACAGGCCGACATGCAGACAATGAGTGAGCGACTTCGCGAGATCCTGATCGTCAATGGAGTGGCAGAGAGCAGTGATGGCCAGGCCGACTACGCTGCCATTTTCAGAGCTTCTTCACGCCTCAACCACAGTTGCGCCCCGAACGCCGAGCGCATGCGGTCCAAGTTGAACGACGGTTCGGTGGTAAGTTTTCATATCCATAACCAAGCTTGCCTCGACGTACTAATTCTCTGCCTCAGTGGGCAACAGTCCAAGCCATCGCGCCCATCAAGAAAGGCCAAGAGATCTTCGTCAACTATCTTGATCCTCTCGCTAGATCCGGCTTTCGCCAAAAGATGTTCCAATCTCGCTGGAACTTCACCTGCGCCTGCAAGCTATGCACACGACCCAAGAAAGAAGTCGACGCCTCAGACGACAGACGTGAGAGCATCGAAAAAGCCATGAACATGATGAGAGACGCCCAGAAGAAGCATGCGGAGCCACGGCCATCGGACTCAAAGGATGTAACCTACATGAACCACCTCAAGCAGTGCGATAAGGCCACATTAGGCGAGGCGGGATGGCAGGTCATCGAGAAATTCGCGGCAGTGGAGGGAGTGAGGGATCTGAAATTGTTCAACAGGTAGCTTGCCACGACGCTCAAACTGCATCAACACTCGCTGACTTTGCATAGCATCACGCACGCTGCAGACGCTGCACGCCGTCTCAAAAAACTCTCGCTGGAGACAAGGCTGACCGATCGACTGATGGCGGTATGCCGCACGCATAGCATAAGTCCGGAAATGGATAGGAATGTGGCAAGTAGATGGGAGGACCTTCGCACGACGGCGAAGCACGTCGCAGTCCTTGCTCACCTGCAGGAGATAGCCAACAAAGCCACCTAAGGGGAGGGGGAGAGGGCAGGCAGGGGTGGAGGCAGGGGCGAAGGGAGAGGGGATCGAGAGGAGGACGTCGGTTCTTTGTATATTATTTTGCGGATAGAGGTTTGTTTTTGTGTTCCCATTGACCTACCACTCTTCGATCTTGCCATGCTTTATGGTCGTCCCTCAAACACCAATGCATCGCCTCTTGGAGAGCAGTCAGCATCTGCCAATAGCACTCGTCTCCAGGCACAAGTTGTGGATCGATCGGAAGCCGTTGGTAACAACTTTGTCGTAGCAGGCAGCGGCGAGGAGAGATCGGCCCTCGAGGCCATGCAGTGGGCGGATACTGACACTGTTACTATTCGCATTGTCCGATATAGTGGCAGCAGTACCATTGAGAGACCGTGAGTCTAGAAGCAGTTTTTGCAGTGGATCATACCTACATGTAATATGGTAGTTCGGCATGCGAGGTCGAGCCAAATGGAGAATATAGCGATCGATTCAGCTTTTCTTGTTTCTGTTCACAGCGTAACCTGCCAGCAAGTGTACCTTGTGCTTCATAGCTCTTTCGACGACTCATTGCCGGCCCTAGCTGCGCGTGAACAGCACCCTTGATGCTCGTCTCAAACATTCATATTGTTCCTTGTCCACGTTGGTTGACAATGGCTGCAGTGAATCACGAGATCTAGGGACATCGATAGAGAGAATGTACACCAAGGTAAGCGCATCCCAAAACAAACAACTCACGAATCATGGCACCAACACACAAAAGACAAACGGGACAAGTCCAGGAAGACATGCATCACCCGCGGCAAAGATCAATTAAACCCACCACCATAACGTAGCAGATGACCCTCCCGTCAACTCGGCGCCATCTCCGCTCCGCATCAACAAACACCCTTCTCACACCAAGGGATCCCTGAATTGTACCCTTCACTCTCCAGCCGCTCGCAACCAGCATCCAGGAAAAATCCCCGATTCGCCGCCTCGTTCGCAACACACACGGGAAAGCCATCTGGCTCAGCAGAGCAGGGTAATCTTCACGCGAAGTGGCGGCTTGAAGTCTAAATGACATGATCTGTGTAGAAGGTTCGCGGGAGCGGTTTGAGGGCTGCGGGAGATGAGAGGGAAGAGGGAAGTAGAGTTTGGGCGCGGCCAGCTATACACGAAAGTGACGCGTTGCGGGAACGGGCGAGACTGAACGGCGACAACACTGGATGTAAGCGTGTAAGCTGTTGTGTGAGACTGCGATTTCTTGAGGCCCTCGAATAGGAAGGAAGAAGGGCAAGTAATCAAAAGCGGGACAACCTGACTGGGACGGTACATTTGAACCACCGGTCAGTTCCTCAGACAGCTACAGCGAAATGACAATCCTCATGTAGCATGTCTTGTATAAGGTAAACACCTCATGTGTCAACGACCATGTCACAAGGCGGGCGTTGAGAAATGCAATTCTGAAGAGATAGGGCATCCACGGCCAGCCACGGCTCGGATATCGGACAAACAGACCGAGACTACGGGGCAGAAGATGCCTGGGGATGTATGTCTCGGCGTCGGAAGTAGTGAAGGTGGGAGATGGTCATGGCGAAGGATGCCGAGGAGATGCCCTGGTGTGTGAGAAGGTGAGACATTGGGGTGCTTGTTTGCGGGTCGGGGAAGGATGCGTTGTTTTGCTTGTGAGGGTCTTAGGTTTATTAGGGTTGGAGAGATGCGGAAGTAAATGTAGATATTGTACTTTGTTTGTTACGTTAGGCGTATACTGCAATCCCAGCGGCTTCTCCTCGCAAGACGATGCCTGTCATTGAATTGTTGAGTACTGACCATGATATCGATCAAACCTCGTACTCACACCCCAGCTGTGCAATATAAGGTACAGAGTTGACGCCTCCCACGCAATCGCCAAATTGCACTTTCCACAAACGTACAACTTTTCGCAGTCGAAGGGACGTCATCTCCAATCTAACGCGACCAAAGCTCATTTCGATTCTCGATGTATTCCACGATGCTTCGATTCATTCGTACCCAGGGCAGATAATTTTTCTAGTTAGTCTATGGGAATCTGTTTGAGACAAACCCATGGGCCAAGCACACCCCCATACATTGATACGTTGGCGCGACGCAGGTATGACAGTCAGATGAACATCCCCAGGGCAATCATTAAAGCTGTCCTGCGAACGAGTCGTGGGACTTTCTCGAAACGGGCGCGTGGGAGATTCGATGTCCAGTACATGTAGGGCTGAGCGCAAGATGGCATCGCGCATCGGAATTCGCGACTTCGCTATCTGCCGGGTATTCGGATACTGCATTATGGCAATGCTGGACAATACTCGCTTCTGCCAGCGGATCGCACTGGCGGACAAGCTCGCTTCGCCTACGATACGAGAAAAGATCATGGGTGTTCGCAGTAGTTCATAGAGATGCCTTGCTATAACACGACGCTGCAGACCACAGCAGCAGCGTTCATCACCGATAACACACACTCCAGGCGCTAAAGCGAGCAATGCCGATTTTGATGCGCGGGAGAGCGACTGCAGCATTCGTCACTACAGGACTAGCAGAGAGTCCAGAACGCCAGATCAGCCTGAAATTGATTAATCCGTCATGACAGAGGGCAGAAAAATACCGTGGTCCCGGGGAGAGAGCGCTCCCAAAAGCTGAAACTATAACTAACCTAGGAGACGCGCCGGGCGAAGCATGTCATAGGGTGGGTGGGCAAGAGTCAAGACAGACAGGGGAGCCACATGCGCGGCGCGCGGAGCAGGGCCGGGGAGGCTAGAGGTCGATGCCGCGCGCAGGTCTTTGCAGGATTCTCCTGGGAGTCTGCGCTCGTGCGACTACTCTGTTTTCCTTCGCGGAAAAGTACTCGCCAGGAGGGCCTATCAGCGTGACGGACTGCCCTCTTGCTCTTCGAGGGGTCGTTTCATCATGCTAGGTGTGCAGGAGGGCAGGGAAGGGAGGCAAACGGTCAAATCGCGGGATGTACGCAAAGCACTAAACAGTAATAAATGCAAACACTTTTATTATCCCACCAGGTAGTGTGTAGAACCAACACAGCTTTACCGTCGGCACATCAAACGACAGCCGAGGGCATGAGTGCACTGTGCCGCCTAGCATCGAGGATCGAGCGAACGACCACAGGGCTGGGAACATGTTGTCATCCGTGCAATACACTACCACAGCTCGTAGGATCGCACAAGATGAGAGAGAGAAACAAGCCCTGATGATGATGATGATGACCTTCTGAATAGCGGGAGGAAAAAGTGTGGGGCGATGCTTTTGGGCGAATCCGGTCATTTTACGTTTGTACCTGCATCGTGAAACATGTACCCCTGAGCCTGGCTATGAAACCGGACAGGGCGGGCCTGCATGCAGCGGGCAATAATGCATCCAATTGTTATTTGCAGAGGCTGCGTGTGTGCCATTGAGATGCAGAGTGCATGTGGTATGCAGTAGTGGTGGATGTAGGCGGCGAGTACATGGGTGGTGGTGCATAGATGGATGGATATGTATAGAGAGAGGGGGCAAATGCAATGCCAGATATAGCCAGGCGAAGGCGAAGCCTCTTCCAACCCATGTCCTGTCCTCCCTTTTCGCGAGATCTACGGGGCGGCGATCAGTGCGATAATTAGAAGAAGTTGGTGTATCCTGCTACGTACTCACTACTAATAATTACAGTGCTGCTACGGTATCCGACTGCTTGGTGAGCTCATCTTCTTCGCTACTGCTTCTTGCGGTGCTTCTTAGCTCTTACTACCACTCTACTCCGAAATTGACTCCCCTACTAGCCCGGCACCAGCAAAGCGTATTCGGGTGGCACCAACTCCCTGATCCCAGTCCGTCCGCCGCTACACGCCGCGTGCACTGCTCCTCTCTCCGCCGCCAGTGCTGCGCTACTACTGCTGTTGGACATTATTTCCATCCGTCAAACGTCTGCCCGCCCCGTTGCGAGCCAGCCAGCTTGGGAGAGAGCGAGAGACTCTGAGGTTAGGACGAGACAGGGCAGAGACACTCACTACACACACACACACCACACACCTACACACGCGACACCACCACCACCCTCTTTCAGCACCATCAATCCACCTCTTGCACGCCCGTTCGCTGCACCACGCTCAATCGAGCCGACTCCCACGCCCTCACCACACTCGCCCGTGTTGTCCGACGCCGCATTCCACTGCACCCGTCACGGGTACCTGCAGACGCCCGCACCGCCCACTCCGATACTCCAACACTCGCTTTTCACCAAGACTTCGAGCCTGTCGCTTCTTGGAGAACAATCGGAGAACCGCCCATTGGCGATGCTGAGGACTGCATTCGCTGGACACCAGGACTCGAGGCTTGGAGGATCTTGAAATCACACGCAGCTGCGATCCTTGTTGCAATACTCCAGCATAGAACCACACCGTATACTCAGTGCGGACAAACGGACGCGTGCGAGTTGCCAGAGTCGCGCCGGGAAGCCGCTTCCAACTGCTCCTGCTTGGGACGACCAAACAGTGCTATCGCTATTCACACATCAACTAGTATGTCTACATTTCCACTGTTTCACCAAAATCGCAAGCCTGCGGCTATACACGTCCAGCGCGGCTCCAAGAAGACGCCTACTAACATGTTTAGGTTCACCATGAATCGTCTACTAAATAGAAAGAAGACAGACGACAGTCAACTGAGCAATGGCGATGCTCGTATGCAAAGTCCCACACCGCCAGCAGTTTCATCCACTCCCAAAAAGAGCACGACCAGCCGATGGAAGAAGAACAACCGCAAGGTCGAGGAAGAGCCAGAACCAAAACCTGAACTCAACCTTACAGACATACTCCCCTCGAATGATGACTTCCGTACGAGTCTCCTCATGGCCAACCTCTCGCAGCGCTTCAGCATGTTGCGTGAGCAGGACAATCCAGGATCTCTCATGGGGAAAGCGAGCGACGACAGTGTTCTGGAGCCTAGGAGGCGATCACGAAAACTTGACTTTGGCTTTGGGGCAGGTATGAGTGGCCTGACAGATATTGAGGAAGTACGATCCATCAATAGCTCGATACGGCCACCCTTTGCTGGCGGGAAACACGAATCTTTCATGTCAGGAGATGGATACGCGAGCGAGGCGGAACCGGCGAATATGATGGCACGCTCACGCCCCGGCGAAGGCAATACTCTGTTTGGAGGCAGACAAAAGGTGTACATGATTCCCAAGAACGGCGCAGCTTCTTCCAATGGTCTCGGAAAGTTCGTTTACAACGACGATGTGGGCATGTCTGCTTTCCAAAAACACCGGCAACGCGAAAAGGAGCTGCAGGCGGCTCGCGATCCTGAGATGCCAGAAGATCCCAGCTTCGATTTCGGTCTTGGGCAGGCAGATGCTGGAGACGAGGAGGACGGTCTGCACGACTCGGTGAGAGACTTCTCTAATTCTCCCTCGCTTTCTACATACGAAAAGAAGCGATCTACTTGCTCCACATCGCGTTCAGAGGCACGTTCTTCCACAGCCGCCACCTCGATCACATCCCAGACGGCCGCCAGCAGTGCCGCCCCGTTGCCCGCACCCACCGCTGTCCCGCTTGGTCCCCTGCCAGCAGCGCCTTTGGAGAGATCGAACGGAAGTACAAAATCCCGTCGTCTATATGACCAAGGGCTAGACCAGCACATGCAGGACCAGCAATCTTCAGCGCTTTCCAGACTCAATTCGTTGCAGAAGCAGCGACCATACAACAACAATAACACCGCAAAAGCCTCGCCACCGTTTTTGCACTCCGCAAAGAGCACCGGCAGTCTCACAGAACGTGCACCGCTTCGAGTTTACACTTCCCAATCCAGCCCGCCAGTTCCAGCGCTTGCGACTTTCGGCGCATTTGCGAAGCCGGGACAAAGTCCACTCGGCAGTGGTCCTAACTCACCGATGAGCCCTACCATGGACGAGTCGAGTGTTCTTACTCAAGCGCTGGAACCTGCTGACCGCGGCAAGGCCACTGCTATGGGTGCTTTCAACAAACCGAAGCATGCTTTCGACGAACAGCAGTACATGGAACGTCAGATGCAACTTCAGCGTTCCGCTTCGTCCGCTTTGCCACGTCAACCCTCGACATCTGCGTTCCAACAACGCATGGGTCGCTTTGAGCAGATTGAGAGGGAGCGCAGTGCTTCGAACCCAACAGCTCGTTCACGTTCACAATCAGCCTCTAAGTCGCGGGATAGAGGTCAAGCCACCAATGCTTTCCAGAATGTGTCATCTCCTCCACAGAGCGTACAGGGTGCACAACAACCTTCCGAAAAGGTGCCATACCCGGACACCCATCGCACATTCTTCGGCAATATCAGCGCGAGTGACAGCGAGGACGAAGCCGACGAAATCCTTGGCGCAGCCAGTTCATACGGACAGCAAGACCATGGTTACAACCAACCATATGGGAGGTGGCAGCCTACAGTCCTGCCTTCTGTGTCGGAACATCCAGCGTTACGGAATAACGCACCAGCTCCCCTGGTCGAAGAAGAGGCAGAAGATGAACCTTTGTCTGTGCCAGATGCTGTCTCTGTACCAATCGTGAACCATGAGATCGCGGCACCTTCCCAGGACCAAGAACAGGATCTCGATTCGCCAACACTGGGCCCTGCGCCAGAGGGCTTAGGCAGTATGATGCATCACCTGCGAAACCAAAGCAACGCCTCTTCCACTTATCCTCCGGACGACACATCGCCAATGCCTGTCATGCCTGACTTAAAGGACTACGAATCCGCACGCCAATCGGTACTCGGACTGAATGGCACTGACTCTTACATCCAGTCGTCGAACACTACACGTTCCAACCCCTGGGACCTTGACGAGACTAACAGCGGCTTCTACAACGGCGCTACTGATGCTCGTAGTCCAGTCAGTCCGATGGACCCAAACAACTCTCAATCGGCTCGCGTATCGTCTCGCGCGCCTTCGAGCATCGCTTTGCCCTCAGAACAACCTATGGAACAGTGGCCTGATGCTGGAGACGCTTCGTGGCAATCAGAATTGAACAGACAACACACTCGTAACACCAGCACCGCCACGCAGCAGGAGCGAGCGGCATTTGATAACGAACTTGCAGCACGACGCAAGGCGATTCAGGAGAATGTGAAGAGCATGGTCGATGCCGATCACTCCCGCAACCCCAGCCCCGCCCCGACGACTGGTGGTGCCTTTAAAGCGTTCAACATGTTGCGATCGAAGTCTAGTAGAGATTCGATGGACACAAGAAAGGACACTGCTCCGAAAGCGTTGAAGATGCTTGGTCTTGGTGCTGGTCCCATCTCGGCGAGCACCAGCAACCTCAACACTCAGTACGAACGTGGCGGCAAGAGTCTCGAGATGGGTAGGCCCCGTGGCGATTCCACTTCCCGTGGACCAACATTCGGACGTGTCCTACAGCAAAGCGATGTAGATGCGAAGCGGGAAAGAGAAACTTCTAGGGCTAGAGGAGACAGTGAGGCTAGTAGGACTGGACGACCCGTCGGCCGATCTCCTGCTTCTTCTGAGGCTGGTCGTGGGCGGGGACGTTCCAACTCCGAGGCCACTCATGGAGGCAGATCTCGCAGCACTACTGGACCTTATCGCGACGACCTTGATCGAGCTATGGCTCAAGGTACGGGCACTAGCGCCTTTGGTGTTCCAGAGTTGTCACCGATGATCACCAGAGAGATGACTCCGCGACCCTCGCCAAACATCTCGAACAAGAGTTCCTTCGAAACCAAGAACCGCTCGCGTAGTGGCAGCCGGACTGGGGCGATGACGAACTACTTCGAGGCGAAAAGCTTACAAGCTTCACAAGGCCCGCAATTCGGCCGTCCCATTGGCCCTTCGCCTGCCGCGATGGCATCCAACTCTTTCCTGGCAAATGGTGGTTCCTCTCGAGGCTCACCATACATGCAGGTCCCCACACCGCCAATCTCAGGACCGAACACTCCAGTCGCCAGCTCTCCGACTCCACCACCGATGCCGGCTGGTCCGCCGCTCCGCTCTGTGCCTCTTCGCAAGAAGACTGTCAATAAGAATGAGATTTCCGAGCCCGTCGCACTTCTTTCATCCACATCGCAAGTCGGTACAGTCGACTTGCCCGATGGCGCCTCCTTGAAGAACGGCATGGAAGACACCCCACCGCCTCTCCCTCCCGTCAACCCGCGCCGTCGCGCCACGCGTAAGCTTTTCGGCATGGGTCGAAGCGACTCGGAAGAAACGGGCATCCAAGAGAACAACATCTCACGCTCGAAGACTCCAGACCCCTGGGGTACTGCGACCCCCGCAACGCGACTGAGGAATACCAGTAACCCCCCTCGTCCCTTCGACAGCACACCAGCGCTGCAGCAATACGGCCTTGAACAAAGCGCACCTCCCACCCGACAGTTCAGCAACGCGAGGTCGCCGCCGATGCACTCGCACATGCCAGAGCAGAGCGGCGTCGTCTCACCCGAGCCCATGGACCGACCCCCCATGGAAGGCGGCTTCATCTAGAAAGGGAGCAATACCCGGCATATCAGGCGCACCAAGCAACGGCGCCACGACTTTTCACACCATTCATCGAATTTTCTTACTTTTCTGTGTACCAATACCCACAACGAACGACAAACGGGATCGATCGGCAGCTTTTTCGTCATTATTTCTTTTCTTTTCTTCTTCTAACAACAATTCAACCAAAACACATTATTGCATCATTTAGCAAAACTTTCGACGACGAACGAGCGCAGGGCGTTCGGGACTTCGCTGCTTTTCACTTCACCGTCTTATAGGCCACGCGATATACGGCCTTCAGGAGCGAGATCAAACTGGACGCAGGCCTGGGGTCAGGCAGGAGAGTTTCGGCCATTGGGGGACTGGAAGGTCAGTCGGATGCACCGTACCATACGAACAAGAACGGCCTGCAGGGATGAAAATTGAAGGAGCGGTCCAGGGACGAAAGGGCTTCATCTGAGGGGAAAGGAAATGGGGACAACATGGGTTATTTCTAATTTTTCTGCTCTCTGGTCTCTCTTTCGCCCTTTTTAAAAAGTGGACCGCTAATCTTTTTTTCCTTTTTTGGTCTCCGCTTCATCTTTCTTCTCATGTTCTTTTTTTCCCCCGAATTGGGATTTTTTCCCTTCCATAGCACGATACCAATATTTTTTGTTTCCTTCCTCATCAATTCTCTTTCTCGGCTTTCGACGCTCTGTGTGTTTTGCTCTTTCCTTCACTCCGGTGGTGAGAGAACTTTGTTCCAGCGGTGAATGACACAGGCGGCAGTGGTAGTGATAGTGGTAGTTGAACCAAAACGACGGAAATCCTACCCGAGAAATCCTTCAAGCAATCTTCCTTACTCAACGAC
This sequence comes from Cladosporium oxysporum, assembly GCA_035771495.1. Lineage (NCBI taxonomy): Eukaryota > Fungi > Ascomycota > Dothideomycetes > Cladosporiales > Cladosporiaceae > Cladosporium > Cladosporium oxysporum. Next base: position 1,424,986 of record JAWNKS010000009.1, read on the forward strand.
TCCCTCATTGTGAAAACTCATATCATCTGGTGTTTTCTCACTGCCACCTTTATCCTTTACTTGTCGTTGTTGTCTAGAGGTTGGCCGTGTTGAGTGTATTGACAGGACGCGGACAGGCAGGGCTCTCAATATTGAAGACAATGAAAGAGTAGGAGTTGCAAGTTCTACGTCTCCGTCTTGATTGCAGGGCCCGAATGTAAGGATGAAATGGAGTTGACTTGACACATCGTATCTCTAGACGCAAACCCAATACCTGTAACCACCCCAAAGGCCTGAAGTCTGACCTTCTCTTGTCTTCCCGTTGGAAAAACTCACATGGACCGTATTTGACTCGCGCTAGTAGCTAGTCCGCGAGTTGCCGAGAGACTCGCTCTTCGTATTCTCTCAGCCCTTTCTCAACGCCATCCGCAATGCTGGCAGCCCTCCCCACCGCGTCTTCACGGAAACTCAGCCGTGAGGTGCACCATTCTAGCCAGCTCTCTGCGCGGGCGCCTTCGGGGGCGTCGAACAACCCGATCGCGACGTCTAGGAGCATCTTTTCTGGTGCCTGATCTGTCTCGGACAGAGCGAAGAAGACGATCGCGCCGCAGACGGAGCAGAAGGAGCGTGTTACGTTTTCGCTGGAATTGTACGTCTGCAGCGAACCGAAGGCGGGCGTGGCGCTGCCTGTGGCGGTGACAGCGGACAATTCCAAGGGTACTTGTCCTTCAGCGTCGAGGGAGATGTCAACCAGAGGGACGAAAGCCCAGGCTGTGGTTTCTTGGCCGCTGGCGAGGCGGCAGGAGGTGCAGCTGCAGAGGCCGGCGAGGAACTTCGTTTGCGAGGCGCGGAGGTGCCAGGGTTCGTGGGCTGTGGTATGTTCGGAATTTGGGTTTTGGGAGGAGTGGTATGGTACCAGCAGGTCTGGCCAGGAGCGGGTAGCGTGGGTGGATTGATGGGATGGGTGGGCGATGTAGAAGGATATGCTGTTGCACTTGCAGTGGGCTTGGAGGCGGTTGGCGGTGGCGCGGTTGAGACTTTCCTTTGAAGCTGAGGGGTCGCGCCAGTAGAGAGGTAGTTGGGGAGATGTGTTGATATCGTGGGACCAACGTTCGAGAGAGCGATTATTCAAGGTGGGCATGAAGTCCGAGAAGCCTCCGTCGCGAGTGTCGTGGATGTACTCGTAGCCTTTGGGGTCTAAGATACTGTCAAAGGCTTCCAGGGTGCCTGTCATGACGTCCCAGCTTTCGGTGCGGTATGTATTGCTGGGCTTGGGGACGCAGAAGGAGAGCATTATTGACCCGCACCGTTTGCAGAAGTACAGGGTAATGCGATCTGAAAACTTGAAGCTGGTGAGTTTGTCGAGTAGGGAGGAAGAGGGTTGGTAGCTGGCCGGCAAGAAAGCGGTGGAGAGGAACAGAGTGCCTGTCATGTGTCTACAGGAGCTACATGAGCAAAAGTAGGTGGGTATTGGGAAGGCATTGGAGGGGAGGGTGATGGTGTGAGCGGCGTCGCCACACAAGCAGGTGGCTTTGATGGTTTTCGTGTCGCTGGCCATGGCTGGTATCTTAAGAGTTGGGGTATAGATTGAACGTGATGTACTTGCCCGTGGTGCGGTGCTCGCTCCACTATAGATATAAAGGCGATGAAGTGAGGTATAGCTGCTTCATGTGGAACAACGTCAGACCACGCCCTTCAACAGACTGGTAGCGATACCCCGCCGTCTCTGGATCTCTTGTCGGCCTCATCGTGACATTTTGTGAGTGTCCTTGGCCTGACCTAAAAGTACACTGATGTAGATGCGAGTCACACGTGATGGTTGGTCGTTAGAGACGTGGTCAACGACCTGCACCGAATAAAATGCCCCCTTCACGTAGAAAGCGTTCTTGCCAAACCACGGCAACAAGGACACGGCCAGAGTCGGGCGACAGGAATTCTTTTCGCTTGCGCTTCAGAACGGCCATGCATGGTAGGATAGCATATCAAGCTCGATTCAAGCATGAAATTGTCAACACCAACACGCTGGCTCACCAAGATGCTCATATTGTGGCCTGTGCGCCCACGAGTGAACCATTAAGGTGTGGGCAGCACGTGATCGCGTATGGATAAAATCGATGTCTTGTGCTCCGTGGGGAGGCCGGGGTACAGGTGTAGCGCGCAACGGAGATAGCGGCGGAGTCGATGTGTAATGCATTGACGTGCGCGCAATTACGTGCTCGTGTTTGTTTTTTATTTCATATTTTCTCATTGGGGATGTAATTATTGGATGTTGGATGGGAGATTCCAGTGACTGTCGACAGCTTCACACTTCGAGCAGAAGCAGAAGCATAGCAACGAGTGCGCAGACAGGAATAAAATATACAGACAAGCTTAATTAAATGTGAGGCCAAGGGCGATCGCGGCCTTGCCTCGGCGCCTGTATCGGCGAGCACAAGCAGGCCGTGGGGAGAGTTTTTGGAGGGGTTGAGCAGACGACATGCCTTAAAAAGGTACACAAGAAATCTACATCTGCACCGAATACACAATCACCATCTTGACTTGCAAAGGCGACGTACACATTGTGTTCTTCAGCTGCGCTTCTCGCTTCATCTCAAGTGTCGGATCGAAGAGGGCGCGAAGTTGTCACTTACCAATCCAAGCCGCCACCTTCCGCATCGCAATCGCAATCGCCTCGGCGTCATATTTCCCTGTACATTTCCCGTCCGCCGACCACCTCTCAACCTTCTGCGCAACCCCTCGACTCGACCTCCCACTACATCCAAACGCCACAACTGATACACCTCTGCATCTGCCTTTCGTCCGGTACATCCGCCCTCCAATCCTCTTCAACGCGACGCTTGCTCTTGCTGTCCCGCGCATAAGCATTTACTAGACCATCGCACTACCGGCCCATTGGACGACTCTCGCGTTCATATACACCCATACAACCACGCAAGGAAGCTCTCCCAAGGAGCATAGTACGGCTGGGCTTGTCACGTTGCGTCAAGACCCTCCTCTCCGGTCTCCAACGTCTCAAGCCTGCGTCTGGCATACCATACCCACCCAATCTCCACCATGGTCGCCCAAATCCCCAGCCTCGCCGACTTCGATGTCTCGGTCGAGAACGGGTTCCTCCCCACCCAACCTCCCCTCGAAACTCTCTCGGATGAATACTACAAGCCGTGGGAGGATATTGTCAAGAACCTCCAAGGTCTTATCCTGAGCAAGAGGCTCCGCGGTGTCGTCAACAAGCTCCCAGTATTGTCGACTGACTACCTGAAAGATGCCCAGGAATGGCGCAGAGCATACAGTATCCTCGGCTTTATTACACATGCGTACATCTGGGGTGGTAACAAGCCCGCAGAGCGCATTCCAGCGCCCATCACCATCCCGTTCTTGGAGACCTGCGACTACCTCGAGCTCCCTCCCGTAGCCACATATGCCGGTCTGGTCCTCTGGAACTGGAAGCCTTTGTTCGACTCTGAGCGTACTGACACGCTTTCCAACCTGGACATGTTGCACACATTCACTGGCTCCATGGATGAAAAATGGTTCTATCTTGTCAGTGTTGCCATTGAAGCTCGTGGCGCACCTCTCATCCCAATGATGCTCGACGCCATCGCAGCTGCGCGTCGTGGCGATAAAACTGTTGTACTGGAGTCTCTCCGCAACTTCGCCGAGCGCGTGGACGAGTTAGGCGTGCTTCTTACGAAGATGTACGACAACTGCGATCCGCACGTCTTCTACAACCGTATTCGTCCATACCTTGCAGGTAGCAAGAACATGGCTGACGCAGGTCTGCCCAATGGTGTAGTCTTCGACAATGGAGGCCCGATCAACAAGCAACGCTACGTGCAATTCTCTGGCGGCAGCAACGCACAGAGCAGTATCATCCAATTCTTTGATCTCGTTCTGAACGTCGAGCACCGCCCGACTGGCCAGAAGAAAGGCGATGAGCCTCACTCGGCCAAGAAAGCGCCGCCAACCAGCTTCATCCACGAGATGCGCAAGTACATGCCGGGCCCACACGCTCGCTTCCTCGCGGAAGTCGGCAAAGTCGCAAACCTCCGCGCTTTCGTCGAAGAGCACTCCTACGACTCTGCCCTCACCGTCGCTTTCGACGCCAGTCTGGCTATGCTGTCCGCTTTGCGTGACAAGCACATCCAAATCGTCTCGCGCTACATCATCATCCAGTCCGCCGCTGCCAAGAAGCGCGCCGAGGCCGAGGGTGGCAAAGGCGGCGAGAAGAAAGTCGATCTCGCGCACAGACCGAAGACTGCCGAGAAAGACGGCGAGAAGAAGGGTCTCAAGGGTACAGGCGGAAGCACTCTGATTCCTTTCCTCCGCCAGGCTCGCGACGAGACAGGCGAGCCAGCCGTTGACGCCTGGGCGCGCAGACTTCTGAGCAAAGAGAAGGGTCCAGCAGGCATCGAGCTCAGCAAAATCGAGCGCAGGGCGAGCAGATCGACAGCGCAATGTCCCGGGCTGGCGACTGTGTGGCAGGCTGATCAGAGCGAGGGAGGCATCTGCATTACTTGAGATGCGGTGTGGGACTGTGAGGAGCAGGCTGGGTCCTGACGATAATGATTTTCTTTTCGATGAGTTGCAAAAAAGATCTTGAAGCGCTGGGAGGTTCGCGTTGAATGATACAAAAAAATTGGTAGGAAAAGTACGGCACTACGATTTGCCACGGGTAGAAACAAGAAGAGCAACCAAATCATAGAACAGGTACTTGTAAAAGCGAAAAAGGCTCACGCCCGAAGAATTCAAGTACATCCTGATCCTTTCCAACTCCCTTGAGTTAATAGCATCAAGAATGTTCCGATCAGAAGCCATTGCGCATACTGTATCCCGAAATCAACGCGAAAGAAAGAAAAAAAAGAGCTACAAAATAGACCTTACTTCGCCGTCCTCCTCGCCTCCTCCCAAAAACTCAAAACTCCAACCCCGTCAAGCACCCTCTGCATCTCCGCCGTCATACCAATCTGCCTCTCCACCATCTGCACCATCTCGGATAGCTGTGCGACCAGGCTGGCGACTTCTGCGTCTCGGGCAGCGCTCAACAGGCCCTGGCGTCGGCGCTCGACGTATGGCTCCAGTCTGTTCGACAAATCGGCCACGAGGCGGAGGTTGGAAGCGTTGTTGGCTTCGCAACGGCGGATGCGGCGACTGTGCTTGACTTTGAAGGTGACGTACGATGTGAAAGCGAGGGCGATGGTGGCGCGGACAGAATCATATTCTGTTGTGGCTGTCAATGTCCCGGGTGCGGTTGTGGGTGGGATGATTGGCGGCGGATTTGTAGCGTGGGGGTCTGCATTTGGTGATTGCGAGGGTGGTGTTCGGTTGGTGTTGTCGTTCGTTTCTTGGGCGTTGGAAGGATGGTTTTGGGTGTTGCGGGTGGAGATGTGGCTCGTTGGGAGGCTCGCAAGGTCTTGCGTGGTTGCGCCGGGTGAGAGGTCGTCTGGCTGTTCCTGGGTAGTTGTGTCTTCCTTGGAGGTTCTTGCTGGGTGCTCTTCGCTGTCTAGGCCTGTTCTGTCGAGGAGGTCTGATTGGGAGGTGATGTGATCTGGCGCGTCTGTTGGTGAATGATTGGTCTTCGGAGACATTGTAACGATGGTTTCTTTCGGCGATTGATGCTGTGTATCTTCTGTGAGTGATGATTTTGGTGTTATGACTGATGTTTGCTTGGTTGTTTGAGGTACAGAAGTGGGCGGCCTTCTTTCTGAATCAAAATCTTCCATGTGAGGATGGCACAGCAAGAGCATTGCGATGGAGTTTCCAGGCAGGCATCATCGTGTAGATATGAGGGTTGCGAGGAAGTCGACACCAACCTAAATCTCTTCAGTCTGATAGCTGCTACGCGACAGTATAGTCCATGGCCAGGTATATCCTCGCTCCATCGTCATACTGCCGAACACGAGTCTCTGAGCCTCATCTTCTCACAGCATCTACTATCCTCGGAAAATAAACCGAACACGTCCCTCTCGCAACCTCCGCCTTACACCCCGTCAACTCCTCCAACCGCGCAAGACTTCCCGCCACCGTGTCCGCGCGGGCACACATATAACTCCCACGACCATAAGGAACTCCTTTCCTCCTCGCTCCACAACTCGCCGTCCACCGCCTCTGCTCCAACAAACCCTTGTAGAGCCTCCCAATCGTCAAGCCCTCTCCGTGCTCAGATTCGATCCGCCGACTCTCGGAATACGTCCCCTCATATTCCTCCGAGTCGACTTTCCACGAAATGACAATCCACGCTTCCGCAACGGGAGGATTCGTTAGATACACGTTCGCCCAGCTCGCCTCAGAAGCGAAGTATTTCCAGATGGCAAGATTCGCGGCTAAATTTGGGAAGCAGTCAGGCGGACCACCACCGTGGCCATTCTCGTAATTGTAAGTGAGAAGCGGACAGAGTTTCCTCGAGGTGATCTCGGGGCCGAGTGAGAAGCCGAATGCGCCCCCGGTCGTGGGTAGGTAGCGGAGGGTTTCGATTCGCACTGTCTCCCACGAGACTTTGGGACGGAGGAGCGAGGAGCTTCTGATGGCGGACGAGAAGTACCGGCTGACGCTCTGACAAGCTGCGAGGTCGAGAAAGGAGAGGTTGTCGAGGATCATTTCTAGGAGTTCTAGGGTTCGGAAGACGGTGTTTTGGGCGACTTGTGAGGGATGTGGAGCAGAGAAAGTGGAATCTTGTGCATCCTGTCTGTCATCCATGTTACCAGGCTTTGTGCTTTGATGTGGCCCTAGAAACTAGTATGAATTACAGCTGGTGGTGATTATGGTGGAAGGTGCTCAGATCAGTGAGAAAGTTTCTCTTTTCTTTTGCCGATACAATACTGCAGAGTATCGAACGGAAAGGAACGAGAGATTTCCATCGCTGTTGATAATTGCAGAGCACAGCCTGATGGGGCAGACTAGAAAGCGTTTGCAAGTGCATCCTTCGAATGCACAGCCACGTTCTGCTTACTTTTGATCCTACGCCTGGCGAGTGACCTGTCACTTGACGTTGGGGTGAGCCCGCGAATATGGAGTCTCAAACATCGCAGCAATTTGTGTGTAAAGTGAACGAGAAGTTGTGTGGCCTCTGTTGCTAGCGACTTTCAAGTTCGAGTTCAAGATCTGAAGTACTTCATCCGACTCCCGTGTGATTAGTCATCACACAGGGTTAGGGTCAACAATTGTTGACACGTCCAAATGTTTCCCACATACAGCGAAGGTACATGTATCTTGTAAATTGTCATGTCGTTATCCATGAACGAAGAGCTATGAATTGTGAAATCGATCATGCTTAGCCGGTCAAAGCTCACATTGCCTGGGTCATCATGTGCGCATTCATGTTAATGCTTCTAATTTGTTTCCTATAGATCGGCCTAGGCCGCCCATTGATCTTCAATGCCGGAACTTGGTCATATCTGGACGCACCCATAATACAGGGACATTCACTTGTTAACAGCTCATCATAGCCGTACTTGCGCGAGATCTGGCCTCGTGAGAGACCGGAACAGCGGGTTGTATATGACCAACAGAGATCAAGAGCATTTTCACGGGCGTTTTGCGCACTGGTTCGACTCGCCTGCCGTTCATGCCGTGCGCCGGAACCTCGAAACCGGAGAACGAAGTAAAGGCGAAACGAAGTAAAGGCGAGTGCGCGCGTTGCTGTGAGGTCGGGACTTTCACCTGCTTTGGTCTGCATGGACATTTAATCGTGTCTCCAGAAAGCATATCCGCTATCGGTTCCCATTAAGAACAGGAAGCGTCGTCATATTGGCAACGTACGCGCGTATGAAAATTAATGCACCTAGAACATCCAGCCTTCGTCACCGCTCTCACCCAGGCCTTTCTTTCCTTCCGACACGGGAGAGTTCACATGGCCTGCCGGCGAATCCACGGGTACCTTCTCGGAGGGCGCTAAGATGAACATATCATGGACGACAACATACCCCGCCATCAACTTGTGGCTGATCACCAACCAATCCTGGGCGCAGCCATCAAGCATCATCTGTGAGTCCTTGTAACTATCGATCGCGAAAACTCAATCTAATTACCAGCAGCGAACTCTGGCGCTGGATCAGAGCTATGGACCATCTCCTGTGGCCAGAACTGCACTGAGCCCTTCTTGCTTCGCGCAGTGACCGCAGAACCTGACACAGCCGAGCAGGAACACGGTGGGTTCTATAGTCGACAATTTTGGATTCGTTCAGACAGGACTGACAATGACGTTTCTTCGATCTCGCAAAGCGTATCGTCGTCAACGGCAAATCTGTCACCAACCGCTACTAGTCACTCAACGAGCTCCAGCTCTACAACGACATCTGTCTCCTCATCGATTCCTACATTCGAGTCACCAGCGTCGATTTTGGCATCTGACAGTGGTACGGCGACTCCCGGGCCAAGCGCAGCACAAGATGGCGGCAGCAACAACATTTCTACTCCTCTGGGCGTCGGGATAGGAGTAGGACTTGGTGCCGCGCTATTGATAGCAGCAGTCTACATCTTTTGGCGCCGTTCTCGAAGACGTGCGAAGGCCATTCACGCAAGCTCAGCCCATATGTTCGGCAACGAGATGCCGTCGTCCGGAAAGTGGCCACAAGAGCATACGATCTCAAACAGTGCGCCAACCCAGACCTCATACGCATCAGCCGACAGCAAGCCACCGCAGTCTTACTTCTCAGAAGTGGCGGGGAGTCGCGGCATGCAAGAGATGGCTGGCAGACAACTAGAGCCTCAAGAACTTCCGGCAAACAGCCCTGTGACGGGCTGGCGTTAGATTCCCGCCGAATTCGTGCATTGTCTTACTGGCCTTCACTGGACTCGCTATTATGTTCCCGGTTGGCTCGCTGTCAGCCAACGAATGTATGAGTCGACGACGCCGCTTTCACGGACCGCATGATTTGATGTCCGTCGATGAAAAAACCAGAGCTTTCTGTACGCTTTTGTGGAGTACGGAGGATGAAGATTACTTTCGAGAGGCTGTCGCTTGCGTCGTTGCGCTGCGATTTTCGTCACCACAGGCAAATTATCTGCATGGTGTGGCCTTCGTTGACTGAACAAGCCATCTGTTATTAGGCGCTAGTGCCAAGTTGTGTTTTTGAATCATGACATAATACTTTCCTACAGATCTTCTGCACGCTGCCGTGTCGAAGCCAAACGCATTCACGTTGACCTTGACTCTTCCGTCGGAACTTCACTCACAAACCCGCTTTGACAAGTTGCCCATTTGGTATGCAGAGAGATTTGTCCGAATTAGCTTGAGAATTTGTGGCCGTTCACGGTATCAACGGCTCTCATACAGACAGGTCGTGAAAATTTTGTGATTCGCATCCAATGTGCTGCGTATTCTTCTCACACAAGCAACCGGTCGAGGTATGTTGACTTTTTGGCAGTCATGTTCGTCCTCTCAAACATCTAGTCTCGATGTAAAGCGCATTCTCTGCAGAGTGAAGGGTCAAGATGTCACACCGATGAAGAAGGCCTGGCAGAAGCGAAAGTGCTGGACATATGACAACTTCCATCAGGAGCCCGATTCCGATCTAGAAAGCAAGTTTGGTCTGGACTGGTATGAGTGCAAGTGGCCCAATAATCACGAAGTGATGATAGGGAGTGCCGTCCGTCGAAGTCATCCCTTGATCGAAATCGAGGTGTAGACCTTTGGACAAAACTAGGGCTGAGCCCCACTTTCTTTCGGAACAAGCCGGCGGGATGGCTAAGCCCAAAAGTCTTTATACCGTTGGTGTTTGTCATTGTATGCTTGTGCTTACAACCATGTTTCTTTTCATAAATTCACCTCACGCGTTGGCTCTGGCACTACCTTCAATACCACGGCTGACATATGTCAAATGAAGCAGTAGGATCTTGTGCACATCGAATCAGCATTCCCTTTGGATGATTGAGCACCACAAGATTGGCATCTAGGCCCCCCACCTCTGCGGCTAAGCTATCTATACCCATCTTCCTTGGTCTTTCAGCCTCACCAACTCAATAGGCGAGAGATGCTACTACTGGGTATCCGGGACGTTGATCCTCCCAGGCGGATTCAGTACGCCAACACTGCCCCGCTGCAACGCTCGACGCAACTTTCACGCCTGATTAAATATGTGTGATTGTCCACGCATAAGGCCGGTTCATGTCGACCAGCACCTGACCAGCATCCGATACGCTTATCTCAGGGTAAGCCTTTTCCGACTATGGCACTCTCGGTATCGACGCTCGGAGGAGCTTTGATGCTGGCTCTGCTCAGCCGTATCATTTATCGCCTGTACTTCAGCCCTCTGGCTAAATTCCCCGGACCCAAAATCGCTGGTAAATAAGGCTTTACGACTTTTCAACTTGTGACTGACCACGATAACAGCAATTACTTCCTGGTATTGTGCATACCACGACATAATCGGCGGCGGCCAATATGTCTGGGTTGTCGAGCGGATGCACCAGAGATACGGACCGGTTGTGCGGATTATGCCGAATGTGCTACATGTCAACGACCCCAGCTTTGTCGACATCCTCTACGCAGCACAATCTCCTTCGCAGAAGCGTGAGCGAGGCCAGACAGTTCTGAATTTCTTCCAGGAGCACTTGTCCGTCCTTCCCACGCGAGATCACGACTTACACCGCCGCCGTCGCGCGATACTGAGCCGTTTCTTTTCGCAACAGAGAGTGCGTCAACTGGCCCCTGTCATCGGCAACACATTATCAGACTTGTTTCAACGTTTGGACCGCTGGGATGATGGCCCCTTCCCAATGAGCGTAGCTTACAAAGCTGCAACCAAAGATGTCATCCAGGCATATGCCCTTGGGGAAGGTGACAAATGCCTGTTTAAAGACGATTTCAACTCTGCGTTCTTCGAAGTCATGGCCGCTGGCCGCTTGACTCATATCGCAGTCCACTTCCATTGGTTTCCCGATCTCATGAGCAAACTGCCGCCATCAGTGATCACAACGTTGAGCCCACACGTGCTAGCTTTCATTCGCTTCATCGAGGTACGGCTTCCGCGGACTTTTACACTTCGAGCCTGCTCATACTCACTACCCATCCCAGGACATAGGCACAAAGATCGAGGACATCCGAGCTCGGAAGAGCTCCTCCGAAAGCAGAACCATCTTCCACGAAATATTAGAAAGCAATACTTCTGAGAACGAGAAGTCGACACCACGTCTCATCGACGAGGCCATGGTGCTCACCATTGCCGGGGCAGACACAACCGCTTCGACCTTATCAGCGCTGACGTTCCACATCCTCAACGATGTCATGATCTTCAATCGACTTCGAGAAGAGCTTGAGACTGTGATGCCTGACGCGAGCGAATTCCCCGATCCAGTGAAGCTCAGCACCCTGCCGTTCCTCAACGCTCTCATAGAAGAAGCGCTCCGTCTGTACCCAAGCGCAACCCATCGCCAAGATCGCGTGGCTCCGGATGACGATCTCATCTTCAGCCACCCCAACGGAAATCAATCCATCATACCCGCCGGCACGATCATTGGTATGACCGCGCCCCTGCTTAACCGCCATCCCGACTGGTACGAAGATGCTGAGAGCTTCCACCCTGAACGATACTTGGACGACCCAAAATTGCTCAGGCGACACCTCACATTCTCCAAAGGAGGGAGGCAATGTCTCGGTATCAACCTTGCCTACCAGGAGCTGCAGATGTTCATAGCAGGCATCTTCCGAAAGTACAAAATGTTTGACAAGTCTGCGAGTCGACAGGATGGCCCGACGCTGGAACTTTTCGACACGACGGTGGAAGATATCAAGATGCATGCAGACTATGTATCGCCGGGTTTGCGGCCGGGAAGTTATGGTGTGCGAGTCAAAGTCAGGCATAGCTAGCAGAGTTTCCTCGTCGGCCAGGTCAGCCATCGACTTCCTGGTTCGTTATAAAGCGAAAATCTGGTATGAAGACTTGTGTAGGCCCTTGTCTTTGCTTGACGACATCTTTGCATATCGAGAAGCCTCACGATTCTCTTACGTACACTTCTACGCCTCAGACCCACGAGTGACGGCAAGATCTCATTTTGCCCATGGTTGTGTAAACATGTCTCGCTAACATATGTTGCGCACCGTGAGGTGCCTCGCAGTAGCCACGAACTGCCGTGGCCATGGTAAGCCTTGTGTCGAACAAACAGCACGCCTGGAAGCCATTGCAGGCACCGAATCGAATAAAAGTCTCAACCCTCACAATCTCAACACCGATCTCACCCTCACTCAAGCGCAACCTTTGTCCCGTTCCCAGAGCAGCAAGTCACTGACACCTTCTCGATCCACGGCTCCGGGTCCCTGCACTCGAGCGTCTTGAACCTCTGCATCAAGCGAATAGTAACGTAGTAAGTCTCCGTCAGCGCATACTGCTGCCCCAAACAAACCCTCGGCCCTCCGCCGAACGGCAAGTAGTTCCAGCCCGGTCTGAGTGAAGGGTCTGCCCAGCGCTCAGGCCTGAAGGCCTCGGCATCAGGGCCGTAGGCGGAGGGCTGACGCATCATAGAGTAGGAGTTGTACATGATGCGGTTGCCTTTGGCGACGAAAAGGGGTTGGAGACCATCTTTGCCGCCGCCGTGGGGGAGGACCGTGTCTTTGAGGGCGAGTTTGCCGAGGATCGGGACTGGTGGAAAGAGGCGGAGAGCTGGGTGGCAGTTAATGAGGATCTTTGGTTGATAATGGTGGAAAGGCTGGGTTTCTTACTCTCTTGCACGGTGTACTTGATGTACTTCATGTTCCGCAGAGATTCGTACGAGGGCTGCTCGCCGTTCAACTCGTCCACTTCGGCTCGGAGCTTCTTGTAGACCTCTGGTTCTTTAGCCAGCATGAACCACAAGTTACTTAGCAGAGAAGCAGTCGTGTCTCTGCCAGCTAGCAGGATATTCAAGCTCTCGTCGCGGACACGCGTAGCGTCGACCTCCTTGTGGCGCGCAAGCTCGTTGACAAACACATATCGCTCTCCTTTCTCTTTGGCCGTCTCAGAGAAATCGTTGGAGGTTTTGATCTGCATCGCCTGCTTCACCCATCCCTCAACAGAGGCGTGCGCATACTTGACCGCCTCAATGCCCTTCTTACGTGGCGTCAAGTAGTAGAGCGGGCCGAGCATGTCCTTCCAGATCCCATCATTAAGACACTGGTCGAAAGTCACCGCGAACTTATCCGCCGCCTTGTCGCCACCAAGGCAATCCGTACCAGTGCCCATCAGGAAATCGGTACTGGTATCCATAGTGAATTTGTGGAACAGCTCCTGCAGGTCTACGGTCGATCCGTCGGTAGGAATGCAGGAAATGAGTTTCTGCACATACGGCTCGGACTGATCGATCGCAGAGACCTGCGACTTCTCGAACTGCGGGCGGAGTATTGCGCGAGAGTGCTGCCAGAACGCGCCGTCTGTAGTGAAGATTCCGGAGCCTAGAAAATCATTCAGAGTGCCTTGGCGGATTGACTGGATGCCCCTAAGTTCATTGCGATCAGTTCAGGAAAACTCGCACTCTGCCGCCACTGGATAAATAGTACATACCAATCCTCGAACCGCGTCGACAACGCAGTCTTGATGTTCGCCGGGTCATTAGTAATCACCAGCCTACGGCTCAGATTCTGATTGACATACGTCGCTCCAAACTCCGCATGGCGACGGTGGAAGAGCTCCAAGAACCGCTTGTTGTTCTTCGCCTTGATGATCTTGTACAGGTTCAGGAAGCCAAAAGGGCCGGTGCCGGTCAAGGTCGATGTAGTCGGCTGACAGCCGTGGCGGAGCTTGAAAGCGCGGCGGGTTTGATTCAAGTAGTACTGCGAGTAGGCGTAGTAACTCAGGAGTGAGATCGCGGTGACAAAGATGAGGCCTGCGGTTGTGGGGTGCTGGGCCGGCCACGCGAAGAGGGCCATGGTGGGAGGCCTGAGAAGGATGTCAGGGCTGGATGGGATTGAGCTCCGGCGTGATGGTTGTTGTGGCCCGTCGCTACCTGCCCACCGGTGCAGAGGACTGAAGATGTTCTTTTTGTGTGATTGTCAGCCGCAGCCACTGAGATATTTGTGGTGTGTCGCTTCCTTGCACGAGCTGAACTGACGGAAGGTGCCTCGGCCAAAGCCCCACTTCACGTGTCTCGTATAGATAGCGAAGGATTTGTATTTCGTACCTACTGCATCTCGTTAACCATAATGCACTGACACGTGAGAGCTCATCCGGGAAAGCGAAAGCGCAAAGCATAAATCGTTCTCATAAAATAAGGTAGGTATCAAATTTCCATCCGGTCCACTCCTAAAGTCAGCACCACCACAAACACCACTCAATGCACCCGCATGCAGCTCTAGCTGCACTCCGCTTCTAATCCCAGTTACCAGGACCAAGCTCGACAGGCACACCCTTGCGCATGGCATCCATGATGTTGTCAATCGACCAGGGCTCCCACTTGTAGCCTGGCGGATAGTTGGGTGGGATTCCGCTCTCGTCGAAGCTGATGCCCTTCTTCATCGTCTCGATGTTCTTGGCGTAGTGCTCGTAAGCATAGACCTCTGGGTCGTGGTCCCAGACCCAGCGAGGGTGCTTGGGCTGCGCGAGACGCGGGTTGAGCTTGACCTTGGACCAGTCGGTGACTTGCAGGAGCTCGGCGTTGGAGAAGCCCATCTTTTGCGCGCAGGCGTTGCGGATGAAGCTGTGGTGGGATTGTTAGTATTGCGACATGGGAAACTGGACTGACAGCGTGAACCTACCGGTATCGCACGTGGGCCTCGACGGCTTCCGGGATCTTGTCCTTTCCGGAGAGCTGCAGGCAAGTGGCAATGGTGATCGCATCCTCGATGGCCTGGGTGGCACCGTTGCCGGATGCAGGCAAGAAAGTGTGTGCAGCATCACCAATCTGGATCACACGAGATGCAGGCGAAGTCCATGTAAGCTGCGGGTCACGCCAGAGGAGCTCGAAGTTGACGATTGTGTTCGGGGGTGTGACCTTGACGAGTTCCTTGAACATAGGTGCCCACTTATCCGGGCTGGGCACATCATCGAGACCCTTGAGGACGTCGTCAGAGCTGATGAAGTTACTCCAGGACTCGGCGGAGTTTTCGTTTGCCTAAGAAATGTTAGCATAATGAAGCGTTGCCGTCCGATTTGACAGGAAACGTACGTCGTGGTTCAGAATCCAGATCATGGTGTCAGGGCGGGTCAAAGTCAACGCATATGCGCCAGGTGCAAGGTAAGTGCGGACCATGGGCTCGTCGTTGTTTTCTCCGACCATCTTGTAGTGCTCCTTGACCTCAGGGTTCTTGTCGAGGTGCTCGATGGGGAAAGCCGCACGCCACATGGCACGGCCAGAGGACTTTGCGCGAACCTGGCCACCGACCAACTTTTGCGACTTTGATCCAACGCCATCTGCAGCAATCACCATGTCGGCTTCATAGGTCCTGCCATCCTTGGTGACGACACCCGCCTTATTGTTGGCCGCATCCTCAAAGTAGTCGACCACTTGAGCGTTGAAATCAATCTTCACACCAAGCTTCTCGACCTGACGCACGAACATTCTGTAAATGAGAGGACGCATCTGGAAAGTGCCAGGCGGGGTATTGGGGTCGAGGCCGGCGGCCTTCAGGCGTTCTGCAACCTTGAGAGGCTTGACCATCTGCTCGCCACTGTGCTTGTAGGTCTCGATCCAAGCGTTGTGCATGCCGATGGAGTCGTACTCGGCCTTCATCTCGGGCCAGTGCTTGAAGAAGGGAGTCGCGCTCAGACCCATGAAGTACATGTCACCTTGGAGCATGTTAGCTACGAATTTGGTTCACTTGATCGACCAGAGCTGCTGAACGAACCTGCAGTGTTGATAGCAGAGTCACGCTCGAGGACCTGCACTTTGTGTCCTTTGCGAGTGCACTCAATTGCGGCGGTGAGACCAGCCAGACCAGTTCCTACAATCAACACATTGATTCCTGACTCTGGGTACGAGCCAAGCGGCTTGGGCTCTGATCCTTCCTTTGCCATGTTGCCAGATATGAATTTCCAAGGATTCACGAGTAGATCAAATGACATACAGCGCGTATGGATGGGAGGGAAGTGGGAGAAATGGAGGGGATCAAAAAAAGATGCGGGCGAGCTCACGGCGGTATAAGCACCATGATAATAATACGTCAGCTAAACACTTTACACTGGAGCATGCCGGGCATGGCGATGCTTGTGTGCGGCTACAGGCCTCCACCGCGTCTGTCGGAGCGCGAGTGGCCGAGATGTCAAACGCGGTGAGTTGAAGCACCGATGGCAGCGATGAAGTGCGTGTGTATGTGTCTGGCGGTTGCTAGGTCTCTTCGCGTACGGCTCTCCGCCATGTTCGCCAGCCAAATCACGCGCGAGAGAGACGACCGTTGGTAGATGGCGACATGTACAGGGGTCGTAGCTGCCGCTGTGGAGTCGATCTGCCCGGCTCAGACTTCTGGCATCGACACTCAAAGGTGTGGCGCCGGCTCCGGCTCCTTCGGGACGCACACCGTCCACCCGTGTCAGCCTCAGCCTCAGCTTCTGGTACACAACATCGACAACGACGACACGAGCCATTGATGCATGCGTCCGTCGACGCGCTGCTGTACGACTGATGCCGTGCCTCAACGGTAGCCACGCTCCATCATTCTCCCGCTTTTAAAGGTAGGCAACAATTCCGTCGTGGGCCCTGCACGCGGTCTCCACGCCGCCCTGTCGATCGCCCTCCCCTTCGGGCCCGCACATCACAGCGTCATACACGACAGCGATATCCCGACTCGGCATTCATCTACAATCATGGCAACCTGACGGCTCGTCCAGTACGACAGCCCGTTGGTCCCTGCCCACCAATGCATGTGCGCTGATCGTCACCATTGCACCGCTATGTTGGAGGTAGGGGATGTGCGCAGGCTAGCGAAATACGAGTTGGCAGGATTGCTGCACCCTCCATTCAGCTCACGCTCCCCGGACAGTCCGGGTACCTGGCAACTTGTTGTTTGGCGCGCGCAAACGACCAGTGAAAGCCAAATGAGCTCCGAACCTTTGTTATCTGCCCTATGGCCTGATGCTGAAAGACTCTGGAGCTTAGAGATAAGCATACGCTCAACGGAGCTAATCTATGGAACCATATTTAACACACGTACCAGGCGTTACGTGTCTCGGTATGAGGCGCACTGAGCGATTGATGTATGCACCTGTTTCATGGCATACTCCGTTACTCCTTCGAGGTTCCTGTGTCCCTCGCTCGCAGGACAACAACTCCTGCCTAAACGGTGCAACCTGACCAGCCTTATCTCTCTTCCAACATAGACATCTGGCCTTCTCAGTGGTAGTCTCGGCATGCATGCAACTTGAGTCTCGGCGCAACGATATTGTCTACTTCCGGTGGCGAGGTACGCGGAGCTTGGGCTGAGTGACTGGGCATTCGTAATCAGTGAATTATTGTGTCCATGGAAGTCATTCAGTACATTGCCATGAAGCGGCCATGGCGAGTTGAACTTGTGTATTTGCAGCAAGCTTCACATAAGGTAACTTTACGTGAGCCTCACAGGTGCGTCAATTTGCTGAAACCAAACTCTCAGTCGCTCGTGCAGAAGGACGAACTTACGTGTACTGTGCATATTAGAGATTCGTGGCTGCAGTATTCGGAGATGAGAAATGTCCGATACTGCATGCACGATGAGAACAGGGGTGGAACTCTGTGACGAGCTGCTCTGCAGAGCGCCACGGACACCATCCCTTGCGTTGGATTCTCCGAACGTGGTTCGTCTCATTGGCTTCGCCTGCCGTGGGAGAGAGTCTACGCTTGGGCCAAGGCTGTCTGACGATCTCTCGAGATCTATCATAACAAGGGCAACGGTTCCACAAAAGTCTTGACAGAGCCGTCCGGCTTTTGCCTTGAACACGTCCCAGCACAACGACATTCGCCACAGCAAACCGCTGTTGGAATTTGGATAACACCGTTTCGATCGGGAACCATCCGGCCTGGCAGTGGATACCCTGCCGTCAGCATTGCTGCTTTAACACCTACACATCCTCCTACTTGGTCTCTCCTCGAACTACCTGCTGGAGGAGAAGCTGTCTGCTGCTATCAAGACATTCGCGTGCCTAACCGACTGTCTCTATCATGCAGCCTCTTACTATCGTCGCCTTGGGCGTAGCCGCCGTCGGCTTCACCCTACTGTCACTCTTTAACAAGATTCAATCCAAGCAGGCCTGGAGAAACAAGTCGACCGAGCCACCTGGACCAACTCTAGTTCCATGGGTGGGACGCATTCACGACTTACCAATTGAGAAGATGTGGCTCAAGTTCGCCGAATGGGCCGACACGTATGGACCTCTTTACCGCACACAAATGCTCGGAGACAACTTCATTATCATCACCGACGAGAAGATCGCGGAGGACTTGCTGGTCAAGCGTGCAAAGATTTACTCCGACAGACCTCAGATTCGCTCGCTGTTCGACGCAAAGAGTACTCATGGCTCGATGGAATACCTTCCACTCATGGGCAAGAATGGTACGTCACATGTGCTTTACTGTATTTGAGAACGGCAACTAACACAAACCACAGCACACTGGGCGCGCCAGAGAAAGTTCGCACACTCTACGCTTGTTGACGCAGGCAATGCTCGCTACAACGGCGCCATGTACCACGAGACCAAGCGATGGCTGAACCGCCTTCTTGACGAACCTGATGACTTCTCCTGGTCCCTCGAGGACATGTGCTCCAAGGTCATGACCCAACTCTCTTGGGACGACCCTGACATGAGCGAGTACTGCACGAAAAGTGCTTGGGGCCTCTTGACCCAAATGTCACCGGCTGGCCCGATTACCAACGTCTTGAGCCCTCTCTGGCATCTTCCCTTCAGCATTAATCCATGGAAAATTCGCGAACGCTCACGTCACGACGAACAGCAAGCATGGTGGATGGAACGTCTGCTCAAGACCCGCAAGCTGATGGAAATTGGCGAAGCTCGTCCTTCATTCATGCAGAAGTATCTCGACGGCGAGAGGACTGGAAACCTCACTGGCGATTACGAAGCGTCTTCTGCCATCGGCATGGTTGCGCTTGTCGGTATCTTCACTGTCGCTGGACCTTTGTACTACTTCCTCCTCGCTATGCTTTATCACCCGGAGTGGCAAAGAAAGATCCAAAAGGAGATCGACGAGCAATGCTGCGGTCGCATGCCCGAGCTTACCGACACCCCGAACCTTCCAATTCTTCGCGCTTGTATCAAGGAGACCATGCGCTGGAGACCCAATGTACCTACCGGCGTCGCCCATGAGGTTGAGGCTGATGACTTTTACAACGGCTACTTTATCCCCAAGGGCACTCGAATCTTGCCTCTCGACTAGTAAGTCTCGCCACCTTCATATTCACAATCCATTTCCATAGTTCTAACAACCATCCAGTGCCTTTCAACGCAACGCTGTCAAGTACCCTGACCCCGAGAATTACCGCCCCGAGCGCTGGCTCGAAGCCGGCTGGCCCACCTTCCAAGAGCCTCTCACTGAGTACCCCACTATCATGGGCATGACCTCGTTCGGCTATGGCCAGCGTGCCTGTCTCGGCCAGGGTGTCACCCGTGACGAGACCATCGTGGCTTGTGGTGGCCTCCTCTGGGGCTTCAACCTTGTGCACAAGCAAGGCAAGAACGGCCAACCCATCAAGCCCGACCTCAATGCCAGCAACTCCCTCCTTATTGTCAAGCCTGATCCCTACGAGCTCGCTTTCGAGCCCAGATCCGAGGCCCGCAGACAGGAGATGCGCGCCAACTGGGCACAATCCGACGCTCAAGACAAGAAAGAGCGTGCAGATTTCCTGGCTGCCGCGAGAGCAGCTCGCGCGCCCAAGACCGAGACTCCAGTTGACGTATCTGACAAGCCTCTCGTCGATACTACAATCGAGACGCCTGTTGTGCTCCCGCCTGTTGTCGCCGTGTCATGAGATGCTTGCCCGGCTAACGAATTGAGGAAGAGGAGGATGTAATGAGGCCCACCAGCACACAGATGTGCTCACGTTTCAAACGCGTCTGCTTGGACATTAGCTGGTCCAATTTTTCTTTGAGTCTTTGTTTCTTACTTTCGCCATCGAGCGGGTTTGTTTCTTTCTTTGGGTTTCGTTTTAGAGAGTGTCACTCACTATTGGGATTTATACGAAGAGGACACGAGGGATCGATGCCATAAGTAAGGCTGGTATAACGCATACGATTTCCTTGACTCTTTTGCAACTTTTTTTCATGGATACCATGTACAAGCAATGATACAATCAATACCTACTTCGTTCATCTCGAGGTCCCACCCACACTCTAGCACTGTCCTAGAGACTAGATCTAGAGCACCAGGTAGCTTGAGCATGACAAGCCTTCGTTTGCTGCGAGACTGTCTCTGCTGTATCTGCTTAGAGAGGCGGCAGATCGCCAACGTCAGCCTTTTCGTAGACTACTGATAGCGTCTTCACGTGAAGAAGAATTTTGACTGCCCAGAACCAGCGCCTCGGGATGTGTCGAGATATAAGTCACCAGTGGCAAAAACAATCACTCGTCGCATCGATACATCTGCAACAACAACACAAAGCGCAAACACCTCTGCACACACGCATATCCCGCCCGCACCTGCAGCGAAACAACATCAGGCCACCACCAGCAATTCACCAGCGCCCACAGATTGCGCGGAATAACCCTATCGTCCCAACTGAACTCCTTTCCCAGCTGCATTTCCCAATCTTATCGCTCATGACGTGACTTGGAGACAATACTGGAGACAAAAAGGTGAGACACCTTTTACCCCGGAGTCTCGCAGATTGAGGAGCCGATGGCACAGGGATGGGACGTCGAGGGATCCAGAGGAGAAAAGCGGATACTCCACTGTAGATGTGCATCGGTTTTGAGTTTGTGGCGCTGTGGACTCCGCCGCTAGGATCTTGGGAGGCGTCGACTTGTCGATCAAGGTGGACTCGGAGACTGCCGAAGACTCCCTCGCTGAGGTATGCACGATCGGTCTGTTGTTCATGGGCTTCTGGAGATGGGTCTCAATGGGTTCGAGATTCTCCTGGTTCAGATAGGGTTGACAAGCATGAAAGAGGCAATCGTGCTTCTTGTGCCTCAATGTTGGTTGGCCAGCAGAGTTTCAAAGGATCTGTATGCTTGCTTCCACCCGAAACTCTCCCTCCACTCAGGAACGTGCGGCACGGGTTTCGACTTGCGGGTTCAGAACGTCGGACCTGGCTCCTTGAGCTCTCCTTCTGCGCCTCTATTTCATGTCTTGAAGGCACGAAAGCTCACTGTTTACGCGTGGTATGGCTACACGCTGCTTGACGCTTGTCAAATCTGTTGCTATCCGACTTTGCTCGAGCATTGATACCATTGAGGTGGTACAATATGCGGTACGCTTCAATATTGATCACTGGACACAGCAATGAATGCAGAAGCGTTGGCAGAATGCATGACGTCTCTATTATATTGAGAGCTCCCGTGTCGCGTCTCACCGCATCAGCCACACTTCCCCATCCTCCTCGCTTCAAGCCGCCTTTCGGCTACGACTTCTGGCACCAGCTACGGATGCTAAGCTTTGTGGATCATTCTGAGCCGCGACCAGGAGGCTCCACACCAGCTGGGAGAATCAATGAGCAACGCCCTCTCTCGTTGACACAGACACAACAACCAAGCAAAGACGTTACACCGCTGGCTTTCCCAAAGTCCGAGAGGCCGAACAGCGAACACTCGTCGCCAGGTCGTTGCGTCGTGCTTTCGATTCGCATGTGAATGTCGGACATGCCACCGCCCTGCCCTGCTTGCCGGCGGGCAGAGCTGTCTCTCGTGATAGGTTCCTGGTCGACATGCTAAGGTAAAGGTCTGTGGGTGTTATTGCAGCGACACTACTGCACCGCTGCATCTTCCTCTTCGTCACGCGTCCCCTCCACATCTGCATTTGCTATACCGCTACTTGCCTTGGCCACTTTTCGCGAAGACCGATCAGATCGAAATACTCGTTCGTTCATATCAACACACCAACGCAAAGCAAATCACAACCACAGAACTACTTCACAACCATGTCTAAAACTATCCTCGTCACCGGCGCCACTGGCAAGCAAGGCGGAGCCGTAATCGACAATCTGGCCAACAACCCCGACTTCACCCTCCTAGCCGTCACCCGCAACAGCGCCGGCGCCTCGGCGCAAAAGCTCACGTCCAAGGGCAGCAACATCAAGCTCGTCCAGGGCGACATGGACGACGTGCCAGCCCTTTTCGCGAGCGCTGCTGAAGTCGCTGGCGGTTCGATTTGGGGCGTCTACAGCGTGCAGATCTCGCAGGGCAAGGGCGTCACTCACGAGGGTGAGATTCGACAGGGTAAGGCGATGGTCGACGGCGCTGTCAAGGCTGGCGTCAAGCACTTTGTCTACAGCAGCGTGGAGCGTGGCGGCGACGAGCACAGCTGGAACAACGCTACTCCCGTGCCGCATTTCCAGTCGAAGCATGAGATCGAGCACCACTTGAAGGACACTGCTGGCCAGATGGGATGGACGATTCTGAGGCCTGGTATGTCGTCCCCAGATTGTTTGAGATATTCCCTCACACGGAACTTTCGCATTAACAAATCCTCCCAGTCGCCTTCATGGACAACCTCGCCCCCGGCTTCCCAACACAAGTCTTCATGGCCGCCCTGCGCGACACCCTCGGCTCCAAGGCCCTACAATGGGTGGCTACCGCAGACATTGGCGTCTTCGCCAAGCTCGCCTTCACCAGCCCATCCGAATACAACCACCAAGCAATCGGTCTCGCCGGCGACGAGCTCAACCCGGCGCAGATCAGCGAAGTGTTCAAGGAAAAGACGGGCTCTGGACTGGACGGTACTTTCGGCTTCCTCGGCAGCGTCCTCAAGTACATGGTCACCGAGCTGGGTGTCATGATCGGATGGTTCGGCGAGGAGGGCTACAAGGCTGACATTCCGGCGTTGAAGAAGAAGCATCCTGGCTTGATGGATATGAAGACTTGGATTGAGAGGGAGAGCGCTTTCACGACTGTCTAGGTGCTTTTTTGTCGTCTCCGTGGTGTTGGCAATTTGGGTCAGGTGGCGTTATGATGTTACGGCATGGTTCGGTTTTATGGATTTACCTTTGGATGGAAGCCGAAGATATATATACACATGAAATGTATTACGAATGTCTCTGCATGAACGCCATTACATTGTGCTGTTTTGAAGTATGCTATTCGCAGATAATCTGTTGTCGACACTAAGAAGCTTGCTTGCAGTCTTGAGATTAACAACAATGCTGTTCCCGGGCATCTCGTGTTTGGTTTCTTGATTGAAAAAGCGTTCAATCGTGTTTTGAAAAACTGGACAAATGTATATTTGTATGAGTGGGGTATCGTAAAATAATCACAACAACTCCAGGCGTCTCGCGCCAGTGATGCGCCTCATGCCGCCTTCGCTATATTGCCCATACCGAAGAGGAGAATCCAAGACCAAAGCCCATAAACAATAAAACAAACACCGCAAGACCAACAATCCCTACTCCATCATGAGACCTACCCTTCCCCTCCCCTCCACCATCAGCGCCCTCTGTCTCGCCGGCCTCTCGACCAAACACCTCCTAACCTCCGCCTCTCTCGCTTTCTTCAGTGCCCGCAAAAGCCCCTCCCCAGCACTGCCCGGCATAAAAGCATTGGCAAACTCACGCGCGCACGCCGCCGCCTCAGCAAGGGAATAACAGCTCCAGTCGAACTTGGCACGATACCCCACGCTCCAGCCCATGGCGTGCGACTCCAGCAGGAACGCCCTCAGCGCCGCATAGTGCGCTTTCTCCGCTCCGGGCGAAGTCAAATGCAGTGTCAGCTTGACGGTGGTGGACTGCTGCTTGGCGGGGTGAGCGAGCAAGAACGCGTGCAGCGGCGCGGTGTCGAAATCGAAGGCTTGGGCTTCGAGGACGGCCGCGCTCTGAGCTTCGAGCAGTGAAGTGAGTTCGCGGCGAATGAGGTTGTTGGTGTGCGCTAGGGAAGGCGCTACGAGGACGCCGGCTTTGGAGAGGCGCAGCGTTTGGGTGTGCGCGTCGGGCGAGCTCGTGAGCAGCAGGGCGTTGTAGATTGCGTTCCGTAATTCGCCGGGCAGGAGCAGGTAGTGCATGGTTTTAGTTATCGTGGTCAAGAGATTTGGGTTGTTTGTTAGATTGGCGAGTGGATATGATTCGTTGTGGGTTTTGTGTATAAGGAATGCGTTCTATGTATAAGAGAAAAAGAGACGACAGACGACAAGACGAGAGCATGACAGGGTTAATATGTCTGCGGCCGATAAGCACACGCACGCGATGTGTAGATACTATGAGTCGCACACGCCCGCCGCCGTTTGCCCTTGGGTCTTTTTCTGCGGTGAGTAAGGCACCAGGGGAGGAGATCTGACATAGAGTTGCTCGGCGGCCAGCGTCTCTCGCGGCCAGCACCTCGATCGACAGCACCAATGAAGTCGGCCAAGCAAAGGCGTCAATCTCGCGTTATCGGTCCGTTGCTTCCCTGGCTAACTAGCAGTGTTGTTTCACCAAGCCAAGCGGGATGCTTGTTTTTTTCTGCCTGTTATCATCATTGTATCTGGCCATTTTGGTGCCGGAAAGGCTTCGACAGCGCATACCGGACCGTTGGTCATTCGGACCTTCTTGTCGCATGCATGTGTTGGTGAGGCTGCTTGCAGGCGGGGAGAGTGCATGTGGTCAGGTGCGCTGATTTACCCGGTTGCGTTGGGGTTGGTGGCGCGTGTTGATGTGCAGCTTGCCGGACGAGCCGGAGTACGTTATTTCATCTGCTGAATGGTAGAGTACTAGAGTTTGGTATACCACGACAGGTGTTCAATGCAGTTGAGCGTAGGATATGACACGGCCTTGCTCTCGTGTTCTTGCATGCAGACTGCACTGCTGCAAGCAATGGTGCTTACAGGTAGTGTTCATGCACCCTTCAATGGGGAGAAAACATGCTCGCGCAGGGGTTAGGGTTGGTGATTCGACAAGTCCCACGATTCGAACGGAATGTACATTTTGAGGATTTGGTGTAGTCGATGGTGTGAGCTGGTGACAGTCAAGGCTCTGTCTGCGAACTGATTGAAATGTACGTATGGTCGGATCATCTAGCCGTGATCTCTGGGTCCTAGCTATGGCTTCACGAAGTGAACACCCAACTTGATACTCAATTTGTCATTTTCCGCGTTAAGATAACCTTGACCTCCGGTCCAGTGTCCATAAGCCACCAGGAAGAACGACACAAACACCAAGAGACAAGCTATCCACGTAATGGATTTATCAATCTCGATGTTTGTCTAGCTATGTCGTTCTTACCAACGCCTCATTGACACGTTCAAGATGCCGCGAGCAAAACACTCGCGCTGCCATGGTTTTTTGACCAGTACAATAACGTGTCTACTCGCCTCTTGTAACAGCGCAGAGTCCAATCGCATACTAATACGCACCTTGTCCATCATTCATCCCGAGATCTCGTATAACACATATTGATTCATTCGCACGACCGATATAGCCAATCGCATAACTCTCTCCAGAAGCATCGAACAACTCCTGATCCAGCAGCTCCGAACCATAATAGGACATCACCGCGACCATGCAGAATGAGAAGGGATAAAAGCAGTTCAGTGACACTGTACAAGACGATGTAGTTGTCGCTACTCGGGCCCCGAGTGCTCAGTCTGATGCGACCATGCAACACCACACTGCCGAGCCCAATGCCACAGCAAAAGACCAGCCCGTGTAGGAACAAAATTGGCGAAATGAGGAAGACGAGTCTCGTAGCTACTTAATTGATCTTTTGACGAACCCAGTGCCGTTTTGGTTGACATTGCTGCCGTTCTTGATGTTCACCATTCACTTGGTCCAATGACACGGCTGGCCATGGAACTCGAAACCGCCCTTTGTCGCCCAATCGATGAAGCTCACACAAACCGCCGATGTAGCCTGTAATGAGTTCAGAGGCGTGTCCACAATCTGCTGGGACCAACCTTCGAGGGAAGGGAAGGCAGTCAAACCGAGCACATGGGATGGGAGATTGACCCCGCGTCGGGGCAGATCACCATCACCGAACAGCATGTGCTCTGATCGAGCATCACCACATCAAACCATTACAGCAACTGCAAGCAGGAGTACACCACCTCCCACCACCCGCCGCAAGGCGCCCTCCGCCTCTAGCCCTCACCATGCCCGCCTCCGACTACACCTCCACCATCTCTGGCGGCCTCAAGCTCAAAGGCAGCGCCAAAGACGCAGGCGTCAAAAAGAAGAGCAAGAAGAGCAAAAGCTCCAAAGACAAAGCAGCACCGAAACCCAGCAGCACATCACAAGACGGCGAAGAAGCAGGCGACAGCAAGGCTCCAAACAGCGAGCTTGCGCTCTCAACCACACACTCTCGCGACGCGACGCCCAGCGAACAACCGAGTAGCTCAGGCACAGGCTCAGGCAAGACCGAGGCGCAGCGCAGACACGAGGAGATCAAGCGTAAGAGGGTATGTCAAGCTTCCCAAAAACAATACAAAAAGCCCCCAATGTACACCATGCGACTAGCGGCCACAAGAACTTCACTAATCACCATACTTCACAGCTCGACGAGCGCCTAAAACGCGAAGGCGGCGCCAAAACGCACAAGCAGCGCGTCGAAGAGCTGAACAAGTACCTCTCGACGCTGTCCGAGCACCACGACATGCCGCGCATCGGACCGGGCTAACACTTCGCCTCTTGTTTTGTGTTGTATGTTTCAACCCTCCAGCTTCTGCGGCTTTGTATTATGCTTGTCTTTCCTTTTCTGCGCAGAAGCTTGCTTTCGATTCTGCCAATTTTCAGTTTTCGGTGTCAAAGAGGTATGCAATTGGGGGTTTGCGAACATGGGAAGTGACTTTTCAGCGAAGGCGTCATGGGAATATCCTTGTTGTCCTCCTCTTTCTCGTTTACCTTGATCGTTCACGCGTATGCTCATCATCTCACAAGGCAGTCAGACATCAGTCAGAAGAGAAGCTCCTGTGTGCATTGCATGCTTCGCTATCTACACTGCTCTCTGCTTATTCTCATACTCCTCTCTCATGTCATCTACGCTCGGGCGAAGTGACGTTGGGTAAGCTTCTGCTCTTCTTGGATGTACTTTCAAAGCCCTTGAAATCTGCCGCCTGCTGTCGGCTTCATCTACATTACATTAAAGGCACTTTCTGACCTTGTGCAGGATTTGATGAAATCATATAAATCAAGAAAAGGAAAAGCAGAAGATGCTGGTGCTGACGTTGCAAAGATATGCTCGCTGCCGGCGCCGCTGTACTGCGGCTTCCGGGTACTGTCCTGCGAGTTCATTGGGTGGGGTGTGAACGCCGGTCAGAAATCGCGCATGATGGCTGTGTAGCCAGACCGCAAGACGCTCAGTGAGCGCGGCCGACAGCCCAGTCCGGCTCAGAAAGCACAGTGTAAGACTTGTCGACGTGAATGTTCCTCCCGAGCTTGCCCAACTCCAGGTCCTCGTCTCCGTCGCTGAGGCAGCTCAAGCGATGGCCCGCAGTGACACTGACTCTTGGCTCGTTACGCGGCTCGTGTTTGGTCGGGGACTTGTTGTAGCTCGAGGTTGGTGTGCGGTTGACGAGGGTGTCGACGGTATCATCATCCACGAGCTGCTTCTTCGAACTGTAGGATGTGCTACCACCGCCAGTGCCGAAATCGGAGTGACCGACTGGGATTGCGCGGTGGGCACCCTTCTCATGCATCGCCCTGCCGATGTGCTGGCTCTTAACATTGGTGGATGCCCACATGCTGCTCAGCGGAAGGAAGATGGCGACGAGAGTTTCAACAAAAGAGCCTAGCTGGGTACCACGGATCGCGTAATAATCGAGGATAGCGAAGATCACTGTCAAGAGACGTTAGCCAAATGCAAGGAAGAGACGGCAAGCGACGAAAGACTTACCCGGAATGGTCAGCGTCTGACAACCCATGATGAAGATGATCTGCATCGCGCCAAACTGCTTGAGACCCAGCTGACGGCGCGACTTGATCGCGAGACCAAGCTTGGTGCAGAAGACAGAACTGAACACACAGATACTGACGATGGCCATGATATTCGAGGTGCTTTGCGCCCAGTCAAGGCGCTGATTGCTCTCTGGTGTTCCAACGATGCCTTTAACCAGATTGGCGGTGTCCTCACAGTTGCGAATCATCAGGTTAAGGCGGAAGCCGACCGCGAGCATTGCAACGACGCCACAGAAGCTCAAAATACCAAGGCGCCACAGCCGCGGCATGGTTGCAGCGCAGATGACATGGACCTGCGTGACCAGAGCCAGCTCGATGAAGATGAACACCAAGGTGGTCATGCCGCTGTTGGCAATGGAGATCCTCGCATGCTTGCCCAGGCTCACGTCGCCATACTCCTGCAGCGTGAGAAGGACAAAGTTCAGGAAAGGACCGACCATTTCGGTGCACTGGATGGTGCAGCGGATGACATTGCAGATGAGGGCGAGTACGTTGAAAATCCACGACAGACTGCGGCGTTTGGCTCCTGGAGTCATAAGCAGTAGGACAAGAAGCAGGATCGCAGAGGCTCCAAGCTGGGTGGCGAAGATGATCGCGGTGCGCACAGCGGTCACTCTGATGAAGTCGATGTCGCCAGTGCTGAGCGTTGTCATCTCTCCGTCGGAACCCATGAGCTCGAATGGTTGGTTATAGACATCGAAGCCGGGCGGGGGAAGAGACGGCTGGCTTCCAGCAGTACCGTTGTTGGAGGGCATGTCATCCATGGTTGTAAGTCGGTCTTCTGTGGTATACTCGTCAGATTGGTGCCAGTCGGAACGGTGGTGGGGCAGACCAACCAATGACGAAGAGAATGCTTGACTGTGTTTCTTCGTCGTCGTTCTTCCCGGTGGATTTGGGCGCTGGGCTCCGATTAGCTTAAGGGTTGTTGATTTTGCTGAGCGAAAAAACAGACAGGGGCAAGGGCAAGAACAGCGATGGCAAGATATATACGGCTGTCGCTCGAGACACAATGGTATGGAAGAGATTGTGCGATGCGATTGTCCGCACATTCACCAGCGTGTCAGGTGCAGACAATGCTAAGGCATGAGGCGGAGCAGCTGTGAAGAGTCAGCGTCGAGTGAAGTGGAGTGAGAGGTGGGATGAGCCAAAAGACGAGCGAGGGTGGGAAGGCGCGACAGGTGAATATGAGCTCTTGTTGATCGAAGACGAATGTCCGTGACAGAAGGCAGTCGCAAGCAGAGCACGTGAGTTTCAAAGCCACCTCTCCAATCTAGACACGGTGTAGCGATATCTTTGGCCATTTCGTTTGTCTACCGCAAATACGTCTCATGTTGTTGCTGTCGACTTGCTCGTTGCTATTGTTCTTGCCACGGGCCATGCATTTCCACGAAACGCCACATGCCGGGAATGCCAGCCAGACCTCTGCTAGAACTACATCTGTCGTCGCAACATGCGACATATCATCATGATAGTGGTATGAAAAGCCCTCAGCCAATGTAATGTGCGTTTGCGAGAGTGAGGCTGCAAGTTAATGTCCGCTTCGCCTTGCCCTGGCCTCGTGAATTCGCGCCACTTTCGCTTTCGCGCTCCACCAATGACGCGCCTTTGCGCCGACTGGCTGCCTTGCGGTTTGCTTGCTACTTGACATTAAAAACCATGAACGCAACACACATGCACCCACTCACAGAAATACCTGTTCCCCAAAGCAGCCGACCATCATGCCCGACATGTCGCCTGAATACGAGTTTCGTCTCGTGTCCATGTCAAGCGCTAGGAGCCGGGCAGGTTCTCCAGGCGAGATGATCGAGTGTTATAAGCTGCCGGCCAACGACGAAGCGCACGACGTTATGTTTCTGTTCCTCAACGGCGTGGCATCTTTCGTGGACTTCACCAATGAGGATAAGAACCTCAAGCCCGAGGGCACCAGAGGATGGTTTCGTGAGTTGGTTTCCAGCGGTTTCGCCACACAAACACACGGGCTAAACTAACAAGTCGGCAGTCGCTCATGGATCGAAGCTCATGCTTGAAACAAATGCCAGAGTACACGTGGAGTCACCGCCATCAGACGACTTGCCGTCAGCTTTTGACCGCACCTATTTGCCATCGTCTAGTACCAAACCAAAGATCCCACGCCACATCTACCTCAGACATCGTGATACCGTCCATTTCGAAGAATACGCGTGCGCAGTTCACGTCTCGGTTTCTCGAGCGAGCCACTCAGCCAACACCAGCTTCGCTGGAGACCATCAGTCCTCCGCTTCCAAGGAAATCCAGGTCAAGTCGTCGGCACAGGCGCCGGTCACTAGCGGGCCTAGTCCAGCAGGTCCTGATGACGAGACTGAGGACGAAGACGATCTCGACGGTCCGATACACACTCCACCCGCTGCTGAGGACTCGACGCCTGCAACATCACGACCCACTGATAACCTCGCGGTCAAAGATACTCCATCCAGACCTTTCAGCCGCGAGAGTAATCACATCTACTCTACTGCTCGGGAGAACGGATTACGAGACAATGGCGACGATGGCAGTACACCTGCAGCTCGTGCTGGTGCATCAAGAGGCAAACCAGCCAAGGTAATCCCATCTGGGGATGCAGAGTCTCAGTTCGTTTTTCTTGAGTCAAAGAAACAGACAAAGTATGGTGGAACACCTAAGCCGAAACGTCAAGCGAAGAACGAAAACCTCAAATCTCCTCCAAAGAGTGATCTTCCTTCCGAACCGAACGAGGTCATCAATTTACTGAGATCGCGTCGCACATCAGACCATGTGAATGATGAAGAAAACACAGCTACCTCGATGTCTTCCCCCAACAGGAAACGCTCATTCCCCGATAGTGACGAAGAAGAGGACATGGCACCGCCTGCGTCGACCGCACCACTCACAAAGAAGGCCCGTGGCCGCGGCCGTCCGCCAAAGGAATCAGAGGCTCTCAAACCGATCCCCACGAAGAGCGGCAAGAAACGTGGGCGACCAAGCAAAGGCTCCAGGGCCGAAGACGATCAGGACGAGGCTGCAGAACCACCTTCCAGCACTGGAAAGCTCAAACGGCCAAGCCGCAGATCCGAGGCGAAGAATGATTCTGAGGAAGATGATAAGGACGAAGCGGCTGGAACCCGAAGAAGGAGGAACGCATCTCCAGATCTCGATCCACGTGCAAGCTCTACGCCACAGTCTTCCACACCGCATTTGTCCGGTAAAGCTGCTCCGACGAAGGTCCTCCTCAGCAACAGCAAATACGCCGAAGACTCCAAGGCGAAGACCTGGCTCAAGAAACATGGCGCTTCGGTTGACGAGAAGATTCCAGGCAAGCGTAGCAATTTTGTCTGCGTTGTGGCCGTTGGCGAGCTACTTGCAACTCCCAAGGTGCTGCGCTCTGTGGCCCTGGGGAAGAAAGTCGTGACCGATCAATGGGTAAAGCTTTCCATGGAACACAATCAGCTTCTTGATCTGGATGACTACGTTCACGACGACTTGGCGCCCACTATGAGCGTTGACCGCAGCAAATTGCTCGAGGGCAAAGCCTTGTTCATCACCAGCGCTCTGGAAAAGGTATACGGCGATAGCTTTGCTCATCTCAAGGAGCTTGCTGCAGCTCTGGGCGCGCATCACGTGGAAGTCGGGGCTGCCAAAAAGACGAATGGGATGTCTGACGCCGCGACCATTTTCCTTGGGCGCGACGGCGACGATACGGACGCTCAGCAGCTTGTAGAAAGGGACGGCCGAACCGTGTATCAGAAGAATCTACTTACACAGTCGATCCTTCGAGGTGAGCTACTTCTTGAACACGACGAGTTCAAGTGGAGCTCGAAGCCTGGAAAAGGCAAGAAGGGCAAGAAATGAGAACGCTTGCCGGAAGTCACGACACGGATTAACGCACGCGGTAATGTTAAAGAGGTGTTTTGCCACTAGATCATCGCTTCATCAGGTGGAACGGGTATGATGAATGGCTGGTAGGGTCTTCCTCTTCGCATGCATTTCACAGCATGGTGTTGCCATATACGGATGGC
Source organism: Cladosporium oxysporum (assembly GCA_035771495.1). Taxonomy (NCBI): domain Eukaryota; kingdom Fungi; phylum Ascomycota; class Dothideomycetes; order Cladosporiales; family Cladosporiaceae; genus Cladosporium; species Cladosporium oxysporum. The sequence continues at coordinate 1,456,867 of JAWNKS010000009.1, forward strand.
AGGCATGATTTTCGCAAACATGCTTTGATTTTACGAGGCACACGGTCTCACAGCGGAAGTCGGCTTATTACACAAATCATGTAGATTCACGAAGATGTTGTCAATTCCACGTTCCGCTCAGTCGTGACAATTTAATTGTACTGCGTGACCAGGACGTGAAGCCGAGCAGCATGTTTCCTCTCCAAACAAGAGCTTACACCCTATAGGTTGGCTGTAGTACATCAATGCCTACGATAGCAACTCAAGAAGTGACATTGTTTCATTGATACGGATATACAGCCCCGGATGACAACAGCGTCGTACAGCGCACGGAGCTAAGACGCTGCGCCAGTCACGCAGGATGTTCTGTCAATTAGAGTTGCACTAAATTTAGACATCTGAAATAAGGATTCGCCGGGAACAATGAGGTCAGACCGAGGAAGACCAAGGGGCGAGGAGAAAGTCTGTCTTCACGTATTGACGAAATGTTGGGGAACAGAGTGTGAAGAACAGGATCTCGAGCACGCATCCCCAATGATGGGGAAAAGACGAGGCGAGGTTATATTTCGCAATATAAGGTATATGGAGATTTTAATCTATTCCGTGAGACGCCAATGCACCCAGACCACCGACAGGCAATTTAGGCGATCTCAGCTCAATACGACGGCTAGCTCGCTCGCTCGACCCTGGCGCTTCCTGTGCCTCGTTCGCGCTACCCAGAGCTGAACCTACCAGCCCCAAAATGCCCGCCGCAACCTTTGTCTGGCGCATACGAGCGCCGACGTGGTGCTTCTTCTCTTCTTTCGCTGTTACTTCGCTCTATCACGCTCGCTACCTTGACACCGCTGTATGATACGTCTGGCCGACCCCATCGTAGACACCACTCTCACGCGTATACTGGATCTGCACCCTCGCTCCCTGGACTCGAAGGATCACAGGCGCTGACCGCCTCCGGCGCACACTTATATCCGAGGATGCGGATATCTGCGGGCGCGCGAGATGCACTTCTCCTGGCACATTATGCGACAGCAATCTCATTACCGGCGCTGAAGGAGAAAGATATGGAGAAAATGAGCTTGTCGCGACGAGCGGACGAGGAGAGCAACGTGACGATACCACTGGCGATTAGTATTGGACCGAGCCAGTACTGGGACGGGAACGGTGCGTAGAAAACGTGTGGGAAAAGCGTTCTTTGCGCGGATTGCTGAGAGATATCACAGATGGGCCGTGGTCTTCGATCCCCTTGCAGCTGGGTGGCGGCAACATACAAAAGCAGAATGTGCGCGTGTTCCCTTCTACTGCTGCATATAATACGTGGGTGATCAATGCTGAGGGCTGTCCGGATTGGTTTGGTTCCGGTTGTGCCAATTCGCGTGGCTTTCTCTACAACAAAAACGACAGTCTCACATACATCGCCGAATCGATATACGACACGGAGATCGAGAAGAACCTGGGCTTGAGCACAATCGGCTATGGAGGCTATGAGACCATACAGCTGGGCTGGCAAGGCTCAGGCGGCCCAAGTATTGACCACATGCCTCTATTCGACATCGCAGATCCGAACTATTGGGATGGTCTCTTCGGGCTAAACCCACTGCCGACCAATTTCTCTACCTTGAATAACCCCCAGCCTTCGTTCATGCGTACACTTTATAATCAGAGCAAGATCCCAAGCATTTCATATGGTTACACGGCTGGCAACCAATATCGCTTCAACCAGGTGTACGGTTCTCTCACTCTTGGTGGATACGATACGAACCGGTTCACACCTACGGAGACCACTTTTGGATTCTATCAGGATATCGAACGCGATCTTTTGGTGAACCTCAAGTCAATCACGGCCAACGGCACTTCGTCCGCACTTCTGCCCGATGGCGAGATCGACATATACCTAGACAGCACAGTCGCCACCATCTGGCTGCCGGAGAGCGCGTGCGCGGCTTTTGAGTCAGCTTTCGGCCTTACATACAACTACACTGTCGGACGCTACCTGGTGAACGACACACTGCACGAGTCCCTGCTTGAGTCCAACCCTAGCATCACATTCACACTCGCCAATAACACTGGAAGCACCGTAGACATCACCCTACCGTACGCCGCCTTCGACCTCAGACTCACCAGCCCGATCATTGTCAACGGCACGATCTTCGACAACGGGACAAGCTCGCGTTACTTCCCTCTGCAGAGGGCTGCTAACGACACCCAATACACTCTTGGCCGTACATTCTTCCAGGAAGCCTACCTCATCGCCGACTACAGCAACGGCAACTTCACCGTCGCGCCCTGCGCCTGGGACGAAAACAAAGTTGCAGACACCAGCATCGAGAACATTCTTTCCCCCGAGTGGAAAGAAAAGTCCGGTTCCAAGGAATCTTCAGGCTCAGGCTCTTCCTTCTCCTCCGGCGCCATCGCCGGCGTCGTAGTCGGCATCGTCGCCGTAATCGCCCTGCTCATCCTTGCCCTCTGGCTCGTCCGCCGCAAGAAGAAGCAACGCGCCGCCGGCGTCGCACACCTGGCTTCCCAAAACGCCGATACCGACGCCAAATCCATCGACGGCGCCAATGCCGAAGGCAAGCCTTTCATTTCTCAGCCAATGGGTGGCGAGCTGGGCGGTGACGGCGAAATCCACGAACTCACCGCTCCTCATAAGAACGCGCCAGCGGAGATGGACTCGCCGTATCGCACTGATCCGAACAAGGTCGGGTACTCGGAGATGGAGGGTGCAGGGTACTTTGGACCCGGCAAGGGTGGTGCGCACGAGATGAGTGGCAGTACGCCTGTGTTTGAGATGGAGGGCAGTGCTGTGCAGGAATTAGGGCCTGGGCGGAGGAGCGTGGATGAGGCGAAGAAGTGATAGGATCTTCTGATTTTGCTTGCGTTCAGTGGCGACGATCTGTCAGTCATGTAAAGGGATTGGTATTTGTTCAATGCTAACATCGTTTGGGTTTCGCCCTCTCTTGACTGTAATTATCGTTTGCTAGTCGATGTTGCATGCAACGCTTGGTCTATTCGCCGTGTCCGCCAATCGCGAGGAGCATGTTCTGTGTCTTATGAACCGTCATGTGGCATCGTATGGAAACTTAGGAGTGTGTAGTTCTACAAATGCAGAATTGCGGATCTTAGCTTGCATGCGTGAGGACCTCCGTGGGCAGCGAATGTCGTCCCGATGTGTATCAAACCCCAACCATGTGCCAATTTCGCGTGTCACAATGCCAGACAGATTGCCGACAGAATTTCAACAGCCACCAAATATTTGGGAAACACAACAATATCCGGCGACAAAGATTTTTAATTATCCTTTGCTACCTAGAAAAAAAAATCCCTCCCATCTTCAGATTCGGATACAGGAACCAAGCGATACGCTTAGTCCTCCTCCTCCTCACCCTCCTCACCAACAACGTTGAAGAACTTGAGGGTGTACTCGCCCTTGTTGGTGGCGACGACACGGAGCCAGTCACGAAGCTGCTGCTTCTTGAGGAACTTCTTGGTCAGGTACTTGATGTAGCGACCGGAGAACTCCTGGTGGGCAACGACCTCGATGCGACCATCGCCGAGGTTGGTGACGTTGATCTTCTCGCCGAGGTTGCCGGTGAGGCCGTCAACCTTGATGCGCTGCTGGAGGAAAGTGGTGAAGGCAGAGGCGTCGAAGATGCGGTCGTTCACGGGCTGGGTAGCGTTGATGATGAACTGTGAGAGATTGTCAGTTTTTCCGTTGCGCCGGCGCAAGAATTTCAAGCTGTCGGGTAGCGATGTTCCATACCTTCTTGGTGATCTTAGCACCCTTCTTGGGAGCGCCCTTGTTGCCTCCGCCGCCGGCAGTGGGGTTCTTCTGTGGGTAGGTCTCAGTATACTGCTCTCAAGCCTGCTGCGCATGTGGTATGCGAGAGTGTTTTTCTTCTTTTGCGCGCTCCGAGAGCAGCCTCTTTCAAGGCGTCGTCGGAGCGGCGCAGCAAAGCGAGATACGTACAGGTCCTTGCACCATTTTGTCGGTATTGAAGTGATCTGGGGGAGGAGATGTGGTCGAGATCGAGGGGACGCAAAGAGATGGGTATCCTACGTCGTGCTGAACTGGAAGGTCTTCTCTTCGCGGCGGCTTTGCGCTCACGCTTCCGAAGTGCCTTCGGTGGGGCGCCAAAATGTAAATCTTGGCATTCCAGCTCGATGGACAGCGGGACGCTCCGGACCCTATGTGACCATCGCCTTTTGAGTGAACATGCAAATCGTCATAAACCCCGATGTTTCGTCGTTGGAATATCATTGGTGGCTGAATGATATATCGGTCATGTAAAGAGGCAGATTTCCATCATGCGTTTCACTATCTTTCCTGCCAGGTCACATTTACGAAAATTATAATCAAAAAGCACAGGTCCGACCGTCATGCGTTTGCTGAACGTCAACGCCCAAAAACTGGAACTGGTAGAGTTCTTCGGCGAACAGATCCCTCAGAAAGAAGGTGGAGGGGGTGGTATTGGGTGCCAAAGGGCAAGGCAGCGTGCGGAACCGCTGCGATCGTTCTTATGCGGGCCTCTGCTTTTCAGAGATGTCGCGTGTGGGTGGCGAGTGGAAGAGCGATCACAAGCCCCGGCTTGCTGCATCCGCTCAGTCAGTCAGACCGAAGTTGGAGCCGAAGCTGTTGCAGGCAATGACGTCGCAATGTGACCGAAGACAAAGTCACTGGTGTATTGTGAATACTGCTACGGAGACTTCTAAAACATAGGTGAAGCAAGAAACAGCACGTTTTCGAACAACAAAAAGAACGATTGTGTCCGAGTGGACTTAGGGGCATCATTCTGCTCACCCTAATGCCGCATACCTTTTCGCCAAGTTCACCAGCTGGGCGACCTCATGTACATTCTGCAACCTCGATCGACCAGCAGCTTGCTTTTCGAAGCCGTTTCCCTTGACTCCGCCTGAGTTAGCAGCTACTCTCTCATCGTCTGTGGGCGCCACCACACCCTCAAGGTGAAACGTAGAGTCTGAAGGTGTGAAGAGCACTTGGAGACCAGTCTGATGTTGGAGGTCATGGATGAGCTCCCTTGGCACGCCTTTCCAGAACACACGGTCCGGGTAAAGCTGACCATCGGGACGCCGCCACAGGATATAGACACCGACGGGAGTTTCCATAGTGCGTGTTATGACCGCTCCAATGGTCAGAGGGGCATCGCTCCTGACATCTGTACTTACAGAAATGGAAGCAATATCTCCAAGGTCGAAGCAAAGCTTGACTCGGATGCGTCGAGACTGCGGTTCAGAGAAGAATCCTTTGAGGATGCTTTGGTGCTTGAACTGCTGGAATGTGAACTTTCGGCGGCAGCTCAAAGCCACCTCCTCGCCTGGGTAGGAAAATGTGTTGACAAGAGTCGTTCGCGGAAGGCGAACACGTTCCAGACACGGATTGAGTGCCACTGGAGTTACCACACCGCTCGTCCGCTGGCGCTCAGGAGGTACTTGCTTCACACACCATTTCCCTTTACCCATGTAGTCAGCGCTCCACACGATCGAGTGGTCATTGTCGATGCGAAGGAACATCTTGCGCTGGATGGGAGCCGAGCCAGAGATAGTTCTGTGAAAACGCTTGTTGACCCGCTGGACGGCGAACAGAGTCTTTGCTGGGAGATACTCGAGTGTGTTCTCAAGGATTTCAGTGATGTTGAAGACCTTGTCTCTAGGATCGCAATGTGGTCGGTCTTGTTCAGCTCGACGTTTGCCGGCAGTGTGAGTGTCACGGTCGGGGCTCTCGTGTTTCTGGCTCTCGATTAGCAGTTGTCGTTGACATTTGTATGCCGATCTGGCTTACCTGCTGCGCCTGGAGCGCTTCGAATCCCGAGAGCAGCATCTTCGCAGACATGTTGAGCGAGCTCGAGAATAGTATTGGGGAGGTTGGTAGAGTCCTATCGGCGCGCGATGCGCGGTTGTCGATCTCGGAAGGGTTGTATGCGGGCGCCCGGAGAATGCGCAGGTGGGAGTGGTTGTAAGTACCGTGCCTGGGTTGGGGAAGTATCGTAGCCGAGTGGCATCGCGATAGGGGAACAAACCATGAGCGTTAGCTCACTGCGCCAGATTTGCGGCTTGATGCAGACCTCACTCACCAGTAACTTGCTTCTCAATGAAGTCAGACAGGAACAATATTGTAAAGCGGGAAACCCACCAAGTGAATTCATACAGCGGCTCGAAGGGGAACTAGCAAGCGAATCAAGCTTAAGGATCTCATCGTTTTCATCATACTCATGCTCTGGTACCAGCTTCACATGGTCATCTTGATTGAGCCACCCAGGATCGTCGTAAATTTTACGCTTGCCATCTTGTTGATCCATTTGGCATCAGTCTCTGCGACAACATCCCTCAAAGTCCAAGGCTTGTCGATTTACACGACGAATCAGGCTTCGAGGCGATAGCAATCGGGTCTCTCGTGAGACTCCGCTCCCGAGAGGGCTACCCTAGCGCGCATACAGGGAGGATCGGAGATGTATGTGGTTACAAGGCTGCTGTGCAAGTTGAAGGTGAGTTTGTTGTAGGATTCTGTGGATTGGCCTGTCGCAAAGAGGTCCTTCGTCAGGGTCCTCCCCAAGTTGTAGGAACTGGTCCTGCGCCACAGGCGTGAACACTGTGGTATGATGAGCCCGAGATGTGAAGACCCAAGACGGGCAATTGACTCTGCTGTTCCTGGGAGTTGGAGCAGAGAGAAGGGTGCAAGCAAGACGATCGATGAGTTGAACGATTGAAGCTGAGCTTGTCCAAGGCAGCCGGACGCGAAGTCGGAAGGAACGTGCGAAAAGCACAGCCACATTATCTGGGCTCGACGAGTGGCAAGTCCCCTTCGGGTGCTGGTGGCTGGCGTTACAATTACACATATCGTACCACTACTTGCTGTCTGTCTGTCTAGCATCTCTCAAGAACTCTTTCACCCCCAGCATTGATTCCACTTGTCTTTCCCGCCTCACAACGCCACCTCGTGAATCCCCGACGGGCCCTGGTCATTATAAGTCGTCCGGCTCATGTAACCATTGTTCGCACTATCCGTGACGTAAAGCACTTTCGCCGCGACCTGCGCGCCCAAGAAAGCCGCCTCGTCATAACCCACCTCCTTCCACTCGGGGAAGTACTCGGGGAACTTGACGAACTTGATGCTCGTGGGCGTCTGGCCGTGGCCGGAGTGTGAGTGGCTGCTCTGGTGGCCGAAAGCAGATTGTGCAGGGTTGAAGTGAGGGTTTTGAGCGGTCGTTGCGGCGACGAGGAGAGGGTTGACGCTTGATGAGGGATGAGGCTGGCCGGGCATTTGCGGCATGGGGGTATTTGCGCCGGTCGCGATGGGCGTCGAGAGGTTGGATGGGAGTTCGGAAGTGAAGATTGTGGCGGAGGAGGGCGAGATGATGTACTTTTCGCTCAGGCGGGCGAGGAGAGCGTCTTTGAAACCGCGGACTTTTGAGCCATTTCCGAGGATGATCATGTTATCCCACAAGTCGCTACGCCTGTTGATGTCGTTGCAAGACTGGACGGTACGATATACGGCATCGGCTAGGCGGTCGAGAATGCCGCCTGACGCTGCTTGGAAACGTTCAGGTCCGACTTCAATCTCGCGACGGAAGATCGATCCGGATGAGTTTTCTTGTGCTGCTTCAAGACCACCATCTGCAGGGGTTTCTGACACCGCCGATCCAGGTTCGGGAGTCTTCTGGCGCTTGTTGGGTCCTTCTCCGAGCGCAGAGTGCATGTCTGACATGTTCTGGCCAGACATGCCTGCCTTCTTCATAGCGTTGTGCAAGTTGATGTCCTCGTACATGAAAGTGTTGCGCAGTCGTTTTGAGTTGGGCTGTTGTCGTACGGGCTTGGGTGCTGTTGTTGATTGCGCTTCGGTGCCCTTCTTTTGTTTCGCAGCGGCTTTTTCTGCCTTTTCGCGCTCCTTCTGTGCAAGGTACTCCTGCATGTTGCCACCAGTGACGATACTGGCGATGTCTAGCACGCCATCTTCGTCTTCGAGCTTTTGTTCGCCGACTTCCGTTCCAGGTCCAGGACCTCTCGGCACGTCGCCTGCTGCGCCAGATCCAGCAGGTTTGTTGCCGCCATCGATTCCAGTTGAAGCCGCGGCCGCCGGGTTCGCAGGGCCGTCCTCAGCGCCAGCACCAGGTTGTAAAATCTCCGCATCGCTAGGCAAGATCTCGCAAATGCCACTTCTCTTGAGCTGGTCGCAAACATCCCTCCCAAAGCCCTTCCTTCCCTTCATCACCTCCACTAGGCGATCCGTCAAAGATTCGCCACCACAATCAGGGACAGCCAGACTACGACCAATGTGCTGCAGCACAAAGTCAGACACGCAAGTGATGTTCGCCTTCTCCAAGCCAACATCGACCACAGTCGCAGTGGGCACTCCGTACGCATACGCCGCCGCCATAGCCGCATCCATGACCGCAAAGGCAGGCACCTTAAACCTCTCGAAGAAGAACTGCGTGACCTTCTCCAAATCCTTCGGGGTCCAGACGGGCTCGCTGATGAGCAGCACAGGTGTGTGGAAGGGCGGGTTGACAGTGTTGAAGACGTGGGTCATGAGCGCGTAGAAAGCCGGCCAGTCGACAATGCGGCCTTGCTTCATAGGCCAGACGGCGCCTTCCTCGCTGATGTGATCCTCCTCCCAGCCGTCGTTCTCGTCTGCTTCGCCATTTGCGCCATTGCCGTTTTGTTGCGCCGGAGCGTTCTCGTCTCGTCGTCGGATTTTCACAGGTTCGAATTCGCCTTCCTTTTCAGCATTGAACATGCGCGAGCGCAGTCGGAAGCGCGCCGGGGTGTATGATTCGGGGAGGCCAAGCTGGGCGAGGGTGGTTTGCGACCCAGGCGCGATAATCTGGAGTGTGTGTCGTTAGCGTTTGAGGTGTCGCGTGGGCGATTGAAAGCAGGGTGAGGCAAGCTTACAAGGATCTGGTCGTCACGGAAGGGTGGCATGGCTGCGGTGGGTTGTCAAGCTTGTGATAGTCGCAATGCGCCTCGCGTCGGCGTCGACTGAGAGGTGAAGTGAGGGCGCGTGTTGGCTTCGCGATTTGGTGTGGCTGTGCACCTCAGCCACACGAAGAAGGGGAGAAGCTGGCGTGGAGAGACAAATCGAGCTGTCACAGACAGTTGACTCTGTTGTCTCCGCTCAATATTAAGGTACTGATGTCCATGGTCATTTCAATTGGGGCACAAAATATGATCGGTCAAAATTAAAAATCAAGTGTCTCTAGTTCATAAGTAATTGCCAATTCTAGGCGAGAAGCAAAGAGCTCTATTAACCCTAAGGTACTCTCGAAACAATTGTACAGCTCATACCCCAAGATATCTACATCTATACTATCAACGCTCTCTACTCCCCTTGCTGAACAAGCTGAAACTCCTCATCCAAATAATACCACTCATCATACTGCGTCGGCTTAGCAGCAGCAGGCTGCACATCATCCTCAGCAGGGATCTCGAACTCCCTCTCCGTCTCGCTCGGCGCAACATAGCTCTCAAACTCCTCGAAACTCGTCTGATTAATCGCAAGGCCGTCAGGGTCGATCCTGCCAGCAACAAGATCGACCCACCACTCGTAGCCCTGCGGGAGGACATGCTGTGTGATATAGCTCGCATTCTGATACGCATTGCCGACGATGGGGATAACGTCGTCGCCGCGCGCGACTTTGTAGTACTGGAACCAGTCATAGAACGCCGCTGTCGCACCAGGGCGGTATTTCTCGACATCTTCCACTGTGTTGACGAATGGGGCGATCGGGTCGTTGATATCGATGACCAGGATTTTCCAATCTGTCTCTCCGCCGTCATTGGGAGCAATGCCGCCCAAGACCTTCGACTGTCTGATCTGGCCAAAGTAGCCGGGGTCCTGGCCGATGTCGAAGAAGTCGATGGGGTCATTGTCGCCTGGCTCGTTCACGAAGCTGTGGTTGACGTTTGGGTTTTCCCACGTTTGTGGGATCTGCGGAATGTCAGTACGTGTAGCCAGCCGGGTGCGGTGACAGTCTGCCAAACGACCATACCGATCCGTAGACAAAAGGATAACTCCTATGAGGCCAGACCGACTCGACGAATCTCGGCGCGCCCTTGCGATCATCGTGGAAAATCGGCGTCAGAGGCTCTTCGCTCTCGATTTCGATCTTGCCGTCCGTCCAGCGAGGGATCTCCACGACGGCGTTGATGATCGTGGTATCGTTCTCGTAAGGGTAGAGAGGGACCTGCATAATGTCGTGAGCAAATCAAAATTTGAACTCTATGAACAAATGACAACCGTTCCAACCAGTGTTGATCAGGGAAAATAACATACATCGTGCCAGAATGAAATCGGCTTGCACTTGTGCAACAACCAAATTCTCCAGTCCAGAGTGTTACGAGCGCCAACTTCCCTCAAGCTGACAGCGCCGTAGTCGAACTTGCCATCGTCTATTCCATTGTACGTGCAAGCGGTAGTCTCGTCTTTGCCACCGCCAGGAGTCTTCGTAGTCGCTGGCGGAGTCGGAGGCTTAGGAAGAAGACCAGGCGTCTTGGGCAACCCCGGCAATTTGGGAAGTCCAGAGCCTGGCGGCGCAGCATTTGCTGCTGCAGCCAAAGCGGCAACGAGAAAGGTGCTAGTCGCATGCATTGCGGTGATGATACGTCGAATCGAAAATGCGAACAGCCAGAATTATCATCAAAGGTAGAGAGATCCTCATCTTATAAAATCACCCTCCCGTCCCGAGGATTACAGAAAGACCCATACAAGACACCACCTTCCAATCCTACATGTACCTTCTAATACTCACTAGCCTCAATTCCAAGCCCGCGGATCTCTCAACCTGCAGAAAGCGTGATCCGCAGCAACGAACTCCAGCACGTGTTCTACCATCTACGACCAAAAGATCCGCCAAGTCGCGTCTGTATATCCGAAAGGGCTGTCGCTGTAGTCGACGATCAGTCTTCAAAAATGGGGTCCAGCTTCCCAGCGAGTCTGGACTGGGAGCGCAAGCACGTGTTGCGTCGAATGTGGAGACACAGGTGAAGCCAAGACAGGACGCCAAGATGGAGCGGGAGAGAGCGAAGCGAACTAGATGTCGAGCTTGAGCGGTTTCGAAGGTGGTTCATCACTGGAGAATGGAGCGTAATACATACGTTGGGTACTACTCGCGCCCGTTCGAGGAATGTTTTCGTCGAGACGCGATGATCGATAGGGACTTGTGAGAGGAAAAAACAAAAAGGGCCGGAAGGTATCGGTATCGTATCAACATCATTGATGTTTCTATAGACTATCTATGCACTTTCCGCCATTAATCCTCGTGGCCGGTCGAAAATATCCCTATTGCTGCACTAGCAGGGCGGCCATCGACAACGAAACAAACCACCCAGAACGCATTCGCTATGCAAAAGACTGGCCCCAACAAACTCCAGAAAAGAACTATACACCGTCGCTCGTACAAAAGCATGCATGCCTCGCCAAATCAAAAGTAATCGTTTGCTGCGTCGTTATTCCACCAATTTTTTCTCTTCCTTTTACAATGCTATCAGCCTTCTGTGGTTTCATTCCAGCTGACGACGTTGTACGTCGCTTCACGTTTAGCAGCCTGCCCTGTGGTGCTGTCATGCTTGGTTGATAGGACATCCGGCGAAGAAACGGCATCGGCAGTCGATTCATCAGAAGGAGTGGCAGTGCCGGAAGCTTCCTGACGCAGAGGTTGGACGAGCATCAAAGGAGTACCAGACACTTCGGGCACGCTATCAGCGGCGACAGCAGGGACGGTGGAAGTTGGGGCAACCGGATCGATTTCACGGCGAGCGTGATGATTGGCGTTTCCGGCCTGCGATGTAGCGTTGGCAGCGGTGTTCTGGTTGGCGTGGGCCAGCTTGTCATCAACAGGCTTGGACGGCTTGTCGAACTTTGGTGCAGCGTCATCATCTTTTGTTGCAGGGCTGACAGGCTCGGGTGAAGCAGCAGGCTTGATGGCATAGCGAGTGTGCCACATGCCGTCGTCGTAGTAAGAGGTAGGCGCGGCAGAGGGTGTCACAGTAGTGGTGGAGAAAAGGACGACCGTGGAGAGTTTCGAGGACACCTGGGTGGCGGTGACAATCTCTTCAGCATCTGTCACTTCAGCTGTGACAGTAACGCTAGAAGCCTCGCAATCTTCGCTAGTGCTGGAGCGAGGTGCTTGGGAAGCAGAGGCAGCTGGAGGAGCCTGGGTGATGGTCGGCTGTGCGGATGGTGTTGACACAATGCTAGTGTGGCGTGTCAGGAAAGTGGACTTGGCCGACTCGAGGACGGATAAGGCATCCTGGGTGTCGGTAGGTGTCGCAGCCGGGCTTGATGGGGAAGATGAGGCCTGAGCAGATGCTGTTGAAGAGGAAGTACTACTGGAAAGCGAGGACGAGGACGATGCATTGGTCGAAGTTGCGCTGGCTTGTTGAGTCTCGACGATGGTGACGGAAACAGACACCGTGGTTGGTTCTGGCTCTTCCACTTCTTGTGACTTGGTCACTGTGTGGTAGACTGTTGCAGGCTGGTCCGGCGATCCGGGTGCGCCGTTTGCAGCAGATCCGCCATCGACATCAACGACCGAGTAGGTCACTGGCAGAGCTTGCACGCTGATGGCAAGGCATGAAGCCAACAGGGCAGATCGAGCAGAGAAGTACATGTTTGCTGCCGTGACGCCTGCAGATCAGACTGCGAAAGGAGGCTGTTCTTCCGTCCCGTGTCCGCTGTTGAAGACGGGTATGGATGTGGGTGTTTGTTGTTGTGTTTGTGTTGATCAAGGCGGGTCTGGTCCCGGAGAGATGTTGGAAGAGATGCGAGCGCGAGTCGGGACAAGTGTTTGTCTGTGTATGAGAAGCCGATGTCGAGCCCCGAAGGAGCAGTGCGAGTATAGATTAATTGCAGCGAGTGGCGGCATGTTTTCGTATTTGGGTGGCTGGCAGACTGGCAGGCCTCGTTGGTGTAGAGTGTGGCGTATGTTGGGTGAGGATGGGAGACAGCGGGAAAGCGCCGTTGTGATTGGCTGGCGTGGGAAATACAAGAGGCTGGCGTTGTGGCTGGTGCACGCTTGCGGCGGAGATTCATCAAGTTCCCAGCCTCCTCGTTCCACATCTCACTCTCACATACAAACATCCAGCCCACGCCGCATCGCTTCCCGCCGTCAGGTGTACGCTGAAACCACGCGTCTGGTGATACGTCTAGCTTGTTGCGCAATGTGTGAGCTAGACAAAGCGGGCTCGATAGGCTGTGGACTGTGGCTCGACCAAGCCACATCTCCTTGGTCTTCTTCATGCCCATGCCGTGCCACCCGTGTTTCGTGAGTCAAGCCACAGTACAGAAGAATATAGACTGGAAATACTGCTTGGCTGCATTGAGTTCGATCTGTGGCAGCTGGCATCGCAGCTACCATCCGTTGTCAGAACCTAAGAGTGCCTTTCAATGACTGGACTGTGCATCCGCAATCACGATCAAGCATCAACCATTCCATATCGGACCAACCCCATCGTAGCACCTAACACTATAGCCAAAGGCGGTGACAGCTTGAAGTACATCCCGCCAACGAAGCTAGTCGCGACAATGACCACCCACCAAGGATCCCGACTCAGGCTCCCTCCACTCTGAACATCCTCGTCCAAGTAACCAATCTCGAACAGCCGATACACAGCAGTATACACCAGTCCAACAGCAGTGGCGTGAATACCACGCAGACATGCTCTCACGGCGTGCACCTTCCTCAGTGTCGGCCAAAGATCCATAAAACCCGTATGCAGCCACAGACCTGGCGTGAAAATAGCTAGGAAGGCAATGATCGCTCCAGCCGCATTGGGTACAGCAGATCCAGCGACTGCGAGCGCTCCCAGGTACACCGCGAAGTTGAAGTTGGGTCCAGGGAAGGCCTGAGTTATGGCGAGGCCGAGCAAAAAATCACGAGGTGAGACCCAGCCTGGCGCGACGATGTACTCGCGCAAAAGCGGGATAACGACAGGCCCGCCGCCGAAAATGATTGTTCCCGCGAGGTAGAGATTGGCGAACAGATCGAAGCCGCGAGATTGTCCGTTGAGTGTGCCGCGGCATACCATGACGATGAGGAAGGATATGAGGAACGTTGCGATGATGAGAGAGCCATGCTTCCATGAGCTTTTCCGAACGACACTCGACTCGTCATGGCGTGAAGATGCTGCTTCATCATGGGGTTCTAGATTGCCTGCACTTCCGAAACCTGTTCCTCGTGTGTTTCGCGTAGACGCCGGTGAGTTGTCAGCAGCCGTATCAACACTCCCCATCTCCACCGCTGCGTCCTCATGACTTTCGCGTGATGCGATATCATCGCTCTTACGCAGCTTCTTCCAAATCCTTTGAGCTAGCCTCAAATCCCAAACACATGTAACAAATCCACCAGCCACCATCAAAGCAGGAAAGTACCACAAGCTGTTATACAGCATCCCAGCAGCGCCTCCAAAGAACACCAACACCCTCGAAATCTCATCCGTGACAGCTTTGTTGCTCAACTGCACCGCCGCAAGCGCAATAATACCCACCGTCGCCGAATTAAGTCCACTCAGCAACGCATACGCAGGCCCAGGCAACCTCTCCTCAATACTCCCAACGCCCACCGCCAGCCCAAACGCCGCAATCGCCATCGGCAGGCTCCAGACTACGAATGCTGCCAATCCAACCCAGAACCCATACCGCAGCACATTGACCCCATAGATCATCTTCGTGCTGCCGGGCCCGCTGAGCGCTTGACACAGCGCGAACATCTCCTGGTATCGCGTCTGATCGATCCATCGATACTTTTCCACGAAAAGCTGCTGGAAGATTTGGAAGTGCACGGCGGGCCCGCCGAAAGAGGTGAAGCCTAGGTGCCAGTTGTGCGCGAGCATGTCAAGGAAAGCGACTTCTGATACAGCGTCCCCAGATGGCAGGAGATTGGCGCGGGCATTTTTTATGGAGGTGCGGAGGCGCGAGAGGAGAGATGGCATTGTTTTTTTTTTTTGTTTAAATTCCCTGGATGTGTGCTCTATTTGCCTGCATATCTCATAGAATGGTGCGGGTTATATAGCTATAGTGCTTATGCTAGAAGGGTGGGAGGGTGACATGCGTCTGGGTCCTGATTGGCGCGAACGAATTGGGGCTTTGTCCTTGGCTCTGATACCAAGCCTTTGGAGAGGTCAAGATGGCGGTAACACGTGCTTCTTCAAGTGGCTATGGGAGCTGATTGAAGACTCATACTCGTTGTTGGCTGGGCGCGAGTTGGTCTCTGGTCTGGTCCGAACACCTTGCTCCTAAAGCTCTGCAACCCTGGTCTAGAAACATTACTGGTATTACACCAAAGATTATTGACCGTATCTGCTCACTACTCGCTGCAATGAAATCTCGCTGCGCTGTGCCCATCAAGATTACCGGGACTCAATACCCAAATTGCAGAAACTCCGTTCGTGTCGTTCTGTTGTCCGTCGCGCGTCGTTCACATTACATCTCATCATACACACCAACATCGCCATGCCCATTAATTCCAATCTTTCAACTCGGTCTGCGTCCACTCCCACAACTGCCCAGCCAGCTTCTTGTCGTTAGCCGAAGCCGTAGCTCTCTTACCGGCAACGCCAATAGGTTCGTAGTATCCACCATTGACCACCTTCGCCTTCGGCGCAGTCGCGGCCCAACATTGCGCAAAGTGGCCCTTCTCGACTGGTGTGCGATTACCAATACTCATGATGAGGACTGGAAGTTTCGTCAAGAAGCTCGCCCCATCGAACAGGCCCGTGAAGATGTATCCCGGGTGAACAGACAGCCAGATAATCTCCGGATAACGCCTCGCCAGCTCATCAGTGTACAGCAACTGTGCCAGCTTCGACTGCCCGTAGCGCGCCCACTTAGGCAGCATTCCAAGACTGGCCTGGTCGGTCTTGAGAGTAGCG
This sequence comes from Cladosporium oxysporum, assembly GCA_035771495.1. Classification (NCBI taxonomy): domain Eukaryota; kingdom Fungi; phylum Ascomycota; class Dothideomycetes; order Cladosporiales; family Cladosporiaceae; genus Cladosporium; species Cladosporium oxysporum. The sequence continues at coordinate 1,472,725 of JAWNKS010000009.1, forward strand.
AAGTCGATGCCCTGGCGCGGGGCTTGCTTGTACGCAACTGAGGTCATGTTTATGACACGGACATCGGCTTCAGGCAATTTCGCCGTAGACTGCAAGAGCGGAAGCAGTAGTTTGACAAGCAAAGCATGACCCATCTGGTTCGTGGCGAACTGGATCTCGTAGCCGTCCACGCTGGTCGACGGCGGCGTGGCCATAATGCCCGCGTTGAGCATCAGGATGTCCAGCCTGTCGGTGGTGGAGATGATTTCGTGGGCGCATTCTTGGACAGAGGCCAGAGAGGAGATGTCGCAGCGGAGGAAAGTGAGTTTCACGCCGGGGTTGGCCGTTTGGACGGCGGAGGCGAGAGACTCGCCATTCTTGGTGTTGCGGCCGCTGAAGATGATGTGTGCGGGATTGTGCTTTGCGAGGGCGCCGACTGAGCCGGCTCCGAGGCCTGCGGTACCTTGAGGGCTGTCAGTGTGGTCCATACCAAATGCTTTGTGAGTTTCCGTCACTCACCTCCGGTAATGAAGATGACTTTTCCAGCAAGGCTGGGGATGTCGGTATCTGGGTTGAAGCTGTTGGAAGACATTGCTACAGCTAGCAGTGTGAGTGTGGTTGTTGAGGAATGGAACAAAGGTATGTTGTTGCTAATACGGTACTCTTTGGTTGGGACGTCGCGCAGCTGAATTGCCCAATCAAATCTTGTGACACGGTTGGAGCTGTAGCTGACGTGTTGCTGGGATGGTAGCTGATGGTTTGCAAGTTCGCAGATGGGACGTACTACCTGTTGTGTTATATGGTCGCCTTGTGGCAGAAAATGACTTCACGTACACCTACCCTTTGTCGATACTATCATCACGGTACAATTTGATACCTTGACGGATACCATAAGGTGAACTTACGGCCGAAACTATATACACGGATGCGAGGTTTGCATACTCGGACTCGGACATATGCAAGGTAGATGAGAGAGAAGTTGCAGAGCGGGGGCTTTTTGAACTCTCGTCGCACGGCCAACCTTCGAGGGTGCGGCGCGTACGGCCGAAAGGAGACGGCATTTGACGACCAGCACCATCGATTTATCGAAGGACTATCCGTGCCATCATTATCTCCAGCATCTACTTCTGGATACGTGAATGACTTTGGCCTGGCCTTGGATATGCACTGCTCCATCAAACTGGCCCCTTTCCATGGATTGTGAACAGCTGCGTGAGGCACTGCTCGAAAAGAAAGGTGAGCGATAACCTCATCTCGTCAGGCTTGCAATACTTTTATAACCGCTACCGTAGCGGCTCATAGACATTTCCATACATGCCTTTGGCCACTTGTATGGCTGTGAACTGGAATCTGTGCTGTGATTCCTTAAGGCCTTGGGCCAATTACCACAGATCATTAGGCTAATGTCAAAAGACTTGCTGGAAAGCGAAGCAATCATTACTTTCATTCTTCCAATTTCGCATATCGCCATTGCAGCAAGTTCCAGGCGAAGTATGTTGTCGACAATAAGGCTCTGGCACCTCGTCCCTTTCTTTGTCACTCCGGAAGGAACTCCAACGCTACACAAAGAAAGCCTGGTCCTTGTGATTAGTGAAGCCGAGATCAACTATAGTAGACATGGCGGTCTTTGTTGTTCGCGAAACTCCCGTGGGTCACTTCATCCTTGCCTCCTAACTTTGCTGCCTCGAACACTCCTTCCGGAGCCATTCACACCTCCAATACCATTGCAACACACCCACAACCATGAGAAATCTAATCACGCTCCCCCTACTCGCGCTCCTCGCACTTATCACCTTTGCCTCCGCCGCCTCTGACTGGCAGAATGCCGTCAAATGCGGCCAGCGGTTCCCCGAAATCAACGCCGCCTTCGAGTTCTTCTGCAGAAACCCTCACAACGGCGCCATCAGGTCCCCCCAGGGCGGTATGATGATCCCATCACCCTGGGCACAAGAAGGCGTTGGCCACACCGGCAGGAGAGGCAACCGCTTCAGAGTCGCGGTCGAGAGCTCCTGTTCGCCTGCCCAGTACCTGCCCTACAAGTACTGCATGTCGCAATTGCAGGCCATGTGCGCCAACACCAAGAACAAGTGGGGATACCACACGCAGCACTTCGGCGCCAGCGGCTGCCAGAAGTTCATCATCGGGCCACGATCGAGCTCGGGGAAGACGAGGATCCCGAGCACGTATTGCCCTTGGAATACCGCTCAGAGATGCGCAAAGTGGAAGGCGGAGAAGGGCTATATTGTCAGCAAGTAGGCCTCTTTCGCATTTGTTGTTCGATGCTTGCAGATTCTTGCTTTTCCTTTCTTTTTTTTCTTTTTCTTTCCTGGTCAGCGGATAGATACCCGGATGGAACATCGCTTGATGCGATGTTCTCAAAAATCACGTTAATCTCTTGCCACGTTCCGCTGCAACATCGACTTGAGCATTTCTGCGAGATAAAGTGAATTGGCTCCAAATCAGAGGCGGATTAACATGGTCGTATATTTGTACACTTGAGAAGACTAGACTCAAATCATCAAAACCTTCTCCAGATTCCTTTCCGCTGCCAATCGTGCATTGGAATGCCAATCCTGAGAGAGAGAGCAGACATCCTGAAGCTGCGGCCATGCGTTGATGAGCTTCCGCCTCCGCCGAGGCAGGGACATCCTCCAGTTGAAAATTTATCGAGTCCTGACACAGGGAAATGCGGCCATATCCATGCCTCCCACAATCATGAACCGCGTCGCCTACAGCTCGAGCACGGCGGCGTCTTGCAGTTGAAAATTGCTAAAGTTACTCCTGAGGTCTCAGGGTGGACCTTGCAGGCTTCGTCGTAGCTGGGGGTTTGGGTCGAGTGTTTGTGGCATGGCAAGAGGTCGATAGGTGCGGACGCGAAATGGCTACTTTCCGCAAAAGATGCTTCTAGCGCTCGCCTTGTGGTTTGGTAGGACCGCTGCTGCTGCCTGATGGTTTGGTCTGCTGTTTGGCAGAATCATCTTTGCCGTCAAGCACGCGAGCCCAGAAGATGGAGTTGATGAATTTGGGTTTCTGCGTGTACCATAGGTAGTCTGTCGCTAAGAATGCTGTCGCGAATGCAGCGACCGATTGAAATCTCATTTTGGAGCTCAATCTGTTTCTAACGATGGTGCGATGATGCGATGATGTGGTGATGGTGATGAATGTACTGCGAGTCCGAAGGTCAAACACTTCGACATCTCGGCAATGCCGGTAATCCTAAACCTTGATTTAAACTAATCAGATTGCGCTACTGTGAGGTTCGCGACGGGCATAGAGGGCGTGAGACTCGAGCTCCGCAGTCAAACAATGTTGGAACACGATCGTTACACACGTCAATTTCCGGTTCGAATACTATCGCTTCGTTGAATCTCCTATGGATCACAATTCTCTCGTCAAGTCAGCCTGCACTTCTCGTCCCGCCAGAAGCTGCATCCTCTATGCCAATCCAGCTGTTCGCTATGCGCGCGACCGATGCCTCCCCAGCAGCCCAGCAGTGTTTGAAGAGTCGAGTGCCTTTTGTGCCTCAACTTCCTACCATCTGTCGGCGTGAATCGTATAACGCGGTCTCAAGGGGCGATGCGAACGAACGATCCAGCCCTGCTTCTCTTCACCTGTGCTTGGAAACATGACTCCAGAAACGACAATCGCCAGAACGTCCCTGCGCAACCCGCGTGGGTAGCCATAATTGTTTCTCAGAGCCTCGATGAAATCCGCAACCCTGACGCCATTTTCGTTGCGGAGCTCGATCCGGAGCGCGCCGCCGCCGACATGGACAGAAGTGACCGGAGGTTGTGCAATGAACATTTGAGTAAATAAGGTATTGGTGCCACTTGCTGTGAAGATATCATTGTGCGCGTGGAGTTGAACGGACCGTCCCCCGTAACTGACCCCTCGCGACTCAATGTCAGGTCTCCTTTCGAACAGGAGAGGGTTAAAGCGAGATGATTGCATGACCCGTTCTCCCGGCTCTGGTGCGGTGCCAGATGGTTGTCGGATGTAGCGCCATGGCTTGTTGAAAGACATCCCCTGCAAATGCCATTCGAAAGGCAGCTCAGGCTCTGGGGCAAGGAACATAGCACGCTGAAGCACCAAGCTTCCAGCCATGACGTCGCGCCAGTGGCGGGAGACTCGGCGCAGCAAGATGAGGTCTTCGACACTGAGGTAGGACAGGATCTTCTCGAGGATCTCCGTGATAGATAGGGCAGCGTCTGAAGCAGTGTCGTTGCTTGTTGTAGACGCCGGTGAGTTGACCATTGCGTTGGTCTGGTTGTGGAGCTGGGCCTGTATTAGCACATCCTATATGAACAGCGTATCTATGACGGTCTTACTAAAGGGGCCTCGAGCTTCATCTTCGTCAGATGATCCGAGCCGCCATTTGGGCAGCGGTTGAGTTGTTTCGCCATAATGGGCTTTCCGGGCTGCAAGTGCGTATGTGGAAGATGAAATGGACCAGAAACTGGTGTGAAAAGGTAGCGAGAGTTAGGGAGAGGAAGGTCTAGTCGCGTGGCTGACATGAACGGCCTTCGTTACGCGTTGCAGTGAAGTTGAGTGTTGATACCCTTCACTAACAGCCAGAGAGACGTCACGGGACGACCGACGCCCGACGTGCTCACTTGCCTCTCCTACTCCCCTCCGATGCCCTTAAAACGCGACAGCCTCTCCCAGGCTGATGATAACACACACCAATCTTCTACGCACTCCATCCTATAACGGGCTTACACACCTTGCAGCTCCCACAACTGCAGCTCCGCCCGCCATGGCTCCCAAGAGAGCTCGCAACAACAAAGGGCCACACAAGCCCGAACCGACTCCTCAGAAGCGCGTCAAGGTCCAAGTACGTATAGCCGAAGCCCTTCTTTGTCTTGTCTGTATGGCGGGTTCTCTAGAACTCTCGATGAGTATTAACTGACAGAAACTCCAGCACACTCACAACAACGTCCAGCGCAGCTCCACACGTATTAGACAGATAGTCCCAACAAGGACTCAGCAAGCCGCCAACCAAGTCTTCGGAATCAACGAGCTACTCGAGCAGATCCTCCTGGAAGTCGGCACCCTCGAAGACCTCATCCGCATGCGTGGCGTCAGCCGCCAGTGGAGAGACGTGATCGCAGGCACCGAGTCGCTCAAGAAGATCATCTTCCTCTCTCCTCAAGACGTCGATCATAAGTGGCGCAGCTGGGTGAAGATCAATCCCGCTTCAATTCTTTATAAGTTGGTCAAGGAGCCCAAAAGAAGCCCGGGCGAAGAACAAGAATGGGAAAGGCTGCTTAAGCCAGCCCGCATCAACCCGCTGTTGTTCCACCAGCTGAGCGAGTACGCGAACAAACCCGTCTGGAATACCGGGAGGAACGATCGGTGGACTTCAGAAGAGTTGCACCTGCGCGAAGGCGCTAGACTCCAAGGCACGAAGCTCAAAGTGAGCAGCCTGGTACTCAACATGTTTGCGACACAGCCACCATTGAAAGAGATGACCTTTCGCACTGGTAGCACCTCGGCGAGACAGATCCGGAATTCCAAGGGAATCAAGGTGATCGATGTCCTCCGGGTTGCGGAAGGGTTGGTGGGAGGTCGAGCAGGTAGAGTGGTGGCTGACTACGTCTTCTTCCCGCCGGAAGACGTTGATGAAATCCATAGGAAGTATGTCTTGGATTACTTCTACATCTGGAACGACCGATGAGTCCCATCGTGCCGGCGTGGACCCAGCAGCACTTGGACGTCGGGATGCACAGCTCGGCTGGCTAGAGGCAGTCAGGACACATCGTTTGGTTCGGAGATTATTCTATACACACGAAATATCAGCGCATGACTTGAGTCCGTGGCTCAAAAATACGGAAAAGGATACAAGGAATTTCGAGGGCTCAGAAGCTGCGATTGCATTAGACACGGGGGTTCGGTCAAGGATTGGGCGAAACAGGTTTTGATTCGGCTTGTCTTCAATTCAAACACAAGGGAGTTTGGGGGACTCTGGCGTTTTGCTTGCATTGGATCGTGCTTTCGTGGTGATGTTTTGTGCTGAGATACTGGGCGGACTCGCGAAGCAAAGCCTTCGGCCTCGATTATGGTTATGAAAGCACTCAGACAAAGCGCATCTGTTCAAGTCGTCAGTAAACTGTATACGGAATGAAAATCGTACATACTCTATACCTTTCTCTCTGTGGATGAGAAGAAGATGAATTGCTCGACGTGTGAGTATGAATATGTCTATTTATGCGGCACAAGTGAAGTCGGTAGCTTTCACTAACGCCAGACCGCGATTGGCTCGGCGAAGCTTGCTTGCTTGCCGACTTGCCGCTTTTGTCTCCGTGACGTCGGCCTCAAATATGCGACGGCTGCTTAAGACTAGGCGAAGCACTCAACATTCTCTACCGCTTCATCTTGCGACGTACTGCACACTCCCACAAGATAACTCACAGCCTACCATGGCGCCCAAAAAACGCCATCAGAACAATGCGCAATCCAAGGATGATGCGAAACTCCAGAAGCGGACCAAACTCCAGGTAGATAGATGTATCCCAACTGCTTCGCGTAGCCGAGCAAGAAAAGCAAAACAATCCTGCGATTCGTCAGTACAGATACTGAGCAACCTCCCAGCACCAGAACAACACCGCCGCCGCAGCAGCAGCAGCGGAGATGACCTCCACAAGCGCTCAAGACTCCATGTCAAACACCACGCAGCCCGCGGAATCCGCCGCAGCACAAGTCTTCGCGACCACAGAACTCCTAGAGCAAATCCTCCTCGCCGTCAAGGACCTCAAATCGCTCGCGGCCATGCGCCGCGTAGCCCCTCAGTGGCGCGCCGTCATCGACGAAACCTCTTCGCTGAAGAAGAAAATGTGGCTGGTGCCGCAGCAGCTCGACCATGAGTGGTACCTCAGTCCAGGCGCGACTCACTTGCACAAAAGGCCGAGGACAACGGACGCGGCCGCAGCAAGCGCAGGCGGCGAGATCATCTACAAGTCAGCAACTCCAAACCCGCTGTTATTCCTGCAAGACTTCCGCCGGCCGATCTGGGCATCGGGATACCACGCCAGCTGGGTTTCGCAGCCACTCTTCATCCAAGAGCAAGCAAAGCCCAGCTTGCTCAGACTTCGCGGCATCTTCCTTAAGATGTTCGCGACGCAGCCGCCGGTTCCGGTCATGTACCTCCGCGTGCGAAACGGCGATAACGAGCTCAGGAACTACCGTTGCCTGGTGGAGAGGATCAAGAACAGCAAAGGTGTCAAAGTGGGAGATGTCCTGCGAGCACTGTCGCGCATGCCAAAGAGTCAGGAGACGATGATCGTAGTGGAAGAAGTGACGTTCCCTCAGGAGGATGCATCGGAGATCAACGTCGAGCCATGGTACGGATTCCGCTACTATGAGTAGCTTTGGCTGCTATACCTTTGGTGCCTCTGACGTGTTGGATGCTCTCGTATTGCAATTGTCAATAATGTTGTATACAGAAGAAAGAACTTTCGTACCTGCCTTACACCTTCCTCCCTCACTCATCGCCAATCCCCAACTCGCACACTAGCCCTTCGGCCTGACCTCCACACCCTCATACTCCCTCGCCTCAATATACTGCAGCGTCCTCTCAAAGTGCTTCCTCGGGCTCTCCAGCCCGCTCACATTCTCCGTCGTGTTAAGATTGCTCTGGATCAGCTCGATCAAGCCATTAATGTATTTGGTCGTGACGGCCTCGTTCTCCTGGTCGAAGTAGTAGACGTAGCGGTTGAGGATCTCGACGAAGAGCTCGACGCTCACGGCGGTGTCCATGCAGGCGTCGGCGACGCGGAGGGCGCGCTGCAGGCATTCGAGGACGCGCTTGCCGTCGCGGTAGGACTGTAATTCTGTTAGTTTTCTCGTTCTTTTGATGAGATTGCAACGTTATCGGTGCTTACCTCTTTCTTGTCGTCGTCCTCCTGTCGCTCGGTCTTCTCGACGGCCCACCACAGGTGACTGGCGAGGTATACAGCACGACATTGATCTGGCTTCTTGAGCAACTTGCTGCCGTGTAGAGCGGCCTTGGTGATGAGGGTATCATAATTTTCGCGGCTGAACTTCTCACTGCAGCATGACAGCGCGCCACCGATGATACAAATGGCTTGGAACTGGCTTCTTGAGTCGCTGATGGCCTCTTCGTAAGTCGTAAAGGCTGATGCAAAGAATTCGTATGCAATGTCCTCGTTGTCGCATTGAGCGGCGACTTGTCCGGCAGCAACGAAAAGCCGGAGCACTAGGTCTGGCACACCAGAAGTCGAGACCCGGGTGTAGAGAGAGTTCAGGGATGTGTGGATGAACTTGTACAGAGCTGAGGATTGCGCCGCATAGTCGTCATTGGAGAGATGTTCGCGTCGCTTGAAGTTGCGCGCAAGTTTGAGAGATTGTGTGACAAGAGCCGGAGTGGTGTACTTCGTGCGTTCATTGCCTTCAGCGAATGCCGTGCGCGTCTTCTGAAGGAGCTGGAACTGAGTAGTGTTGTCGGGAGCACGGACCAAGTGCACGATCCTGGCGAGCCATCCTTGTTCTTCAACGGTTTCTTCTGTTTCTACAGCGCCCCTGCGCATAGGACCGCCAGGGTAGCTGGCTGGTGTCTGCATGCCCTCCTTGATCAGTACTGACAAAATTGAAAGCACGCCGTCCAGGTTTTCCGGCGTGACAATCTTGGTCTCGTTTCGTAGAAGGCTTCGTGCAAGTTCTCCGGCAACTGCGCGACGTGTAGGGTACGCTTGCTGGTGGAATAGCGGGACGAAATTTGGCAGTGCCAAGGCGGTGAACAGAGAGAAGTAGGCTCTCACTGGAGCCATGAGCAAGCTGAGGAGGTTTGATTGAGATGCTTGAGAGTGCAGGTCTGCAGAGTTGGTGAAGCGCGCGACTTCTTTAGTGGCGTATTGCAGGACCTGGTCGACGTAGTCCAGACGTTCGGGGTATATGCTCAGGGCTAGGTTGGCTAGCGACACAAGCAGAGCTGTAACATCCTGTATAGGCAGACGTTGCATGCTGACCAAATTGATGACCTGTTCATGGAAGATCTCGAACAGCTTGATGTTGTCGGGAATGCCTCTCGATTTCTTCGTTTCACCATTTGTTTGACCATCGGTAATCTCTGTTGAGGGTGTCTCCGCAGGTGTCTCGGTGGAAGTCGATTCTTCTTTAGTCTCACCATTCTCGCCGTTCGCATCTTGGCCGTTCTCTGCTGGTTTAGGGCTCGGAGCCTGTGCGCTCTCTTTTGTGACTTTGAGCTTTTCGAGCAGTGCAGTCACAGCCTCTTGCTCGTTGGCCTGCTTGTTCTCCGTACCCTCGGTCTCGGCTTCGCGAGCAGCGTACGCAGACAGTCTGTCCATCAGGCCAATAACGATGCTCTTCACATTGACATGAGGATTGAGGCGAGCAGTAGCAGAGAGGAACTGGTCCAGGGTGTGCAGGTGGAATTCGTCCGGGAATACCTGGGTGACCACCTCGAGAAGGTACTCTTGTGCAAGAACGTCGCGGCATTGCACCACCTGCTCGAGCAGGGGGTGAAGAATAACGTTCTTGTAGCTCTCCAAATCAACCAGCTGGCTCAATCTCACAAGGTTGCTGCCAACCAGCAATTGCAGCTCTTGCCTTTCCTTGGTCCTTTGTTCTCTTTCTCGCGAGTGTCCCTGATGTTGTAAGCGCACCCACAGCTTATTCATTTCCACAAAGTTAGTGAGGACGAATGATATGCTGTCTTGCATGTTGCCTTCTGGGCCGTCGCCGGTGCCTTGAGGAAGGTGATCCCGCGCTTGGCCACTCAAGTAGTACCTCAAAAATAGGCCGCGCACGGGGTGCTGTACACCCCTGCTCATCTCCATCATATCTTTCATGATTTCTTTCACGGGTGCGCCCTCAATGCCCATATAGACGGTTCCAACGGTGATCATCAGGTAGAGGCGGGGAACGATGTTGCCAGCATATTGAACGAGTTCGTAAAGGTCGGCGAGATGGTTGTCGGGATGCGAGTCGCGTAGGTATACCGAGAGGTGTCGTAGCGCATCGAAGACGGACATGTACAGCTCGTAGTACTGCTTCGGCCCAAGGTTGCTTGTTCGCAGCTCGGAGACGAGGGTTGAGCTTGGGATAGTGGTCAGCTGTCATTGTCGCATACCGCTGGCAGGTCTTGGTGTGCATCCTACCTGCACTTGAGCGCGTCCATGAGCTTTCCGGGAGTCTCGAGGCAGCGGCGCATCATGACAGTCTGCTGTCTGACAACGGCCAAGGCATCCTCCAGCAGCCGCGCCTGGTCCTCGACCGGCGGAGGCGTGGTCGTCATGACGGTGTGTTAATGGTATACAGTTCAGGATCCAGATTGAGGGTGTTTTCTGCTACCGTTGCGCGCCAGTCCAGAGAGGCTGCATTGGTATTTGGTGGGTTGGTATGCAGCAAGCAAGCAGCGTAGTGTTGGACAGTAGTTGGCTGTTGCCGACGCCAGCCTAGCCAGCCCACGCCAATAGCAAGCTCCCGGCACGGACTCTCCTCCTCGTCCATCTCGTGAAGAAGGCCGGCTTCGCACTGCCACAATCTATCGCTTATTACTATATTTACGTCATGCCAACATGGCAGCATCATCACCACAAGCACTTATGAGTATCGTTTGGCCATGGAGAAAAAGGACAATGTATCTTTTTCTGTTTGGCTCAACCTAGCCGATTTCAATTTCAATCCCCAGCACAATCTACACGAATCAAGACTGCATATACAGTACTTCGCTGGCAGAGCCAGGTCGGATGAGGATGCAGAGCTCGGGTTTGACCTCATGCTGGAGATGAATATCTTGCAAGGCATTGTCAATTTCATACGCGGCCTTTCATCCTATCGCTATCTCCGTCTCTAGGACTCACAAACCCTGGGAGCTGGTATCATAGGATGTGGCTCCCACAACTAAACCATCAAAATAAGCGAACGTCGTCCACACGATTCCAGACAGGGCAATAGCTTGCATCGGGTCCACGGAGTACGCGCCAGTGAGCGACATGTAAAGCTGGACCCAAAGAGCGTTGACGAGGTAGCGGAGGAACAGAGGGAGAAATCCATCGAGGTCGCTCATCAACATTGGTCGGAGGAAGGTTATCGCAATGTTGGCCACGACGCTGAAGAGTGACGAGAAAACAAGTGCCGTCGTCTTTGTGCTTCTGCTAGGTCGTCCTACCGGGCCGTCAGGGATGTAAGACTTCTGGTTTGACATGGCGTAAGGCAGGTGCTTTTATATTGTCTACGTCTAGTCACAGCAGAGACAGATTTTCCCGTGCTGGCGCTGTATCGATGATTTAACTACTGAACAATTAATAAGCGATCGTCGGGTCAGGCCGGCCTTTGCGCACATTACCAGTCTTCTTCTTCGAAGTCTCTCTGCTGCGAACACTCAGAGGAACGATACGGTGAACTGCCCTTATGTTTGCTCGTAGTAGCTAGCAGACCGTTTGGTGAGCCGAGAAGAACACCACTGCCTGAGCAGCAAATTTAAGAAATACAAAGGAACAGGCCCACTCTGTGAGACATGAAGATACTGAGATCTTCCCCGCACACATGACAACGTGTGTCAATAGGCGCTTTATTATTACTGTCTAAACATTTGATGCTAACGAACCTTCGAAGAAAGCAAAGTGAAGCTTTGCATAGCGGCCTCCGCGCTGCGCGGAAAAGTGTTCATTCCGCGACGAGTTTTTGTCCCGTAAAGAAATACGAGGACTGGTAGCAAGCCTTATAGACACTTACGAAAAGTCTAAGGTAGATATGACGAGGCTTTCCTCTCGCAGTCAATGTTGTTACTAAGAGGCACTCCGAAACGATAGGAGGTACTACCTTAGCAAAGCGAAGCTCTTCTCAATTACAAATTGAACGGTGCATTAGCGTCTCTTCACACAGGAGAATTGTTATGCTCGAAAAGGCTCCCCTAAGCTACCGGCAAGCAAGGCCGACTGGAATGGCTTGTTCTTTGCGACGCGATCCAAAAGAGTCACGAGCGCGGGAACAATGGATACTTCAGAAACTGTCACCAAATTACGACGTGTCAAAATTATGGAGAGCCTGAAGTCAGACATATTCACAACCGGCGGCAAGCACTATTCCATCAATAACATCTCAACAGTAATCTTCACTCTCCTGGAGGCGTATTGGCGCTGACGAAAACGTGACCAAGTACGAAGCTCTCTCGCACACCATAATGACCGACGAGCAGACCGAGCGATTCCTCGAGGATCATACGTCGTTGCCGCAAAACGAGATACATGAAAAGTGGCAGCAGTATGCCGTCAACGCGAATGCTGAGACGGATTTGTTTCATGGTCTAGGAGGCGCACCTTCCGAGTAGTCTACCCTGTCAAGAATAGACTATGGGAGAAGAGTGGTGGCTAAGAAAAGTCGTGGTGCGGTTGCGACCAATGATCAATGTGCCTTACCATGCTTCTTAACTGTGATCTTCGAGGTTGCGGCATGAGACGTGACTGCGGAAGGCGAATCTAGCAGGAGCGGAGGATCGAATCCTCCAACTCAGCTCAACATGGCCAACGTGGCTTCAGCTGACCGGTCATCCTTCGTAGCATAGTACCGGAAGGCAGACCCTCCGATATTGCTGGGGAATGACGGCGGTCCTTGTCATTTCAGAAGGGCGCCTTGTAGCAGAAGTCGTGGTCTTGAATCGACACAAGCTGCGACTCCGGCTCATAATAATAGGTGCCACACATATCAGCGAGGGAGCAGCCCATCAGACCATACGGTATGGCTGATATTTCCATACTCCCGCAAGAGCTACTCGACATCGTGCTCCAGTACGTCGACATCAAAACCCTCTTACTCGCCCAACGAGTTTCCCGCTACTCGAAGGCCACCATAACATCCAGCCCACAGCTTCAAGAAATCCTGTTCCTCCGCCCAAAGACATCGAACATCCTCTCGTACGTCTGTGACTGGCAAGGCGACAACCTACATTACTTCGGACCCATCAAACCCCATCCCTCGCACCAAACGACCCCAAGACAGACCTTCACCTCCATAACAATCAACCCTCTTCTGGCCAACGAGGTCTACTATCAATCTCTAAACACCACTCCCCAACGCCGCGGCCAGCGGCTCGTCCTTCCTCCTCTAAGCACCTTCCTCCGCTACCCCTCCGGCTCATGGCGCTCAATGTTCCTAACACAGCCTCCTACTCCAAGCGTCGTAGCCGTCAGCATCGACACCAGCCACCGCTACGGCCTGGGCGCCGACATAAACTTCGTCGAAGCAAACGTCACTCTAGGTAGGCTCGTCGACAAGATGTTGGCGGCCGAGGGCTTAGAAGCGGGCAGCTACGCGGCGAGTCCCTGCGTCTGGCACGTCATGTACGTTGATACTCTGCAGACGGAGTATCTTGCGGTCGGGGACTGGATTGCGAGGTATGTAGACGAGAAGCTGGTGCCTACGCCTGCGAGGTACAGCGCGTTCTCATTGGAGAGGCTGCCACATCCCTTGATGCCGGTTTTTCCGTCGTAGCCTACTTTCTACTCAGTATATAGACGGCGCCGCACATGGAGCAGAGAGCACCGATGCATCTCGATGGCATTCCTTGCGATACCTTCTGCTGAGCCATTAGGCAGCACGACATACAGAATGGGGAGCGGTGTCGAATCTCAATAGTCCCTGGTGTGATTACTTTGACTGATATATCAGGTGGCATGTCGTGTGTGACGGAGAGCGCGAGTGAATCTCCATGGCTCCGGACTGTATCGCATAGGCTCGACACATCACAAAGTACGGCATACCACAAAAAAGTATCAACATCAGTATGTATTAGATGTCTCTGGGGCTATGCACATTTCGCGTCGGGGCTTGTACACAATTATCCTTTCCGCAATCTCTCGCGCTCCGCTAGATGTAGAGGATGTGCCCTGACAGGTCAGTGCTTATATCTGCGGCAAAAGCAGAGGATCGCGCAACAAGCGCTCCATATCCTCACAGCGTAACGGTAGAGTGACGTCCGCCCCGTTTCGCGTCCACCCTGCGGCTGGGTCTGAAGGACTCGTAAGCTCGATGGGCGGAGCATCGTTGATCAGAATGCAACCGTCCACACACGGCACAACGCCATCAGCGTAGCGAATCTGCGTCTCCAGCCCGAAGTCAACATCATACAGGCCAGCGCGGGCCCATGAGGTCACCATTATATGGCGTCGGCCGAGGAAACCCTGCCAGATGCGTTGGGGTGACTTCTCGTATGCAATGCTGTGGAGGTGATTCGCCAATCGCTCTGATTGATTGATGGTGGTTACTGTCTCGCGTATGCGGCGTGCGGTTCGTCCAATAGTCTGGGCAGATGCAGCGTCGGAGGCTGCCATCTCGATGTTCAGCATCATGGTCGGCGATCCCACGAAAGAGCTCCCGAGCTGAAATGCTGGCCGAGTACCGAGCACGAGATCGCAGTGAACGGGTTTCTGATCGTCAGTGAGACCACGAGCTCGCACAACGCATGACCAGACATGGGCCAATAGAGCATCGTGCTTGCTAAGCCGAAAATCTGAAGATGTAGCAGAACTATCTTGGGTTGCTAAGCGCCAAAGACGGTCAATTTGTTGCCGGCTGAAGTGTACTGTATACAGATCGACCGGTGTTTTTGGATCCCACTCGTCCCAAGGCAATGGCTTGCCGGCAGGTGGCAAATCGGAAGGGAATGGTGATGGCGGCTGAGCAGGAGACGCCCACCAGTCGTATCTGTGTAGCGGGAGGCTCAGGGCGTCTTTCATGATGTCAGGATCAGCTACCTCATTGTTGATACTGCCTGCAGCAAGATTATCCAGTCGCGAAGGTTCGAAGATAGGTTTGAGCACTGGCAAAGGCGCTTCTGCGAGCATGGCACGACTGACACTAGCCCAATCCCGTACAAATTCGCTGAGGGACGTGATATCTGCAAGAGGATGCGCCATCTTGGCAGCAAGTACGAGGCCGCCACATGCAAGTCGAGTGAGCTGCACGGCTAAGGTCGGCTTGTGCAGGCCATGAGAATCCTTCTCGTTCAGCTCGAGCGCATGTACAATATTCGTGGGAGGCACAAGTTGAGCAAGGGTCTCGTCCCCTTTCCGTCGGCTCCAGATAGGTCGCCGCTTTGCAGAAGTGGCACTGTACAGATCGTCGACTGTAGAAGTACTCGTGGCCTCTACAAACTCAATTCCCGGGTCGCTGCCAGTACCATAGTGCACATAAACACGGCCGTAGCGCCTGGCGTGCGCTGGGAATGCTGCTGCTTCAGAGGAGACACGTCCGTTTTCCATGCAGTGAATGCTCTTCAAGAAGCCGCACCATTGCGGATAGGCATTCAGAGTTAAGCTGAGTGCTGTTCGTAGGTGGCCGGCAAGGTCATCCTCTTGAACCGACACTGTTGGACGTTCCAGGAGCCAGACGGCGCTTGTGAGTGCGAATTTGGCTGTTGTGGCGTCCAGAAGGGATAACGGCACAGCACACTCATGGCCAACCTGTTCGTGAGGTAGAACACGGCTGGTTCGAATGATGTGAGGTCCAGTTGGGCTCGGGGCGGTCATGATTTCTGTGCTGTGAAGAGAGGGTATTTCGAGACTTGTCCGCTTACCGTGACTTACCACATAGGATCTCGACTTCTTTTGAATCTGTACCCCCGGACATATCGCACATCGTTAACGCAGCGATGATTCATCTTGGATCATATCTATAGAGGAAGGACAAAACACGGCCGAATCGTACACCGTGTCTCCAGCTAGTCTAAGCCCGGCTAATTGCGGGTTGGCGGAGATTGCCGGGGGCCGAGTTGAGGATTGGCTCAGCGTAAACACGGACACTCCTACCACTGGGGACGTCTGATATACGGCAGGACCAGATCTGGTATCGAGAGACGACAACAACCTCGAGGCTTACTGATCCGATCACAACAACCATATACGTGACCACAAGTAATCGCTGTGCCTTCAGATGGGAGGATAAAGAAGGCGGCGACTCCACTGGAAGCTACCTCAAGCGTATAGGAATTTAAGGGACGAGACTTCTAATTCCGAATCTTAGCGATGTCTTAGCGAAGCTGTGTGTAGTTCAGCTTTGCGAGCTTCGCAAGCGATGAAAGGAGACTACCTAGCGCTTGAAACCCCCTTAGAGGCCTGCCAAGCTGTTGGGTTGTACGGCATGCAATTGAAAAACGTCGCTTCCGTGATCAGTCAGCACTAGATATTGAACATCAAGCTAAAGAACACATGAACGTTAACAGAATTTCTCAAAGCGTTCGCAATTAACCGCCATACTACTTTTCAGGTAGGCTTTCGACGTGCAAGCTCCCTCAATCCTTTGTCTCCGTCAAGTCAAACAACAATATCAAGGACAACCCGCTCCCACAAACATCTGCATTCATCCTCCACGGCAGCATTTCCTTTGACGTTCAACAATGGCAAAGCCCAGCTACACCTATCATGAGCCAAGTAGTGACCAAATACTTGTAAAACATTGATCTCTTCCAATCCTGCCCTTCCCTCCCACCTCGCCCCAACCTTCCCGCAGCGAAGATTCCAGCATGCGATTCCCAATCGAACTCTTCACCTTCCTCGTCCTGGCCCTACTGGCCACTTCGGCAGTGGCATGGAAGCCTATCAGCAAAGGCGACGCCGAAGCCTGCAGGAAAAAGAACCCCGACACCGCGCAGGCCATCGCCTCATTCTGCCAGCGATTCCCAATGGTGAGGAAGACTTTGATGTCCAGAAACGGCAAAGATACAGGAGCTGACGGTCACTGATTGCAGAACGTACCGGGCCGTGACGCGCGCATCGGGCGCTACTCCAAGAACACAAAAATCGTCGCTAGGATCCAGGGTAAGTTTTTCATACGCGCGCGCTCTCCCTCCGGGATTTGAAGGCTTATCTCTTCGTATAGCAAGCAAGTGCAACCCTCCGGAGAAAGTGCCCAAGTCTTGGTGCTTCAAGCAGTTCTACAACATGTGCCGCAACTCGAAGAAGAAGAACGCCACAAACCTGGCGAGGTACGGAGGCGGAGGATGTCAGTCGTGGCAGCTGCTTCGGAAGGACGAACAGGTTCCTGGTTAAGTCAGGTTGGATTGATCTGGCCGGTTCAACGTCAGACGAGCGTCCACTTGGTCTATATAATACTCTATCGTGATCTCATTCTCTATAGTTCATGCGATATGTGCTTCACTTTCCGTACTCCGTGCTGAGCAGGCCAATCATCTCGGCCCTGGGCAACGCAACATTGGTGATAGTGGCGCCAGTGCCCGAGACAGGGCCGGGGTCATTGACCAGCTCGATCTTGCGAGTGCTACCGCGGGTGATCTCAAGCACGGTACCACCTGGATACTCTGGCTGTGAGATCATGGCAAGCATGGCGTTGACAACCTCCTCCATTGGGATCCACTCGCCCTCGCCAACCCATCCTTCGCGGGAAGCCCAGAAGGGTGTCAGAACACTGCCTGGCGCGACAGCAACCACGCGGACGCCCTTGGCGGGTTCCATGGGCGCCATAGACTTGACAAAGTTGTTGATGCCGGCTTTGCTGGCGGCATACAGAGGGATAGCTGTGCCGGGTTGTTGGGCGGCAGCGCTCGAAATCATGACTACGGAGCAACGAGAGTTCTGGCGTGTTGCGTAGTCCAAAGCGAGTTGTGTGCAGCGGATGGGGTGGTGCAGGTTGATTTCCAGGACCTTGAATGAGGAGGACTGGGCATCGGTGCTAGACTTCAGGGCCCAGAAAGAGGTTTTGGGCTGGATGGGAGGGTTAATTGGATATACATCATGGAGATTTGAGGCGCGACTTACAGGCTCGGAGAGGCCGGCTCCTGTGCACACGATGTCAATCCTTCCAAAGGCTTCATGTGCGGTCTTGAAGGCTGCATCAAGCTGGGCCCAGTCGGTGACATCGGTCTTCTGGAAGATCGCTTTAGGCGTCTCGGTGTATTTATTGAGAGCATCTGCCTCAGGGCTCAGGGCCAAATCGGCTACGAGGACGTTGCAACCAGCCTCGAGCAAGCGTAGGGAAAAGGCGAGAGAAATGCCGCTGCCGCCACCGGTGACAATGGCAGTCTTGCCGTTGAGATCGTTGAGGGACATGTTGGGAAGGACGAGTGGTGTTTACAAATGGCAGTTATTATTGTATGAAATGTATATATCAGACCGTATTATAAGAGGGACGGCGCACACCTTTGTAGAGTCTAAAGGCCCTATATATAGACTATCATATGGAAGGGGAACCTACTTAGCGAGGGGATCAGTAAGACGATTGTTTCGGGACAACTAAGGAGTTTCGGTGGACTAGATTGCTGGGATCAGTGTGCAGAGAACGGAGCAGTTTCGCAAAGCGGCAAGCGCAGTATTCGGCCGATCCTGCCGTACTGTAGCGAGTTAACAAGTGTGCATCACGTGGAAAGCTTATTGGAGGAGTGAAGTGAGGTGCAAGCATGTGACAAGAGCTCAGGAGGAGCACTACTCCGGCTTGACAAGACAACATCCTACATCGGCCACACATGTCGCCATACCGACAACACGCACATTCTTGAACCCGCGCACCGCCGTCTCGCGCGCCGTGCAAAGTCACATCACGTGATGATCAGTCTCGTAGCTTCCCCGCGTTTTGTTTCGTTGTTTGGGTGGCGCGCGCGTCATTTACACCTCACAACTGACTTGCCAATGATCTCATCGTGCGAGAAGCAAGAAGCTGCTGGAGCTCTCTCCCGCCATTTGTTTGGCCTGACCAACATACGTTTCTTCTCTCCTACATAAACATCTACCCTCTAAATACCACTTTCCTCACTCAATCCTGTGCAATACCATCACAATCATCACCCATCACACAAGCATTGCCGCATCTCCCCAGCACTGCTCTTCATCATGAGATTCTCCCTGGCCACCCTGGCCACCGTCGCTTTGGCGACCCAGACTGCCACCGCCGACTGGCTCTCTGGCAAAGCCGGTAAGTCTTCATCAATGGCACGGCCGGTCTGGAGGTGATGGCGATTTTGCATCCAATGCAGCAAGTACATCCTCATCGAGCCGTGCCCAACAAAGCTTCATCACAAGTCAAACATGTCCTGACTGATGGCGAGGCCGTTTAGCTTACAACAAGTGGCATGAGACTGAGCTTGAGCGCTGGCTCTCCGACCACAACGTGCCATACCCTACCCCTGCCGACCGCAAGGACCTGTCCGACCTGGTTTCGAAGAACTGGGAGAATGTCGTCGCCAAGCCCTACAGCAACTGGAGCCCCAACCAGCTCTCCAACTACCTGACCTCCACCGGCAAGGAGGTCAAGAAGGGCACTGAGAAGAACACCGAGCGTCTCATCGCCCAGGTTCAGAACGCATGGCACGAGACCGCCGAGCAGGCCAACGAGGCCTACGGCAACAGCGCCAACTGGCTCTTCAACACGTAAATGTTCACCGCTATTCCTACTCTTGATCACCAGCTAATACAAACTAGCTGGACTGAGTCTCAGCTCAAGTCCTTCCTCGACTACCACGGCGTCCCCAACCCCCAGCCTCGCACTCGCGACTCGCTGCTCTCTACTGCTCGCTCCAACTACCAGTCCGTAGCAAACAAGGCCGGCGAGACCGCTGCCTACCCTGGCGCATGGCTCTACGCTCAGTGGTCCGACTCTGACTTGAAGGCTTGGTGTGATGAGCGTGGTATCCCCGTTCCTCAGACCGGCAACCGCGACTCCCTCATCGCTACCATCCGTCGTCACTCTTACGTTGCTGCTCAGGAGGCCAACAGGAGGTACAACTCGGCCACCAAGCAGGCCGCATCTGCACAGCAGAGCCTTTCCAACCAGCTTCTTGACAGCTGGTCTGACAGCCAGGTCAAGGAGTGGCTCGACAAGAACGGTATTCCCGTTCCTCAGGGTAGCAAGCGCAACGAGCTTACTGCTCTCGCTCGCAAGCACTCTGCCCGTCTTTCTGGCAACAACGTGCAGGACCAGGCTGCCAGCGCTTATGGTGCCGCTACCTCCTCCGCCGGCAACTACTACGCCCAGGCCACTGACGACTCCTACGCTGGTCTCCGCTACTACTACGACTACGCTCTGAACCAGCTTGGCTTCGCTTCTCAGGAGGCCAAGGCCTCTCTTAGCTCTGCCTCTGTTCGCGCCAGCTCCAGCGCTGCATCTGCCTCGTCGGTTGCTTCTGCCAGCGCTGTCTCTGCTTCCTCCTACGCTTCTTCGGTCGCCTCGGTTGCTTCCAAGTCTGCTGCTAGCGCTTCCAGCTCTGCCAGCAAGGCTGGACAGAACGCTCCCGCCGCTGCTTCCAAGGCTGCCAGCGAGGTCTCCGCCAGTGCCTCCGCCAGCGCCTCATCTGCCTCTTCCGTTGCATCTGTCAGCGCCGCCTCCAGCGCCTCTTCTGCTTCTTCTGTCGCGTCTGCCAGCGCCAGCTCTGCCTCCGCCCGCGCCAAGCAGGAGTTGTAAGCGATGCAACACTGATTGCTCAAATTGATGAAAGCGGCTCAGATGGTCAGATGCAGTCTTTCCACGAAGCCACAACCCAGTATCACCCAGCACTATGATCAAAGTGAACTCATCCCAGGGAAGGAGATGAGTCGCAGGAAAAAAGGAATATTTTACGACCATGATTGTACTCCTAGTCAAATTCTCTTGCTTAGCATAGCTTAGCTACGAGCCTAATTTTATGAAGACACGTCGCGCACTTCAATCACTCGTCCGTCTCTGTGCATGTTTGGCCACTCGTGAGTCTTTGACCTTCAATGTTTGTCTATTACCTCGTTGCACGCAGTCTATCAACTTCGCTCCACTTCACTGGCTTAAACCAAGCCCACCGCCGCAAAGTCTCTGGCTTCCGACCTCAAACCGCCAACACTCTCTCCAACAACGCCAGCCATCAACCCGTTGAACTTCGCTTCGAGCTCCCTCCCCTGGCTCAACAACTCAGCCGAAGATAACGAAGGCGTCGACGTCAGCGCAGGCGCCAATGCTACCCCGTCAGGTTCCGGCGTGTTCGACGGCCCGCATGGCTCTTCGTCCAGAGACATCTGCTTGAGCGTCGCGAGCGAGCGTGTCGGATCCTGCGAGCCATTCTGCGCAGGCGGCAACTTGAGAGCCAGTGGTGACGCTGCGGGGATGTGCGACTTGTGCATGCTATTGGGACCTTGTGCGAGTTTATGCTGCTCGCTGCTGCGCTTTCTGAGACTGTCGGGGTTATGGGAGCCCGTGTTGTCCATGTGGTTCAGCTGGTTGAGAGTGAAAGCGTGCATGGTTCGGTTGTAGCTCGGCAGCGTGCTCGTGCCCGGCGATGCGATTTGAGACGTCTTGTGGGCGTACATGGCTCGTGAGTATGTCCTTGCTGCGGAGGCGAGGAAAGAGGAGCCTGTGCTGTGTCGCTGGAGGCACTCTTCGTCCTCGTCCGAGGAGAGAGGTTCTTCTTCTTGAGCGGAGTCATCTTCGTATTTGCTTGCTGTTGGGCTGTGGCCTGAGAAGAGTCGAGGGAGGCGATTGTGGATTTGCTGGGTTCCTGAGACTGGGACTTGGGTCGCGCGGCGGCGGTGGTGACGGGCGTGGTCGGGCATGTTCGCGATCTCTTGTGAGGTGGCGTTCACCGTGCGCAGGAATGCAAGTTTCTCGGTAGAGGTATAAGTGCGGTATTGATCTTCGCGGTTCGCATAAGATCACATCGCCTCAATAGCCCTCGAAGCGACCAGTCGTCAAGAGTCCTGCACTCGATGCTCCGCGATACGACACGAAATAGATTGTTCTGTTCCACCATCATCGTCATCGTCAGCTACACCAGATCCGATGGCTTTGTCTCAACTTCCGATGTGTGACTACAACCACGGTACCGTCGAAAGTGGGTGATTGCAAGCGGTAGGCTGACGATGGCCGAACAACGGATTGGACATGACTGTGGTGTGGCCCGCGTTCCTTTGTCGGAAGCAGCCACATTCCAGTGCAGTTCGCAAACCGAGAGCGCGGAAAGCTTGGCTGCAAGCGGATATGTGCTACCATCAGCGGCGCGCTGGAGAGGTATGACCGTCAACGTCGACTTGTAGGTGTCGAACACTCTGCAATGGACGGAAGCATTCGATGGAGCGCATGTAGTGACTATGTGATTACCAACTAAGTAGAACTCAGAGGTGACCTTCCATACTGCCAGATTGTCCGAATATCAAGTGTTTCCAGAGTTATACGCCACAATGCATCGCTGTTTCTTCTCAATCATCGTATGGGCGGTAGCCACATCCGCTCTAACGCCGGCAGGCGTACCAGCATGCGCTCAGCCAGCAATCAACTCCGGCATCCGAGGATCAGGATGCGCAACTGACGACTTCTCTTGCATTTGTGCCAGCGAGAATCTCAACTTCGCGCTCCAGAGTGCGAGCGACTTCTGCAGCGATGACGACCAGGAAGCGCTCTACGAAGCTGCGTGGAACACCTGCAGCGAGCACATTCTGGGTGTTCGCGACGTGAACGAAGAGGACGACGCCGCAAGTCAGGATGAAACCCAAGACGACACGCCTTCACCTACCATTGCCTCTGAAGGTACCGATATGGCCACCTTGGGAACTCCAGTACTCGCCAGCACACCCACGATCGCGTCCGAAGGTACCAACCAAGCGACCCTGGAAACTCCAGTCCCGGCCGAGCCTGGGAACACACCCACGGCCGCCACAGAAGGTACCGACCAAGCAACACTGGAAACACCAGTCCCAGCAAGCACGCCCACAATCGCCACCGAAGGCCCCAACCAAGCGACCCTCTCAACACCAACCATCATCGCCCCGCCCATGACTCCCCTTCCAACATCCGCAACCTCACTAGTCACCGACACTCGTGAGTTCTCCCACCCCATGTCCCTTGACAGCAGCAACGTGGTGACGACGCAGCAGGCGGACGACGACCCAAATGGCCTCATTTCCGCAACCACCACCTCGCCCGGCCCGGAAGATACCGCCCTGCTTTCCTCCAACGCCACAAGAAACACAAGCAGCCTGCGAGGCCAAGACCCATCCAGTATTACGGGCGAGGCGGTCAGTGAGGTTGCTGTTAGTGTTGGTGCGCTCGTTGTGGCGGTCGCAGGGCTGACCTGGGTGTTTGCAGAGTTTTGATGTTTGAGCGCGTGTTTCCTCTTGAAGGGTGTCCGAAAGATGTAGCATGATTTGTGAGGCGCATGTCTTGGAATTTTGGTGAAGAGGACTGGAACTCAGTATCCATGAGAGCGCTGACCGTGTCAGCGAAGGGTATCCGTACGTTTTCTATGAAGATCGTGAGAGTCGATCGCCCCTTGAAAGTACTGAATAAAATGATTACGGCGTTCGCCGTCGGAGATGCTGTTGTACACGTCCCAACCATACCAAGCGCCAAGCTGAACAGCATTCGACCAAATCCAAAAACATTACTTCTGGTCTCCCAACGCTCTCGCAGCGAGCACATACGCGAACAGTGCCGCGGCGACAACGTACCACTTGTTCTTTGACAGCCAGCTCTGCGGTGGTGCAACGCCTACAGCCCTCGTGGTAGAGGTCTCGGGTCTGTTTGCTGCAGCAGCGGCCTCTTGTATTTGGACCTGCTGTTGCAAAACCAGGCTGCGGCCAGTCTGTGGGTCGATCTTCTCGCTCTCCATCCATTTCCAGTTCTCCTCATCTTCTTCCGGCCATTGCTCCTTGAATCTCTGTCCACCGTCCCCCGCCTTGATAGCACCGAAACCAGTTCTGCCACCACTCTGCCGCGCCTGGAGTTCAGCCGGCTGGCTAGAAAGAGTTCTCTTTGTGCTGCCGCCGCCCGTGCTGTTCCACCATCTCGTTCTGCTGGCGAACGCCTTCCTCTCTGCCTCTGTCGCGCTCACACTTCCAGTAGTCATCTCTTCGCTCGTCATGAAACTCAGCACTCCGAGCAAGATCGTGCTCACCTCCCAGGCCGGGTTAAAGCTCTTGGGGTGGAAGTCGCTGATACTAAGACACAAACGCTCCGAGCATCGGAAGCGTCCGCTGGGAGTGTGCATGCGGATCGCTGGTGGTGCAAAAGGGTAGTCTGGCGGGAAGACGAGCGTGCCCCAGTACTGGCCATTCTCGTATGGTGTGCCGGGCGGACCAGTGAGGATGTAGTGCCATTCCAGGATATTTGACTCTGAAGGGTGGGCGGTGATGTACTCTGGAGGCGAGCGCGAGAGGGTAGCGTATTCGCGAGTGAGGCGCTTGTGAGCGGCGCGCGTGGCCATGATGTGTTGCGCTTTTCCCGTAGAGTTAAGTATTCAGAGGCAATGAGGTCGTTGTTTGTGATAGACAGGTGGCACAATTACTGGGATTTATGTTGGCGAGAGATCACAGGTGGCATCAACAATTACAAAGTCTGACCTTCAGATCGTCTTCAAACGGTCCCGCGGTATGAGGTCAGCATCAGGGTCCGCTGGCCCATGCTCTAAAGTTTACATGTGCTCTAGACTTCTGAATCCTAGGGTTTGGGGCTACATTGAAAAGAATCAAATCAATGAACGGCAGCATCAGCAGACTGAGGTATAGATCAATGAGGTCGATCAGAATTGTCAGTCAGGGTGTGCAATATATGGCGAAATCTGTTGAAGAGAACCAAAGCTTTATGATTAAAAGATATCTTAAACCTCGTAGCATCAAGCTGCATGTACCTGAGGTAGTCATTTGATTTGCGGTGAGCTTTCTCAAGAGACGATCTTCGGTCTCTCCAGACAGCAACCTCCACCCTTGAAGCTGTCTTCGAACATTGAAGGTGCACAGCGATGGCGAGCCTCCGTGTTTATTTTGTTACGTAACGAGAAGCCAGTCTTGGTATTGAGATTACCCATTAGTCTTTATCTCCCCACCAATCGATCAGTAAATCCATGATAGCTCCAATCTCCTCCACGTCCTTCGTGCGACTCCTTCGTTTGAATCCCTTGCGAACATCCTTCGTGCGAGTCCATGGAATCCGAACAAGATCAACCGCACAAGTTGTTTCTGTGCTCATTTGTTTACTTGACACGGTATGCTAATCCCACATGTAACCACATCGGAACCGCGTCAATCGGCACTCCGAAGACCTTAAAACAATGGATTCCAGTTGAGGTCGGTGGATCATTCCGACAACTCATTGAACCTTTGACATTTCAGAAAATTGATATTACTGTAGTGTAAGTACCCCGCTTCGGCATTCCGCAAGCCGACATGTTCTGAGTCTGCTTGCAACGATATTGAATTATCCAGGATCTCTATTCACGATGCCAAAAGCCATACCAGGCACAATGATTCAGTGCGATCCCGCCATAATCGCGATCATCGAGAAACTCAATGAGGAGCATGGACGCGCATTCATCAGAGATCGTCTTGATGATGAACATCTCTTGATACAGACCGAGAGGTTGGATGAGCTCAAAGGTCTTCTTAATGCTGTGAGTCCTGATCGCCATTTCACGAAGTTCTTTAATGTTACTAAGAGAAGTTACTTAGGCGCTTAAATCCACAGTAAAAGAAGCCGCTAGCGACAATTCCGGCTCGGAGTAGTATCTTCACCAACCATAAACGATGAAGACACCAGGACCACCAGGCAAGTGGCTAAGATACCGCTCGCTCAACAGCAGCCAAGGGCGAGCGATGTATCTCTACTATCAGGTCAACGACTCGAAGGTTACATACTCACTCCATCGCACAAGCGCGCTGAGAAGAGCTATATCTGGCAGGCCGGCATTGGCTTGGCCGTCACCGAGGTAAAGACTAGGTAGAAGTTCTGATTATGCCGCCATTGCTCCGAAAACCCAGTGCCACAGCATCTGTATCTTGTAGAAACAGACTCGGCCACACCTGCCATCCGGCACTTATAAAGCCGCCATAACGACGACGAGAAGGGTCGCAGGCACGACACATCTGGGCAAAAGCGGAAGCGCCATGCTGAAGACGTTCGCGATGCAGTCAAACGGCTTCATGATGAGAAAGAGAAGCCGTTCGACACGGCAAGGTGGAAGCGGGCGCGATAGATCGTCTCGGACAACCAGTCTCTGATGAGTGCTACTTCACCAGCTCTGCGAGCACTCCTTGGCGTCGACGATTCGAGAATTGAAGCCCTTATCCCAACTAGTCATGCAACAGGCCATCGCCACACCCCTTAACATTTGAGCCCGCTTCCACGCTGGCGCGCTTTGATTGGCAGAAAAGGGATGCAGAGCAGTGTGCGATTGCGCATAGTAATGAGAGTAATGGAGTAGGCAGTTCAGATTCGTTCAAAAGTTAGATAGCAGGATCCTTCAGATGTCTCGCTATGTTCAACCGTCCAAAGTATCCGCAGGGAACTCCTCAAACGGCTTGTCGCACATGCAGATCACCACAAGTGAATGCTTCGAAACCTGGAGCGCAACAAGTCTGTAAAAGCCACTTTGCACGTGCCTCGCGATTCGGGCGACGATACCGTCAACATCGTCATTAATCCATTTCCCGAGTGTGGTGAAAGCATTGGCGTTCGTCGTGTCTATGTTCTGCCAAATACAATCCATACCGACAGTCTGCACGGCGGGGTCTCCAATATTGATCTCAGACACTTTGAGAACTGTCAGTATAAATGCGAGATGCTTCATCTTTTGTCTTACCGCTTGCAATAACATTTGTCTCTCCAGTTTTGGTCCTAGCAGAGGAAAGCCCCGTAGCTGTCACATCTGCAATTAGAGGAACCTCTGGGCAAGCACTGTCGGTACATGGCGCCTGAGCTAGAGACGACATATGATGCTTATTGGCAACAAATTTGCTCGTCACGGCTCTATATATCAGAGGTGCTCGAGGTCAGCTTCGTTGGAAAAGCGGAGGCGAGGAGCGGAATGAATGTAAGGGTGTAGGAGATGGAAGTGAATAATCGGTGCGCATGACGAGTGGGAAGATAACGAACAGAAAAGCGGAAGACGCTAGGGGCGAAGGATCGAAGCGAGGGAAGCAGAAGATGGATGCAAGCGAGGGACAGAAGCGGAAGTCATCACGAGGACACTGTGGTAGGATGGATTGGCCAATGGCGCGGCCAAATATCTTGCAGTCTTGCATAAGGTGTCTGAAAAGTCGTATAGTAAGGCTCATTTTTCCGTTGCATTCCACTTGCAACATTATCTGTGCCACATCAACATGTCTACCACCACCGACAGAAACGCTCACTACGTCGTGCTCGATGTTATGCACGATGATAACATATCTAGGTGCTGGGTGCGGCTACTGCGCTATGGGGTCGTCTTTCGCATCGATGCTTTTGCAGATGAGCTTGAGAATACGTCTCTGCACGATCAATGGAAAGCACTCGTGGGAAAAACGAAGACACAAAGTATGGCCTCTGGCGATGTAATGGCCCGATGGGAGCGATTGTGCGACCTCTAGATCAAGACGAGCCTTCCAGTCATGGAAAGCCTTGCACCTGTATGCAATCTTGATCGATCCCTGCGAGGATGTTTCCATACCACGACATATCATCTCAAACTCGCCCGGGATCCACAGTCGCAGGCTGCTTTGGCCTCTGTCAGCAGCGCTCCCAACGACGGCTCGTTGTACTGGTTCCAGACGGTCAACGTGGATGACATCAATGCGCTCGCTGCTGGGCTTGCGCAACACTCCTCGCGCGACGTTGAGATTATCGAAAGAGATACCGAGTCATCTGTGCCTCCCTTGAGGGTCAGTACGCCCGACGGATCCATTCACTACTTCAAGGCTTGTCAAAAAGACAGCAAAGAACTGGGGACCAATATCGTTCGCAACAATTCCTGGAAAGTGATCCTCGCATACCTGCAACTACACAAAGCCCCATTGATAGCAAGTGGCATCCCATCCGTCTCTGGAATTGTCGTCGATGAAGATGCCCTTGCCGGAATTTTACTCCAAGACATTCAAGCGGCCGAAAGTCTGGCGGATTACCTGAGCACCATCACCACAATCGAGCACCTCAAGATCGCACGGGAACGCTCAACAGCATGGCAGGCGAGGATATCTTCAGTGGTTGCTGAGCTTCACTGCCGGGACATCTACCTGGATAAAGAGTTTTGGGGTTGTGGCATGGATCAGTCGACACTTCTGGTCGACCAGAACGAGGAGATCTGGCTGCCGATCTCGTGCATCTCCCAGCCTGGACAAGAGGCTGGTAAGGTTCACGAACTCGCAGAGAAGGACCATCATGCAGTGCGACAAGCTTTTGAGCGATTCATGCGCGAAGAGCTTGAAAAGTTGCAGGCTCTTATAAGATCGATGTGAACTGTCCTCTTTACTTGTGTGCCAGTGATTAGCTCTGACAGCCAGTGGTGGACACTCGTGTGGAAAGAGATGGCACTGCTATCATCGTCGTAATGGTGCGACACAGTACGGCATTCGGAGAAAGGACTAGTACGTCAGATCACTAATGTGGCCATGTTGCTAGATAGCGTTGATCAATCCGTCATCATATTCCTCCAGGTCGGATGAAGGTTGTGCTCACGACAGGTCGGGGTGAACATTTGATCATGCAATCCTGATAATTTCCCAATCACATCGTGCAATCCTGGACGCAGAACATGAATGTTTCTTCCATCACCGCGTCTCGCATTGCCATGAAGACGCAATGACCAAATGTGATTAATCCCAAGCTTCTTTATAGGCTCTTCCATCTCAATTAGTCACTCCATCCCCAGCATAGGGCCCATGTCAATCTAGCCGTCTGTAAGAGACTGGTGACCGGGATTCTGAGGATCAGCGGCCGCATGCACCACGACCGAAGAACGACGCTTCCACTCGAAAGGCACGCCATTGGCATCGTAATCGATGAACTTGCATCTTTCTTGGTCAGTGTCGATCTTCCATGCCGCCTTGCGTGTGAAATGCTTTCCACACAGTGAGCAAGGAAATCCTGCTTGCCGCCCCGACTTTTCCCTGCAGTGTCGTCATTAATTGCTCAGGTGCGTGAAGGCCCGTCCGGAGCAATTATGAAGCCAACAACGGATTGTACTTGGGGGAGTTTCCATATCCTGCGAATTCGTAGCTGCATCAGAGCGAGACTGGACGGGATCGCTTGCAAGACTGCCTTGAAGCGCTCGACTTTCGTCAGAGGCAGCATTGGTGTTCGTGGAAATACACCGTGGTGTAGAAGCCTTTTCTGGAACATAGTACAGATATCTCTGGGTAGCGTTGATTCTTGGGGTGTTCAGTCCGTAGTTGAGGCCCGTCAGGCTAGAGTATGACTCGATGGCTGAAGCATTCGTTATGGAAGGCTCGAGCCCTGTGTGGCCCAGACGCATGTGAGGCTTGCCGGACATGTTGGTGCGACTGTGTAACAAATTGCTACTGCATCCATCTTGACAGTCAATGATAGGCGGGTCTGTATCCGGAGATCGCCGGCGCGAACAGCTGAAGTTTCGATCCGAGCTTTGGTTACGAGAACCCACATCGCAGGAAGACTCGGGCGTTAACGTAGACTGTTCTGCCTGGAATGATGTCGTTTGGAGTTTCTGTGGGTACGACATACTGGAGTCCGATGATCAAATTTGACGCTGTAAACAAGAGCAGGAGGAACCGCAGCTACACACATTCCACGAGAGCCATGCACTCATGGTAATGTTGCTCGGCCTTGCTCATGATGTGCAGATGGCACTATCACTAGTCGCCACATGCTACTGTGGTATCATGTCGCTTCGTGGCGGTTATCAACAGCATCGTTGGCCGTAATATAATTTCATTGGCCGTTGTAGCTGCAGAGTGCTGGTAGGATGTAAAGTCAACACGCGAAGAATCGGTTGATCCTAGTGCGCAACAAGCTTCGATACACGCTTTTGCCAAGCGAGTTTGGCGCGACTTGCGAGGTGTCACAAACTCGGCTTGGGTTGGTTGCATAGAGCCTGGTCTCTGCTGTGCCGCAGCCCATTTCGTAATGCTTCAATACGGTCTCCGCTAAGAGCCCTTAGAAGTGTGACCTTCCTTATGAGGAAATCGTCCGAGCGCGAGAATCATGGCAGGCACATAATCTGCTCGACGCGTGCGAATCTGCTTGTAAATGGGGGCAGCGACGTACCTTCGGCAGACAAGTAAGGTGGGCACTTTCACAGACTAGGCATACCTCGGATCAATCAATAAGGCTGAGAGGTCAAGATCAAGCATTGTGAAATCTGGATGTTTGAAAGGGGTACATTCTGAAGCACGAGCTAATGTATCTATCTAGGAGGCGTTCCCCTAAGCACTGCCGGCCTTACGCCGCACCTTTGAACATCACCGATGTAACCTACGTCTGAGGCACACCTGAGCCTCATATCTTCTAATTGATGATAGCCAGACCTCGGACATATACCTTCCTTATCTTACTTCCTGATCCATTACCCCGATTTGTCAAGGAAATTGCATGATGTCGTTATCATGCAGTTGACAGTCAGCCCTAAACATTTGCATCGTCCACTAGGGTATAGGGTTATGGCGGAAAAGCGACCGATTCCCGACATAATAACAGTATGTGAGTAATGATCGATTTTTGTCTGGATATCTCTAGTTAGCAATTGCGAAACTTCTACAAACGACGTTGTCGTCAAGGTCCGCTGGCCCATGCTCACATTTACATGTGCCATGCCATTCTAGGGTTTGGGGTCATGGTTGCAAGAAATCGCGTCGATGAACAGTGTCAACAGACTGAGGTATAAATCAATCAAGGTCGTCGAATTGATCACTCGGGGCATAAACTGTATGGTAACGACGTGTTGAAGAACATGAAAGCTCCTTCGGAACAAAAGTCAGAAAGTGACTTTCGGGATCAAGCTACATATGCCAAGTACAGTGCTGGACTTCGAACAGGATTGCCCTTTCCAGTGGAACCGCTCCTTTGGCTCTAATCAGAAGGCCAGAAGATTGCGCGAGGCTCTTCCAGTTAAGCTCGTCCGCCTCATGAACCGTTCTTTTTTGGATAGCACTGACCCAGTCCAGCTCTTTGTTGAGGTGCCGGGTGTCCAGGATTCTCCGGACAGAGGTAACAAGCATTGTGTCCGCGGCCTGAAGCGCATTCCTCAATTTCTCTTTTACTGATCGCTTCTACTCCAACGTGGGCTCCAGCGTCATCTTCTCGAATCACTACGCGACCATATCGATCGAGCTGACTTCGCCGCTTAGCGATTGGAAGAAATGGGTTGCTGTATGTGAGGCTGTCAAGGACAGAATCTCACGTGTCATGCTCGACATTACGGGATTCGACCAACCACACATCTATGCCCTTGCCGAAACCGCCTACAGGTGCGGCGATCGCGATCTGATCAAGCGCTGTGACACCATCGCCATCAGCAACCCTACAGTCCTTGCAAAGCACGCCCGCCGCGACAAGAAGAGTAGTAAGAACGACCCTCGCCCCGATGAGCACATCTTTCTCAAACCTCACGCTGGTGCCTACAGTGATACGGAGGGGAAGATGTTTAATCTCGTCGACAAGCCTGTCCAAATCGGCCGTTTCCATCGCCCTGCGACGCGTGCGTTCTCCCGGGACCGCTATCGCGAGGCAGTGTTCAAGTGGGCCATGGGCCCGCTCGACTGGCGTCTTCCGTTGGAGCGACTCGTCGTACGTCGTGCTATCGACACCGTGAAGTATCCTGTGTTGAAGACTTCTTACGGCACTTGGGTTAGTGGCCAACCAAAGGGTTCCCCTAAAAAGCGGGGCTGCAAGAAAATGTGTAAGTATGATTCCAAGGAAACCTAATCCATTGACTGTTTACCATCACCGATTTTATCAGAAAACATACCGTGCCATCGAACACTGTACGAGATTGTTACCTAAAGATTGATCGATCACTCTGATACCCCGATCAAGGCTTGAAAACATGAGCTATACCTGGCCTTCAATAGTAGCAGTCAGCGCCCTAGGCATGGCCACTCTAGCAACCTTCATCAACCACAAGCACAGCAGCCTAGAAGCAAAAGTGAATCGCCACAGCATACCAGCTCAGAAGCGATCAGAAGAGCGCAGCAAAGCCCACCTCGAATCCCTCCCACATCTCCAGCTCAGCACCTCAAGCGCGCCATCACTCCTACACGAGAAGTGCTCCATCCCTATCCCCAACTACACAATCTCGCAAAACTCACCAAAGCACTTCACCCGTCTGCTGCGCCACAACATGTCCAGCTTCGCCCGCTACCCTCAAGCCTGGATCTTCTGGCTGATGTTGCCGAAGCACCGCCAGACATTCTCAGCCTCTTACATCGAATGTCTGAATTTCATCGAGGGCGATCTCGTTTGCGGCGTGTACAGAGTCGTCAAAGCCGAGCCTACATATGTCGAACTGAGTATGGAGGTGCCGCCTCGTTTCGGTAGTGTGGCTGGTTTGTTGGTCATACGGCTTGAAAATACTCCGGACTCGGGCCTTCTCTTGGTCACCGAGACGCTCCAGTGGACGCCAGATGGAACTATCAGTGATTTGCCGTTGTCAAAACCGCTGCCAAAGCTTTTGCACGAGATCGCATCCGCGTCTTTGTTAGTTTCTGGAGCAGAGTTCTTAGGGAGGCTGCATTAAATAACCGGTTCCCTTAGATACTACGAAGTACGTGGAGCCCGAGCAGCCCGAGGAGCAGAATGAATGACTCGGGTGAACGGCAAATAGTTACTCAGAGCTCTTGACGTGAGTCGGGGCCGTAGAGACGATGCTTTTGCCTTCCCGCTTTTCTACTATTAAGGGTCTGGGATTGGGGATACTCATGGAAGAAGTATGATTTGCTTGGTTGTTAGTCGATAATGTGTTGAGATCGTTCCTGCTCATGCTAGTCCCTAAGGCGCCTTCACCACTTGCCTATCTTCTCGTCTCTTCTTCCACTCACACGCAATCCAGATTGCGACAGAACCACCTCGCAGGATCTCGTGAGCAGCTCTGTGCTCCCACCAATCATCCATTGATTTCAACCAGGCAATCACATCAGTCGACAGTCCTAATAGCTCCCGTGGGTCGCCCTCGCAAACGCAAACGCGATATACTAGACACGCCACCTGCTCAAGGCGACACACGCGACAAGATTACGAAATTCTTCACCAACAGCCGTGCTCAGTCCTCGAACACAGCCTAGAAGGCTGTCAAAGGAGAGACCAACACACCGAGAGCGGCACCTGACGGACAGCCGAGTCACAACAACACCCAAAGCACGAGATCGCTCGTCATTGACAGCAAGACATTCTTCTTCCGTCACCAGCTCAAACACACAGACGCACAACTACCGCCAGCTTCTGGCATCAAAGCCGAGCCAGAAAGCTCGAATGACTGCAGCCCAGAGGCACCTAATCGCTCTGTCCACCAGGCTGCCGACGACCTCGACGGAGCAGAAGCCCGCATTTCCATCAAACGTGAAAAGTCCGATCAACTCAGCGGGCACGACGAACTCAGCGGGCACAACGAGCCCGCCAGGCACAGCAAGCGAGGTGGAACCCGCGAGCACACCGCACATGGTACAACTTACATCAAGCGCGAAGAGCATGACGGATCTGACGGGCACGCCGGCGAGTCTTTTGAGGAATTACCCAAGGTTGTCTCGCGTGGATGCGAGCTACCAGCTGCGTACGCAACGTCGGGAATCACCTATACGCGTGCCGTCAACCCAGACACCCGCCGTCCACAGTTCAGCCATCCCAAAGACAGAGCGCTCTTCCAAGCCATCACAGACCTTCCCGCATGGCAGCAGATGCAACAGCTTACGCCTTGGTACAGGCCGATTGATGTGATCATTATATACCTCAGAGACGAAGAAGGTTTCGCGTTCAGGCGGTGCGACGACAGAATCTGCCAAGGAACATAGGTGAACTCCTTGAGAGGATGGGTATGTGTCCCGTGAGCTACGTTCGGGAATGTGCTGATACCCTGGCAGGCTACTCGTCGGTATACACGACGTCCCTCCACACACTCTACACCAGATACTCATCTACGAGGAATTCACTGGCCCGGAACTTGCTTGTCTTGAAGAATCATGCCCCTGTTAGAGAACATTTCGCCTCTGACAGAGAACATCTCGCCATGCCGACTACCGGGGCCCAGACTTCTTTCACTACAGTTCGCGCCCCGGGTCCACTGACACGCGAGTACACTGTTATGACAACCCTACCTCCTCTACCTGCCAAACACATAGCTTCCAAGGAGTTCCACACCTTCACGCCATGCATGATTGCGAAAAGTCGAATATTTCCATCACGCGGCTGGCAGGAAGCGACTAATCACAAAGACTTGGTCACGCCTGCGCATCCTGGATCCGACACTCGAGCCATGGAGCCTTGGCGAGACAATTGCGCCAAACAACCCGCAAGTGCTGGACAAGGACCACCACATTCTCAGACGTGACTGTTTCGGCAGTTTCTGGGCACGAAATTACATGACACCGACGGGTGGCGTCCAAACAATTGACACCTTTGACGTGTGGTGCCGAGAACACAAGCGATCTGAACCGCTGAAGCTCACTTCACAACTCTTGATGCAGCTCGCAAGTGGGCTCCTGGACTTCGACGAATGGGCCCACATCATGACACACCTTCAAGAAGGTCTACAGCGACGTTTTGACACGGCAACCGGAAGCCATAGGTGCGGTGCGGGTGTTAAGGCTGCCAAAGACAAAGGTAGTGCGGCGTGTCACAGCCTGTTTTGCATGATATGGGAGCCCCCGGCCGACAACAATAGCCGGCAGCTTTGTCATGCCATCTTCATCACGAGCCCGACGCAGATTGAAGCCGCTGCCAAGGTTTTGCACGAGATGGCGTCCGTGTCTTTGTTGGTTTCCGCAGCAGAGTTCCTAGGGAGGCTGCATTAAAATAGCCGGTTCCCTTCCGATGTGACGGAATCGCGCGTGTGAAATGCCGTATAGAGTTGAGAGCGCACTGCGAGGAACAAGTTGAGAAGAATGTGAATTCATTAAGTTTTATCATCTAGTATCGTGATGCAATCATTACAAAGAACAAAAGTGATCGTTTCAGCCAGAATAAGATGGCTAGCCAGGAATCAACTCCGCTTACCCATCTCGACGCCTTCAAGATCGTCCCAATCGTCGTCTGCACTGCCAACCTTGCGTCCGATCAAGATGCCGACCGCGGTCAGACTCACCGCAACCAAGAACCAACTCTCAAACCAAGACTCGACAAACTTGCCCTCCAGAGGAGCACCGAGCGCATCTGAAATGACGCCGCTGACTTCGGCAGGCAAGTTGCTGCGTAGCAGGAGAGCGGAGCTGATGACGTACGTGCCTGCGATCTGGGAGATGATGAGCGGCAGCGAGGTCTGCGCGTGGTGAAGCAGGTTTGGCGTGAAGCGTGCGAATAGTCGGAAGGTCTGAAGGACGGCGCTGAAAGATGCAAGCAGCATGATGCCGGACAAGAGGAAGGAGATCTGTCTTGACCAGGCTGCGCGATCGAGGTTGCTGTCCCAGTGGGTTGTGAGGAGAGCCAACACGTTATTGATAGGATCGCTGTTGGCAAAGGTCGTGGAGGGCTGCCACCAGCGACGCAGAGAAGAGAGAGAAGTAGCACAGATGCGATAAGCACAGTAGAGGGCGAATACTGTGTTGGCGAGAGATAGCAGCTTGCCAGACTTTGTACGAGAGCGTTGCTGCTCTGTGAAGCGGGTGCGCATGGTTGATAGAGAGGCCGCAAGCGTGAACCGCATAGTCTCGAGTCCAGAAATCTCCATTTCAAGTGAACGCTGCTCTTGTGCTTCTGAGCTGCCACGGAAATTGCCTATCATTCGAGTCATGAAGCCTGATTCCTGTTGGGCAGGGGCAGATTCAGCGATCTTGCGCTGCAGCGCTCTCAGTCGACTCTGCTTGACAGCAAGCATCTCTTCCGTAGCATTCAGACCAGCCTCCTTCCGCGCGATATCGGTGTCACGGACAGGACGGTGGCGAACGCCGAAGGTCTGCCACAGGTTGGACACAGCGGCAAATCCAGCGAGCGAGGCCATTAAAGAGATTCCAATAATACCAATCCGTTCCAAGCAAGCCTCAGTGAAGATGTGTCCATCATCCAAGTGCCCTCCGGTCTCAACATTGTGAAGCGAAGACAGCATCGACGCTTGCGGGATGTACCAGAAGGCAATCAGCCACGCCGAGAACAGCGCAACCTCCATCCCCACCCGCATAAACGGCTTAATCGACCTCTTAGTTGACACATCCGCCGGACTTCCAAGCATCGTCTTCGCGAGTCCATGCAGCTCCAGCGCCGGTGTAACCAGAATGCTCAAAACCAGCAGCGAGCTAAGCGTGACCTTCAGCGCCAGTGCTCGCGCAGCCGGATGCAGCGAGTCCGAGATCTCGCACAGCAGCAGCTCCACGAGAACCGCCGAAAGACCCATACTTGTCGCGAACACCACGGACGCCAGTTTCTGCGAAGAAGGCCTCGTCAGGCGCCTGGTAGCCGCGCCCTTTCCAGCTTCCCGATCCTTATGGTATTGCGGCAGCGCATCTTTCGCCGGTTTGACGTCGCCGCACAGTAACGGGAAGAGGCGGTGCCACGCCAGCAGTGCTGCGAGAAGCCATGTGATAATGAAAGGCAGCGAAGACCACAGCAGTGTTGCCGGCGACGCAGGCTCCAGGACACGGCGCGCGAGGTAGGAAGGCGTGCAGGCGTCGCAATCATCGTCTGTGGGGTACATCTTGGGCAGAGGGCCGGTGGGATACTACGAATGAGGGAGAAAGGACATTGGAGCGAGCACGAAGAAGTGCGCAAGTGTTCTATGAGGGAGTAGAAGGTGGCGGCATTCGCTTGCGACACGAAGGGACGAGATGTGGCAGCAGCAGGATGCGAGGTTTGAGGATTGACTTTCCCCAGTCCCACGGGCTAGCCGGCCGCCTTGCGTGGTGCCGAGTGGAACCCTTGCGCACGCACTCTTGTCTTGCAATCTACAGTACTCTACCAAGCTATCAAAATACTGCCTTGTCGTCATTATAGCACAAATAGGCTATAAGCACTGCATCCAACTCTCCCCGTCGACCAAGTCGAAGAAGTCCCTCATGTAGGACTCAAACGCAACGAAACGCAAAGGCCTGAAGCAAACCCGACGTGACGTTTGACATCCGACGCGTGGTCCCTTGCAACGCGGCAACGGTGATGGACACCCGTCAAACAGCTGACGCGCCGTTACATGTCCTGAAGTCCCGGCTGGCCTTTTGCTTCGACTCCGACTCGAGATGACTAAAGATCACAGGCCGTAAGAACGCAAGTACCAGGACATCGACGCTGCCAGAATGGCTCAAGGATATACACACAGCCCCTCAAAATGCGGCTGGCAATACCAGCATTCGGTTTTCAACTCATTTGTCTAGTTCGGGCGTTTATGTGACAGGATAACTAGAGTCAACTGTGTCATTTCTACAGAGCTATGGAAGGCTGTAATAAAGGATTCCTCACTACAAATGTCTCAACGACAACCCATCTGATTCTTGAAATGCTCTCCATAGTAAGCACAAATCGCCTCGATGACTTACCACAACGAGACACACAAGACCACAAGACATAATTTTGAAACCATTACATTGACAAACACTAGAGATCTATCCAAAAAGAAAAGGGCTTTTCCAGCCGAAACGGACTACGAGACAAGGGAGAAAAAGTCGTCATCGCAACGTCTACCACGGAATCCTGAAGAAGCCACGAGACGAAGCCGTCGCGGTAGTCGAAGCATCGCGTTCCCTGTATCGAAAGTTAGCTTTTTAACATTCCATCACTCGCACTAAACGAGGGCGGGGCTTGCTCACAAAACTTACCCAAGTACCGGCGCCACCAACTCTTCCACAACTTCAGCTCCCTCATACGCAGCATCAGCGTTTTCGTCAACATCATCGTCATCCTCGAGGTCCTCGTCATCGACCGATCTGGTGTAGATGGGTCCATCCTGAAGTCCATCAAGCGATGTGTCAGTACCTTCAGGCAGATCATATTCTTCCTGATCCACGTCGCGAGCCTCGAGTTCGCCTTCCCAAGCCTCTTCGTCGATGTCATACTCGGGCACATCGTCGGCAACCTCGGCGCGAGCTTCGAGTCCCTGGTCTTCGCCATCCTCAGAGAAGAATCCGTTCGCCTCTTGACGAGCATACAACGCCTCATCGAACTCCTCCTCATCCTGGGCATCGTCTTCCGCATCCCGCTTAGTGACGCCGATGCTCTCGAGGAGAGACCGGTGCTCCTCGCTGCGCAAGTAGTTGTCGTAGTCCTCGTCTTCTTCTTCGTTGAGAGCGCGAGCTTGGATGATTGGGTTGAGTTCCTCGTCTGCTTCGGAGTGATCGTAGCCTTCGAGCGAATAATCTATCGAGTCGGCAGTGCCGTCGCTACGGCGTTGGAGAACCTCAGGGTCATAGCCGCTGAGATCAGGATTTTCGGGCTCTTCTTCTCCATCATCATCGTCAACATCGACACCTCGCGCTTCCAAAAGGCCCTCTAGGCTAGTATCAACTTCCAGGTCGCCAAAATCGGGAATAGGATCATCCTCGAAATCCCGGGCGTACAGAACATCATCTGGGTCATTCTCGAACTCGTCTTCCTCATCCTCGACATCACGGGTGTGGCTGCCGTGCAACTTGTGAGAGCCGTGGTGCTTCTTCAGACCGCCATGCTTGGTGAAAGGCTTGGCGGTTGGAACGGCATTCTTGACAGCATCGGTTGCCGAATTTGCCGCTGACTTGAGACTGGCGAACCAGGCAGGAGGTTGGCCATTGTGCTTCCAGCCAGGCTCGGCCTCAGCGTCGCGAGCGACGTGCCAGGCGGCGGGATCGTGCTCTTGGCCGTAATGGTACGAAGGAGCGGCGCCACCGTGGGCTTGTTCCCAGACAGCTGTTCTGGCTGCCTCGGCTTCGGCATCGCGCTCGAAGATTTCGTCATCAACGGAATCTTCGTAGGCTTCGTTGGAAGAGTAGGGCGTGGGGATCTGTTTTGCGACGGCCGCCGAAGCGAGCGTGGCCAAAGCGACAGTGCAGACGACGTTGCGGAAATACATGTTGGATTAGTACGCTTGTTGCGCGTATGGGAGATGGGTGTTTGGGCAGTATTGACAGCAAGAGATAAGAAGGGACAGGAGGAAAAAGGAACAATAGTTGAGGAATACGCCTACTTGTCATCTTCTCAATAGCGAACACGGCCGGCAAGAGCAGCTTTGGCATCGACTTCCGAAAACGGACAATGAAACTTGGGCGTGCTGAAAGCGTTCGCGCGGGCGTGGATGAATCCCCAGCTCGAGAACAAAGGCATAGACGGGTATTCGCGCGCGAGGCGCCGTGCCGAATAGAGCATTGCATTGTTGTGATTCTTGGTATCGTTCATAGTTGCCTTTCGGTCATCGTGAGCAAGTGTGTAGCAGTGTTTTTGGCGACTCCTGGAAATGCAAGACACAGACTGTTGTCAGCATCAGCTATCCATGATGTAGCATCGCTCGTAAGCGGCAATCACGAGCCATGTCGACAATGGTATATCATATCGCAATGTCCGTGTAAAGGTCCAATTTACAACTGCAATACTTGAAGCGTCTTTCACAATGAGGTGACAATTGAGTGTCGTTCATTCCATGGAGTGCCAAGCTCGTGGTATGGAATGCAACGTGAGAATCGCAGAGGTTGGGTCAGCGATCTGCAGTGTGAACCCCTGATCCGTGCATTGAAAGTGATGTCAGCAATCAATTCCCCGAACAACAAAAGAACTGTTTCCTGGGCATCTTTTGCTCAGTTGCCATGACACGTGGGCATCGATAGTGCAGCTGACTCCAGATGGTTAGACTTGGAGTTGGAAAACATTCGATCTCGATCCAATGGCTGGAAGATTTCGAGCGATCGGCTGACTGCATCATTTTGAGGCTCCGGGGATGCTCCAGACAACCTGCGCTAGACTGTGGAGAAGGTGTTGCCGATCAGAAGGAAAGCTTCTTGTCAGCTGGGAGACGAAATATGGTATTAGTTGTCGCCATTGGGAAGTGTGGATGTAGACGGTGGTAAGATGCTGACACGGCCTTCTTGCGGTCTGCACCAAGGGCAAGGGTTCAGCATATATAGCCGGCAACATGCACACGCACCCTCGCACCACCCAATATCGAAGCATGACGTTGGACTCCACGATAGCCGCGTGTAGCGACGTGACTCGCGGTGCATTAGTTAAACTTCTCGAGCTTCGGAAGAGCAACCGCGCCACATCGAGACAGAGTGCGAGGGAGTTTTGATTGGTCGCCTGGTTCGCTGGCTCTCGTGGTGCTTTTTGAGTACCGGCGTGCTCCGGCACACTACTGTCGGCCTAGCTGGGACAAGCTTGGTGGGCACTCTGTCAATAATTGCGGATACATAACACGAGCGCATAAGAAAAGAGAGGAGGAGGATGGAGGTGTTGCCATCTCAACGCCATCTCAGCCATGCTAGCACAGGATTGTTGGTGATACACAAAGCTGTTGCCCTCGTGCAAACGGTTGGCAGGGTGTGCGACTTTAGGCGGCAGACGGCAGGCGAGCAAACGAGCGATGGGAGGTCGACAGGTAAGAAATAAGGTGCGGCATCGGCAGGGTGTGTAGATAGTGTTTGGCGGTGGGTGTTGTGTTGTGCATCGGGGATGGTCAAAATAGGTGCAGGCTGGCTGGCTGGCGGCGGGCAGTGACGAAGCTCTGGCTGAGCTAAGGTAGGCAGCTGCCACTACTCTTTTCTCGCCGCCCGCCTCAAGGCACACAGCGAGCTCTCGCAAAGACTCTTACCCGATCCTCTCCTACACACTACATTACATTCACGCCATAACGATTCTCTCTCTCCCCCTGTAACAACACCCATCAACACGCTCAATTATTATTCTCTTTCCTGCTGTCTCGATTCATTCACCGACCGCCCGCTCCACCGCCGCCCACCACCTGCACCCGGGCCAGCCGCTGCCACGCCTCGCCTTCTCGCCCTTCCGCGGCACAATCCTGAACTTCGCGTGCGGGACAAGGACGCGCCCGCTCTCCTGAGCCAGCAGCAACACCGCCAGTTCGCCATCATCATCATCGCCATCATCACAATCGCCACATCCCAACACCGCCCTCCCATTCCCAACACCGCCGACACCCCTCCCACCGCCCAGTCGACAGCGCCGTCTCACTTGCGACGTGTAGCAACCCAACGCCAGCACGCCTTGCATTTGGTCCCGCGTGCTGCATATGCAAGGACTCCGCTGCCAGCCAATCCCAGTCGCCGACGCCTAGCTGTGTACCTGTGCCAACATTCTTGCTACAGCCAGCGACAATATCGCCTCAGGCAAATCTACTACCCACGCGACTTGACAGTCACCGTCTAAACCAATATTGCCAACCTTGTTGGCGCACACACTCACACCGCACAACATGACCTCGACACCACGACAATCTTCCGCCACCATGCCCTATAATACTCGTCGGAAATCGCTGTCGCTCACGGAGATGGGCATCATCGCGCCCAAGCGTGCCAGAGTCGCCATCCAACCTTCACCACCCAATACTGCCGTTGATGGAGAGGAGCCACCAGTGAAGAAGTCGAAGCGATCCCATGGCAGTGCTTCGCCAACCCTTGGCGACATGAGCCCGCCGCGATCCACAGCCATTCGCACCAAGGAACAGAAGCCAAAACGAGGAGCAGCGCTGTCACCTCCACCGTCGCCACTGAGGGAGGGTGAGAGCAAGATCGACGTAGAGGGTATTAGCGACGAGATCGTGGTCGGGGCAATCCAACAACTGGAGAGGACAGGCAACAGACCGCATTTGGTCAAGGAGCTCTCATCTGTGCTTGCGACAACTATTCCTGCTATTGAGAGGTATGCATGCGCCAGCACACGACACAACACTTGCGACACAGCTAACTCGTTCTGCAGATCCGCCAACCCTTCAGCACTCATCTCGTCCCGTCTCACAGCTTACCTCAACCGATCATGGCCCGCAATCAGCCCTTGCCCGTTGGCCAAAGACCTCTCACCAGTCCACCCTCGCCGACTCTTCTTCTATCTTACTACGATGCCCGCTCAGCCTCTGCCCGAAACCGTCGAGCCTATACCCAAACACAACCGAATCATCTCACCTTCTCTCTCCTCCGCCTCAGCCGCCGACGAAGAAGACGAGCGATACAACCGCGCGCGTGCCGCTCTTTCACCTTCGCCTGAAGTCGACCTTTCGTCGCCCGAACTCGATGACGATAACAGCGACAACCCTCAGCCATCACATGGATCTTTCTCCGGTCGCAACTCGTTATCGCGCGAACATCCTCCTACCTCTGCAAATCTGGCTCACAATCGTCGCGCTGCTAGCCCGCAGCTGGAAATGGAAGAGCGTGACTTCAAACACACTGCGAACCTTCTCCACGAACAGGCTCGCTTACGCCGAGCAAGCGAGGAGGACGTGAAGATGGATGATACCGCAGCAGGAGCCGAGCTTGAGTCTGCTGGTATCGCTTTGTCGGTGGAGAACAGCGTGAATGAAGAAGACCGAGATACGGAAGCGGTTGCTGAGCTTTTCCAGCATTCCGAGCACCTCAGGCCTTACGCTCGTGCCAACCTGGACTTCAGTAGCCCTGTGTTGCAACCTACCAGGACACTCGACGCGATGGATGGATCGATTGGCGGCAGTCCACTCAAACACCAACGGCGAGATGAGCGCATGGAAGACCCAATGGCACTCGATTTGAACGACACGAGCAACGATCAGCCTATACCCTCGCTCGAGCAGCCCGACGCTTTCGCCTGGGATTCTTTACAAAGCCCGGAAAATATCGAGCTTTCAGAACTGGATGACATGTTTGATGCTTTCCCTTGATTTTTCTGAGCGCCACGCTGTATGCGTCTGCAACTTTCGTACTCGAACATTTCTTCTACTACGCAGATGTATTACTATAAAAGGGAAAACTGGGATTTGGAAGCAAAACAGAAGGGAACTGGAGCGCAAGCTCACCAAAAGCGCATAGGGCGCAGAACCAAAATTTCACGAGAGGCAAGCGCTCACACACGGCCTGGTGCCTCGCAGTGTATGTTTCACCCTTATTTCGACAATCATCTGGGATGGAAATATAACTTTATTTATGTAACTTGTATTTGTAACATTGACGGCCGATGAATGAAGATCGTGTCCTTTCCCTCAGATTTGTATGTCGATCAATTGTAGAGCCTTGCGCATGATTATTCGATGATAAAAGACGGATCCCGAAATATATCGTCATTTCTGCAGTTTGATAGCAGACGCATCAAGTTGTATGCATACTCCTGACCGAATGGATACAACAAAATGAAGCAACATATAATTACATCTATTCTTACACCACAGCAAAACTCCTTTTAATTTTGCCTCCCATTCCCACCTTACTTCAGCCCCAACCATCCCCTCCAGCCCGCAGCCGGCCTCTCCTCCCCATCCCCATTCCCATCAGAAGAAGACTTCTTCCCAGCCGCCTCAACCGCCTTCGCCCTCGCCGCAGGTTTCAACTCAAACACCCACGTCGTCCCCAAATGCCTCCTCCGCTCTTTCACAATCTCCAACCCGCTCTCCTTCGCCGCCGCTTCAACCAGGACGCCTATGTCGCGGTTGAACCAGCACCCGTGGATCTCGGCGTGCTTCTGCGCCGCGTTGTCGAGGATGTTGTTCAGCCACGCGTAGTCGCTGCGGCCGTGCTCCAGCAGCAGGATCCGCGCGTCCGGGTCCGAGAGGTCCAGGTGCGCGGCGAGATTCGTGAGGAGGGCGTGCGGCGAGGGCGTGGAGCAGAGGCCCATGGTTTGGATGATGGTGGTGTACTTCCCGCCGTTGGGAGCAGGCGGCATGGGGCCTGTGGCGGAGGTGGTGGAGAAGCGGACTGCGAGGCCTGGCTTGAACGTCTGCGTCGTGCTGGCCGGATACAGCGAGAGCCATTTCTTTTTGCACACGGCGACCATCTGCGCGCTGAGGTCGAGGAACGTCAGGCTGTCGATGGCGCTGCCGGGTTGCAAGGGGTAGTAGCCCAGGTTCCTGCCGGTGCCGCAGGAGACTTCGAGGACGTGGCCTTTGCACTGCCGCGAGAGGCGTTTGCGGATGCCGTTGATGCCCATCAGGGCTTCCGACGAGCCCACTTCGCTGTCGAAGCCATCTGCTGTTTCGTCGTAGCGCGCGGCGACGTCGGTCTGCCTGCTGAGGTCCTGGATATCGGGGTGGTTGCAGGGCCGGCGGGCGATGATGGCGATCTGGGTGATGTAGAAGCCGAGACCGACGGCGAAGAAACTCAGCACGATGGGGGCAAATTTTCCTCGTGTTTTTGATTTTGGATCGTTTCCTGGTTGCATTGGCTGGATGGGTAGTTGCCGTGATGGGTTTGTTGATGCATTCCGGGTTTGTAGGCCCTGTCGTAAGTGGCGAGTTACATGGCTCGTATGAGTTCGAGGGAGCACATTCTGGATATGTGATTCAGTCACTAGTGACTGTATAGGCCTGAAAAGGCGTCTTTTGCAGAGTGTGGAAGCCGACATGGCCTCTGATATATTGCACGCTCATGTTTCCCATGCCGCCCTGTCGTCGCAAACGACTTCCACATCCGCCTGCCGCTTGAGCCACCGAAAAGCGCTCCGACAACGGCGCTAGGGAATCTTAGTTTTTGGAGGCCAGCGCCTTGGGCCCAGTCGATTGCCCGTGAATTATCCCATAAAACTGTAATCGTACAGGCCCGATTTCTCCTTCTAAATCAATTGTATTGTTTTTCTGGTGTCATATTATCGTGTGGGGCACATTTGTTTGTGTATTATCACTCGAGCGGAGATGTCTTCCTCCATTCCTTCGTCAATTCTCATCGTGGGCTCAGGCGTCTTTGGCCTGGGCACTGCGTATGCTCTTACTCAGAGGGAAGAATACAAGAATACCAAGATCACTATTCTGGACCGCTCTGGATTCCCTGCTCCGGATGCTGCCAGTGTGGACTCCAG
The DNA here is from genome assembly GCA_035771495.1 of Cladosporium oxysporum. Taxonomy (NCBI): domain Eukaryota; kingdom Fungi; phylum Ascomycota; class Dothideomycetes; order Cladosporiales; family Cladosporiaceae; genus Cladosporium; species Cladosporium oxysporum. The sequence continues at coordinate 1,517,446 of JAWNKS010000009.1, forward strand.
CCGTATCATTCGTGCAGACTATGCCGACTACCACTACAGTGCACTATGCATGGAATCGATGAAGGAGTGGCGTGGCGAATGGGGACAGGAGGGCCGCTACCATGAGCCTGGTCTTGCGATTCTGCTCGATGGTAAGAACCTGGACCGTGGTGGCAAGGATGCGATGCAGAAGGAGATGCGCGACAACCTTCAGAAGCAAGGGTTGAAGATTGGCAAGAAGGAAGATGGCGGCCAATTGACTGTGCTGGACGACGAGGCTGCTGTTCAAGCAATTGCACCGAGCATTCCCAACGCTGCTGGGCAGAGTGGTTATGTGAACTGGACTTCTGGCTGGGCTGATGCTGAGGCCGGCATGCGCTATCTGCACAAGAAGGTTGAAGCCACTGGTCGCGTGGAGTTCAGACAAGTTGCAGTCAAGACTTTGATCTTTGACCATGCTAACGGCACTGTCCCCGGTGTCGTACTGGAAAGTGGCGAAAAGATCATGGCGGATCTTACTGTTCTCGCGACGGGTGCCTGGTCTCCCAAATTCATCGACTTGCGCGGCATTGCCAGTGCTTCCGGCCAAGTCATCACATACATCGACATCACACAAGAAGAAGAGGACAGGCTGAAAGAGAACCCCGTCTTGCTCAACTACAGCAACGGCATGTTCATCATCCCGCCTCGTCACAAGTCTCTCAAGATTGCCCGCCACGGCTACGGTTACGCCAATTTCCAGACCATCCCGCACCCTGAGCACCCAGAATCCGGCGAGACGATCAAGGTCTCCCTGCCAAAGACCAAGCACGACGACCCGCACATGGAGATCCCCAAGGAGGGACAAGACGTCTGCCGCGAATTCCTGAGAGAGTGCATTCCTGAATTCGGCAACCGCCCGTGGACACACACCAGAATCTGCTGGTACACAGACACACCCACCGGCGACTGGGTCATCGACTACCACCCCAAATACAAGGGTCTGTTTGTCGCGACTGGCGGTTCGGGCCACGGCTACAAGTTCGTGCCCAAGATCGGAGAGAGAATTGTAGACGTTATGAAGGGTCAGCCGCGCGATGACCTGGGTGCAGCATTGCAGAAGAAGTGGTCGTGGCCGAAGCAGAAGTACCACTTTGACCACATATGGACGAACGACTGGAGGGGTGGACGTAAGGGCATGATCCTCGAGGAAGAGCAGAGGAGGGGCGAAAAGACATCGAAGCTGTAAATGCAGTCGATTTCGAGAAAAGAGCTTTGTGCGATCTGGGCTGCATTTTTTGTCGATTTGTCGCGATTACTGGAGTTACTGGACAGGTTTCTGACACGTAGCATAGCCTCTGCCTTCGCGCTTCTGCGGACCTCTATGTATGAGGTTGCGCGCGCGTATTCATTGTATTTCATGCATCGTTTGATCTCGTGATCCACGGACCTGAAGCATCTCAAGCGTACGGGCTACAAAGAAGCATCAAGCGTCTTGCTGTGAATTATGTCAGTCATACCAGAAAAAAACATGTTCGTTCTGTAGACTCTCCACACGGTAGGGTCGATTTACACAGGCTGTTGCCTGATTCCACACGGGAACAATTCAATGCACCATCCGTGAGTCATCCATTGTGTATGTACTTCTGAAACACGAGAACTGCGTGTTTGATCTCCATTTATGCAGGTCGAATGTACTACAGATACATCCTCTGCTCTCATTGGCGGCGCCTACAAAAGCTTGGCCTGGACTTCTGCAACTTGCTTTAGCCGCTCGCCCAACCACACCTCACCGAGCGCTTACAACAACACGCTTCTGTTGCCGCTGCAGTGGTGGACAATGTTGTGCATATACCGGCTTCTAAGCGCGCACTCCAAGCCGTTTCATCTCTGCAGGCGCCGCTGCGAGCCCTCTCTGTCAATGCCCGCAATTAGCCTTGTCCAGTCGCATTTGGGGGCGAGGTTTGCGGAAGACTTCCATCTTTTAGCGGTCTATAGCGTAGACCCGAAATACTTGGAAGCGAAATGATCTGAAACGCGTTTCGGTGCTGTCGCGTGGGCAGTTGTTGCATTTGGCTCATATTCGGTGGCTTTCTGGACGGAATAGACTATAGCTGGCCCGCTATGTCTGGCTCGCACTACGTCCGCACGGTCTCCGGTATGTTTCACAACATGAGCATGTTGACGCTAAACCCTCTAGTATCCTTGTCCGATTTAGCATCGTTCGCTGTTGAGCGATGCGCTGCTCGATCATGGGCTATATATGTACACGACCGCGCCTACCATGAACGCCTTCCGTCTCAACATCTACCAACAGTTCGAGTTTGCATCTTGCGCCTGTTACGATCCTACGAGTTTCTTTGCTTCGGGGTTTCGTTTGCCATCTTTCCTTACCTTTGGAGCTGGACTCCTCTATCGCATCTCCGTAATCTATACACATAGACAAACACACCCGCGGCCGGCCCGTGATAATCTCGCTCTGGTAGCGACAGCAAAACACTTATCATAATGGATTACCGCCAAGCAACTCCGCCTTCCACTTCGGTTCATGTAGAGGACTACGACTTCCAGTGCACAGGCGGTAGCGCCAGCACAGCTTCTACGTTCTACCCAAATGACTGGTCTCCGGCATCCATGATGACTGCGTCCTCCACGCCACCACGATCAAGGTCTCCGTCCAAAGCCAGGGAAATTGGTCCACTACTTCTTCCGCGTGTCCGCGCACAGGATCAGCACATGGCATGGGGTCCAGATCCTAGCAGCTTCGACCACAGAAGGGCGATCTCGCTCAACAGCAATGACTTTCCAATGCAATTCGGTGGTCATCTACCGACGCCTCATGGTGCTGAGAAGCGTTTGAACAATTCGGCTCCTTTTTCTCTCGTATCACTGCCTTCAGAACCAATCTCCAAACATAGTGCATACATCGATCTCACAGCGTCGCAAAGACCACCTGTTGCCCACATGAGATCTAGATCGACTTCGAATATCCACACGCATTCCCGGAACAGCTCATCCAGCAGCATCGATGTATCAATGCTCAATCGATACGGCTACCCTACTTATAGACACAGCCCGACTCCGCAGCCCATGGGAGCCAACACATCCATGTCTCGAACCCCAAGCGCAATGAGCTTCCTGGCTCCCATCAGCTTGCCTAGCGGTCAAGTTCAGAACTACCCGGCTCGCCGACGGACAGCAAGCCCTCCGGCCAAGTCGTCCAGGTTGTCTGTTGAGATCAGCGACGAAGTGGACCCCAGTCTGGACGTCCAGGAGACCTCACTTCTTGCATATCTCACAGCACCGAACCCAACACCATCACTGACACAGCGAACCGTCGAGCCACGACCGATCTCACGGACGGACTTCTGGTTCGACATCCGCAACGTTCGAGTCTGGTCCGACTTCAACATTTCCACCGTCGCAGCAGTTCCTAGCTTCCTGGAGCTTCTCAAGGTCGGCATTTCAGCGCGCTACCTTCCCGCGCCTGGGAGTGTTAACCTCAAACCCGAGACGCCGGCCCAGTTCGCTGAGCTATGCGCGAACCACCATGCGGTGAAAGTCAACGCCGCACTCAAGGTCTCGCAAGGAGAGAAGCACATCGCAATCCGTGCTCTCAAGATGACTTCGTCCGCGCCACGCCAGCAGCCTAACTTCGTCGCGAGCTACCAGTCTGATGCCGAGAAGACCATCTACGGAGACGGGCGTGGACGTGTGGTGGGCGTGGTCCGATGCTTCGATCAATGGAACTCTGGCATGCGAAACGAATCCGCTCTGAGCAAGATCGCATATCTTCGCACCTTGGCGCATCTACACCGCTGTATGCGCGAGCACGGCTGCCGGTACGGCTTCATCATCACAGAGATCGAACTGGTCTGCGTACGAGCCGGCGGGCCGCTCAACAAAGACTCCGAAATGCCTCTGTTCGGATACCTCGAGCTCGCCACGCCCATCCAAATCTCGACTTCAGGCTTGACAGCCGAGGGAGAGCTGCAAATGACGGCGGACCTGGCGCTGTGGTACTTGCACATGCTTGCCAAAGAGGAACCGCTGCCTGGACAGTACACTTGGCGGATGGATGTGGGAGGCCCTGCTGCACGGTCACGTAGCCATCATCTCCCACAAGACAGCTGGATCCCGGCTGTGCACCAGGTTGACAAAAGGGAAGCGAAACGCGCGAGGGGCTGGGTATTTCCCAATGAGCCTCTCAATAAGCGAGAACTTGTGAAGGGCAGGCGTACTAAATAATCACGAGTGCTGGAAGGAAGTTTTGGAATGAGCAAGAACGGCTCAATAGCAGATATTTCCATTTCGAGAGTCATGACCAACCTCTCTGAAAGAAATCTATTATACCATAGTGGCAAAAGAAACCAGGCTTGCTCGGCCCTGCAGAATTAAAAATATTTTACAACTTGAACTTGAGCAAATTGCCAATCATCTCGCGGCCCGTGACCCTCGTCGTCGCCCACAGAGTCGGGAAGTCCAGCGTCGACGAGAACGTGTCGGCGTATCCGAAGAAAAGCATGGGCGGGATCCAGCCACGCGCGTACTCGAGCGCGAAGCAGGAAGACTCCATCTTGTACTGCTTGACTTCGCCGCGACGCAGGTGGTGCACGGAGCCGGCAGGGTAGACTTCGGGCTCGAACTCTCCGGGCACGTAGGCCAGCTGGGTGCCGGTCAGGATGTTGAAGTAGTCGTCGGCGGTGTGGCGGCCGGTGTGGCCCTCGGTGCCGACGGCGGTGCCGAAGATGATGAGGTATTCGGTGATGCCTGGGCGGAGGGTTTAGCGCGTTGAACTTCTGCAATTGATTTCCATGGGATTGTGATATGCGACTTACTGGCGTGAATGACATACATGGCACCCATGGCGCCACCGGCGTTGTTAAAAATCCATTCCTGGTCGAGGTTCACGTAGGGCTTGGCTGAGGTGGTCTGCAGGTTGGCGACGATGTCGGTGACGATGGCGCGAGTGTCGTTGCCATGCTGTGCGATCGCGCTCTTCGCGAAGTTGTGCAATTGTGTGGGCTCGAAGACGTAGAAGCTCTCGAGGCGCGCTTCAAGGAAGACCCAGACGCCGTACAGCAAAGCTGACAGCGCTACGAAGAGCGGAATCAAGTTCATTGTGTTGTGCTGATGGAAAACAGATGGACGCCCGAATTCTCGAATATGTATTTGAACGGAAGAGAAGTGGTGACGAGTTATTAAATTGACATTGGAACACAAGTAACTAAATGTTTGGGCTGAGCGTTGACCTTGCAATTTTCGTTAAGGAGGCATCGTACGACAGACCATCCCTGCTCGCTGATTCGATGTTGCCCGCGGACTCCACGCCAAGAATACAGTACTACTTGCGCCTTATTCTAAGACATGTCAACAACGAAGACTGTCGATGATCTCGTGCTGGACGCGATTCTTTGTTTGTGATTATATGAAGTCACAACCGGGATCATAATTCATAGCCATTGTCTCTTCTTTGGTAAATTGTAAAAATCAGGTGCATAGGTCGGTTGCAACACAATGCTTTGTTTGAGAAACTACCTTACCTGCACTCGACTCGAATACTATTTTACATCGCAGAGTCTCCGTATCCCAGCGATAATGCTGAGTAAACGATGACCCCCTTGGAGGAGGCGGCACCTCAGGCTATGAACCCAAGGCACCTAACAAAAGAAATACGAGAGTATGGAATGACAACCTACTCACGTCTCACCATCAAATGCTCTCGAATGACAGACAAGAAATCAGCAGAACTAGCTGCGATCCTTCTGCCAGACAAAGGCTCAAGCTCATCGTAGCTGCATTACGCTCATACAGCTCCTCTAATTGGCCAGCTTCTTGAAGAAGTTTCTGATGCTCCTGAACCCGTTGATCGAGTCGCAGGAGCCACAAGGGCGATGGCCGCATCTCCTACAGGCGCTTCCCGCCGAGTTCGACGTGCCGTCCTTACAGCAGATCCACATGATGTGGAGTGATGTTGGGTCGGTTGTTGGGTTGGTTGATTGGTTGGGTTTGAGTTGAGTAGAAGTTGATCTCGTAGCTGATGATAGCGTAGAAGATCGGGTGTGTTGCGGATGCAGAAGGAGAGACCTCGAGAGTACCTGACATGCCATTTTGTATTCTTCGAAAATGTGAAGCGCAGGGCATGAGGTGTAGTTGAACGTCGTTGTATCGAGTGTCCTCAAAGGTGGCGGTAGACAGAAGCTGAGGTGATGACAAAGGAAGTCGGTACAATGGCTATGTTGCTAGGGGAATTGAATGCCTTTGCATGTCCGAGATCAATGCAACTATCGTGTTGGGTCCATTGACTGCATCGCGTAGCTCCAAACTATCGCATCAACGTTCAAACGCCTTCTCCCTAACACGAGTGTATCCAGCGCTAGTATGCGGCGTAGAGTCGCATCCTTTCCTCAGTGCGCCAGGCCCATTCGAAATGCCGGTATGAGTCTGGGCGATCGACCTCCATGTACTGTCTGGCGTACAGTGAAACGACGAGTACACAGCGCTCTGCTCCAAAGCATCTTAGTGATAATGCTCTCTTTCAGCAGCTGGCCTCGTAAGGGTCGCGCTTCCCAGTGCCGCACTACCATTGCCTGTCCTTTCGCATGCCCTATGGATGTTTCCGCTCTTGTATAATTACCCAGTTCAACCGCTTCCGTGCCTCGCTGCGTATCTCTCCTGGATTCCACGCAGTATCTCCTCTTTCTTCGCCTTGATCGCGCGCTCCCTGTAACCCCAGTACCAGTAACTCAATGGCGCGGCGGCCAGTAGAAGGCTTCCGAAGATCAGGAAGATGGCATTGTCGGTGTTCCGCGGCTCTTCTTCCTGAAGTGCAGGATGGGAGACCGAGGAGGGATGCTTCGCGACTTGAGGCGTCGAGGCTTGTTGGGTTTGAAGCCGTTGCGATGTGGCGGTTTGTGGTGCGGTAGACTGATGGCGTTGGGAGACTTGGATCGCACGTGCTGATCGTCTGAATGCCGGGCTTGAAGAGCCAGAGATACGAGCGAGTCTTGAGATCATCTTGCTTGGCTTAGAGAGTTTGTTGCGATGAGTGGTGGTTGTCGGCGCAAGTCAATGTAGAGTTCCAGTTGAAGACCTAAAGATCGAAGCCGGCGTCGGCAGCTTGGCGAAGGCGAACTTTCGAGATATACTACTCCTTCAAACATGACGTTTAGAGTAGATGGTACACTGACAACGGTCAGAATGGCTGTTATTGAGAAATTCAAGAGCTTCATAGTTACATCTTGCCAAACATTATTGCGGTATGATACAGAGGGCGACTTTTTAGCCTTACGACACTATGACCATGTACGTAAACTTATGTCGTGGCTCATACATGACATTCTTGCTATGAGCATTCTATGTGTGCTCCACCACCGACGCTCCAAAGGCCAAAATAACAAGTGAAATGCATGTGCTCGCCAAGTACGTTGCTATCATAACATCGCCACCGTATCTTCCACAGAAGTTGCGTTCTTCACACGCGCCTTCTTCCGAGCGACAGTTCGCATCCTCACGAGATGCCGATACTCAATCGCGACGATCCCGAACCACATGGCCAGACCGGCATCATTGATGTACCGCGATGATATATCCAAATGGTGCTAGCAGTAGAAGATCTTGAGCACATCGTTCCGTATGGAGCGCGAAACCCGAGCGAGAGGCGATGGAAACACAAGGACAGTTGTTCCGTACCACTTGCATTCTGGATAAGATTCCTCGTATGAGGATAATCAGCGTCGACGGATGAATATCCTGCCAAAGCAGCAGGCCCAGTTACAGCAAGACTGAAGACCGCAAGCCGGAGCTCTGAGAGTAGATCGAGCAGTCGGAATGATCACCTCGAGATGAGTAAGAGAATATTCATTGGAAGTTGATATCAGGCTATGGAAGTCAGCCACATTTTTGTGGAACTTCAAAACTTACATCCAACGGATCAATCATACTATCGGCAATCTCGAGGTGTGTTGGTGTTGACGTCTGACATGGCAGTCTCCTAATAAGCAGTTCACTGAAAGTTGAGGAACTACGATACTAACGATCACAAGATTTCGATCTGCGGGTAAAGAGAATCGAGTATGGCCGCCGCGTTGGTTATCTCGATGGTCGGTAGTTTGTGGAGACTGGAGATAGTGGCACGAAAGGAGGGGGAAACCCCCACTGACCTCGAGATTCCAGCTATTACAAGGCTGAAGCCCACAATCCTGCTTACTTTCTGGAGACGTGATACGCTACTCTTCATCCTTAGACCTTGAAATCATCGTTCCTTCAATACTCATTTTATCTCTCGTGACAATTTGGAGAACATGGCCTCCTTCCACAACGAGCAGCCCGATAACAGATCTGCCCACCAACCGCGATTCTTGGTGGTCGGCGCTGGCAGTCGTGGCAACTCCTACGCCAGAGCACTGCAAGACTCTGGGCTTGGAATCGTAGCAGCAGTAGCAGATCCTATTGCATTCAAACGCAAGCAGCTGGGAACTAAATACATTTGGGATTCATCTGGCCCTCAGGCCGGCCAGGACTTCGCGGACTGGCGAGACTTCGTGAAGTATGAGCAACAGAGACGTGACGACGAGGCAGCTGGTCTGGACACTCCTCCGAAAATCGATGGAGTCTTCATATGCGTTCTGGACCATCAGCATGTAGAAGTGGTTTCGGCACTTGGTCCGCTTGGATTTCATATCATGTGCGAGAAGCCTCTGGGTAAGAGTACTATTGCCAAACATGTTAATATTAAGTACACTGACGCCTCGCAGTATGTCGCCTCGCCGTTTTGTTTTGCAACTTGTTAAGTTGTATATGTTTCAGTACCGTGTTGTCGGACCTTGCCTGTTTCTGATGTGATTGCATGTTTCCATATCTGATATTGACCTCGCAGGCAACACGTCTCAGCGACTGCCTGCAGATGCAAAAGTCGATCGAGGCTGGACCCAAATCCATTTTCACTATAGGCCACGTCCTCCGATACTCCCCTCACAACATGCTCCTGCGCCATCTGGTGCGCCAGCAACAAGTCATTGGCGACATACTTTCCATCGAGCATGTTGAGCCTGTCGGGTGGTGGCATTTCTCCCACTCCTATGTTCGAGGAAACTGGCGGAAGGAGTCGACTTCCGCTCCCAGCCTTCTAACAAAGAGCTGCCACGACATCGACTTCATTCTATGGATGCTCTGCTCACCTCTTGTTGCCAGTGATCGCACTGCTCATCTCCCCTCCACCATCTCTTCTGTTGGATCCCTCAAGCAATTTACGCGGTCACGAAAGCCGGAAGCAGCCGGCGATGCCACTAATTGTACGTCATGCCCCATTGAGCGAACCTGCATGTTCTCTGCCCCTCGAATATATTTCGACAACCATCTCGCTCAAGGTGTAGCGAAGTGGCCAGTCGACATTGTCAACCCCGAAGTCGAAGCGTTACTGGTTTCCGGGAAGCCAAATGAAGCCAAGGATGCGCTCGCTGCCTCCTTGTCCGAAGATTACGATACAAAGACTTCGATCGAAGACATCGAATCAAGGTCATGGTATGGTCGCTGTGTGTGGGAGAGCGACAACGATGTCGCCGACGATCAATTTGTCACTCTCGAATGGGATAACGACGAGAACGGCAACGCAAAGACTGCAAGCTTTCACATGATAGCTCAGACACTTGCGCAATGCGAGCGCCGAGGCCGCATCTACGGCACGACTGGTGAGATCTACTACGACAGCAATAGCATCACCGTCCACGACTTCGTCAGTGGTCAGACACAGGTGCACAATCCCGAAGTGCCCAAGAACTCGCATCATGGTGGAGGGGACGATGGTCTGACACAACAGTTCGCCAAAGCCGTTGCGGCGGTGAAGAATAGCGAGATGAGTGTGGATTCAGCACAGGCTGAGTTCCTCCACTGCACCATCGAAGAAGTCGTCCGATCTCATGCGGCTGTGTTCGCAGCTGAGGAGGCCAGGCGTACGAAGGCTGTGGTTGACTGGAACGCTTGGTGGAAGTCGAATGTTGAGACTGTGCTACAGTCTTAAGCAGGGTATAACCAACTTTCATGAGATGATGGTATAACATATGGTTGATCACCAGACTCGAGAGGAGCTCGCCTTGGACAAAAATGGTTGCGCTTTTACAAATGGAGACAGATTGATTGGGCAACGTCTACTTCTTGCGATCAAGAGCCAGGGATAGAATTTCGACGCCTGATCAGAGCTATGGAGTCATCAGATACTTCTAGTACTTGCTCTCTTGATTATATGATGTGTAGTCGATATGTCAATTGCTTACTGGAGTGATGACTGAATGACGCAGGTCAAGTGAGTTGCACCTTCCATCCCACGAGCAAGAGCTCTTGGCTTCGTTACTCTTCCACACTCACATCGCGCACACACGTACAAAAACTCTCCACTACAACGGCGCTGATCCCAGGACCTCACTACAATCATCATGGCGGGCCACTCTCGAAAAGCCAAGTTGGCAGTCATGCTCAAATCATCAAGGCCTCGGTACGCTGCGCCCGTGGATTCCCTCTTGAACATCCCTGAGCTCTTCGAAGAGGTTTTGGCCCAGCTGCCATTTCTGGACCTCGTTATCGCCACAGGCGTCAACACTACATTTCGCAAATTCATCTTCAGCTCGCAAAGGTTAAAGCGGAAACTCTTTCTGCTTCCAAAAAAGCCGCAGGGGTCAAGGAAACAACGGAAACACCTCGATAAGGACGGCATTTTTGGCGCATTCATCAGCCACGACGACTGCTTGTATGGTCTTGCCGAACTGAATTCACCATCCGTCGCCTTGTGTCCCTCCATATTAGAGCCGAGTCACCGCCTCCGAACCGCGCACCTGTCCACCAGAGTAGCAGAAGCGCAGCTTTGGCCACATGTCTACCTGACAAATCCGCCATGCGTTCACACACACGTTTACTTCACCTACGGTGGAGCCAATTCTGATGGAGTATACGTGCTGGTCGAAGCGGGCCGGAGTATCTATCGAAGGGACGGGGTGACGCTTGCGGCGATCCATGAGGCGCTTGAACAATCCGGGTCAGTCAAGGTAAGCCATGGTAAATTGGTCGAGTCACAACATGGTCGAAAAAGGGTTGGGCAGAAGCGTGTACACCGGCCGGTGTACAACACAACGGTCAAAGCAGAGGTGGCGATATGCGAGAAGCGCTACAAGTGTAAGTTGTCTCTGGTTCTGAAAGACACCACTATCAAACTCCATGGTGACCCAGTCGTTTTGGAGGAAGGTACAGGCTCGATGGTGCCTGTGGGAGGGATACAAGCGTTATATGTGAGCGGTCGGAAAATTCGGTTTGCGGACTAGTTGGAGCGAGAGTATCCAAGTTACGTTCAGTTCTAGTTAAGCCGCGAACCACTGATAATGGCTAGCATGGCTGTGGGTCTGGTCGAGGAGTGTCACGCCGTCGCGCCTACATTAAGGGTGAGAGTGAGATGTGCTTGGTATTTTTGCGCTCGGTCAGTGACTGACAGTGTCTTGGTAAACATTACGCCATCATTCATGGCCACTGATCAACATCCGAGCGCGACAACAGAGCGCCGCGACCTTATCTGTAACAAAGAGCAATTTAATCAACATTCGCAAAGCCATAGCATCACTGTTCGCGCGGCTCCCGAGAAAGAAGAACATCACACCACGCCGCTGAGGTATGTCGATCAACTCTGGACGAACTGTTGCAGGAAACATGCTTACACTCTGAGCACAGATTGAACCACCCTGCAAAGCTCTAGATCAGCCAACTTCCAAGACTCCTCGTGCCGTTACAGAGTACCATAATCATACGCCACAGCTTTGTAAAACTACTGAGAGATCGATCATTCGCTCTTCCTTCTAGCAAAGACATCCCTACAAGAACAACGTCAACGAAGACTCTGGTACAAAGATGGCGAGCACTCCAGCTTCGGCCCAAGTGGGACGGACGAAAGAGCTGATTGAGCTCATCCTTTCCAATCTTTCTCTGTCGGATGTCATCGCAGCCACTGGTGTCAACAGGCGCTTCCGCAATACCATTCTCAACTCAGTCATGCTTCGGAGGAAGCTTTTCCTTTCTGCGACAAATGCTTCACTGCAATACTGGCTTCCATTGGAGCGCTACGTGCTCACAATTGTCCAAAGGTGCCAAACTTTGTTTCGCGCAGTCACTGTTGATGCAGATAGTCTGATCTTCGAGCCCACTCCCACATCGCGGATCGATCGCAATGATCTTCCCCTGAGGATTGTCTCTGCCTGTCCCTTGCTAGAGAGACCGAGCGAGGCTCAAGGCTTCTGGGCGCGTCACGAAACTTCTCTGGACAAGCTCGAGTGGAATCAGTTCTCCACCTCACCAAACCAATGGTTCCTCCTGCCGACGAAGAACATCACAGGGCCTTGGAAACAAATGTTCCTCACCAACCCGCCATGCAAGAGCGTACGATGCACTCTTTTGTGGGAAGGCTGGGTTCACGGAGTACTCGACATCACACTGGAGGCAACACGTCACGTGCATCGACAGGCCGGCGTCACCTTCGCAGATCTCATTGACGACACCTGCAGCATGCAGGGATCTGTGGAGATACATACCGCCCACGATGACGGACACTGGCTCACCACTCCGCGTGAAGGTGGAGGTTATGTCTGCTATATCCCCATGACTACGCTGCACGAGCAAATCGAAAGATGCAAGACGAACAATAGCGAGCGCCAGATGCGCCTCAACAGTCATTCAACAGTCGCTCTCCTGTGGACTGTCGCCCTTACAGATCAGGAGCGTGATGAAATGGCTGCGAAAGTCCAGGACAAATTCTTCTTCTCACCGACTGGCAAGGCTGTGCAGCCTACTTACAGTCGGACTAGCAGGCAATGAAGAGATTACAACATTGACTGATCATCGATCCATTCAGTAGATCTTTTGAGGGGAATTGGGGTCCAAAGATACGTTACCGTCTCGATGATGGAATGTCGATGGCACCGTTGCTGGAGGAAGATGCAGCGGAATGGCCGCGAGACGGATGGCAGCCAGAGAGAAGAGCGTAAATAGACAACAGGGTCGAATGGAAGAAGCAATATGTTGATAACAATCATGATATCGAGCTGTCCCGGAATTCCAAGTAGGGTTAATTGACAGTGTGCGGGATGGGAAGATCTCACTGGTAGCCAAGGCAATGACAGCAGAGGTGAGGAGTGATCTCTGTGTAAATGCGCCAAGATCAGAAGTGAAGTTTGCTCTTCGTTATGATCTCATCGAACTCGTGACTGCCGTTGGTCTTGTTTGCAAGCTCATTCGCTCCTTGATTCCTTGCTTGTGTCCACCTTCAATCAACGACCGCACGGCAAACTCGCCGCTCAACAGCGCAATACACTAAAACAGAGCTACATCCCGACCGCTGCGACTTCTTCAACCAGCCATAATGGCCAACATCTTTGGTATCTTGAGAGACGAGGTCAGACATGAATTCTACGAGGTAAATCAACGAGTCGCTCGACAACAAACATCCACACTGACCACGTCCAGGGAGCCAAATTGTGCGAGTCGCCCGTGAAGCTCGACCTCTCCACCAGTCTCACGACTGGAGATCGCATCGCTTATGTAACCGCCATCGACGATATCCTTGCCAAGCATGGCGAGGCGATTATGTCATGCGATACCCTTCTGGAAAAGCTGCAGGACGACTTCGACCATGACCTCGCGCCAAAACGTCATCTGATCAAACTGCTCATTATTGAGCGCCTGAAGAAGCAGCCGACACCCCGAGTCGTCGCGGGCTCTGATGACTGCAGCGCTAGTACACCCTTACTCACCGTCTTCAACCTACCAGAGCTGCTAGAAGCGGTTCTTTCTCACCTGTCTACGGAAGATCTGCTCGTCACTGGCCGCGTCAACAAGGCTTTCCACAGGCTCATTGCGACGTCACCGACGCTCCAAAGGGAACTGTTCCTGCTGCCGGGAAAAGGCCAGCCAAAATGGCAGCTTTTCCAGAGCGCGTTGGATGGCCAGAGGTATGCTGTGGTCGCTCCGTCTACTGAAGACATCAGCACCCCGTCTTCTACACAAGCCATCGCGCTCGGGAATCCCAGTCTCATTGCCCGCATCAATCCTCTACTAAGATTGTATCGGCCTGAAAGCAGGGACAGGTACCTTGAGGACGTGTTGCAAGCGAAAGACACTCTCTCCTCTGCCGTCCTTGACAAGCGCATCCTCGAGTCGAACCTGCAGCCTCGCATGTATCTAACGGACCCTCACTGCACATGCGTACACATCGATGTCATTTACCACAGCGAGACCATCCGGACCTGCGAGGTGCACAGGGTGCGTCGGCGTGTGTACGATCCCACCGGCGTGACCTTTGGCACCATTCACGAGGCTTTGCACGCCAAAGGGCCAGTCGCTCTCTACGAGGAGCTCGACGATGTCTATCACGAACGCGAGTTCTTTATCTCGCCAGACACCAATATGCGTTTGCAACTCGAATTTCAGAAGCGGAATGGGTACCACCTTGTGCTCGCCGAGCAACACCCCATCGTCGAATTTTGCCACCTCGCTTTGCCGAGCGAAGCGGAGTTCGAGGAGATGGGTCGCGCTGGCCGTATCGAGGGGTCTCGGCCGCCTGAGCTTAATTCGATTGAATGAATCAATGAATGAATGACCTCGACCGAAACGAGGCAATTGTGGCGTGCTACTCGAAGGAAGTGATTAACAGATTTCCCACGCCCTAGCATGCATTACGCGGGAATCTTGTTGAAATCCAGTCGAGGGAGCGCGAAGAAATGAGGTCTGCCTATGAGCGCGATGCCAGAGTGGATTGTTGGGTGGCTAAACTGCCAGATGATACGAGGCGATGTATAGCAGCTGGTAGTTGGGACCCGAGGGAGGAGAGGAGTGCCGGGCTACTGATGGAGATACCGACGTAGCACATGTAAGTGCGTAGACTTCGAACTACAAGCCACTTCAGCAGATTCTTCAAATGCAGCTCTGGCGCATATGCAAAACGACCAATGCCTTTGTGATGTCAAGCGGACCGCAGTCCATGTATTTTTACAATAGTACAAACTCTTCCAGTGGTTCCTCATGCAAACAGACCCTCCATCATTACCTCGTCCAGCCGTGGTTCCAGCCATCCTTGGGCGGTGTCTCCGTCTGTATCCTGCCGTACTCGATCGGCAGGCCGCCCCAGATTCCCGTCTTCATCATGGCAAGTCTGTAAAGCCTGCCCATCTGGTTGCCTGGTGCCACGCCCTCGCCCAGCTTCAGCCTCTCTTCTGCGGTCAGGCCGTGGGTGTCGATAAGGCGGAGAGCCTCGCAAGCATTAGCCATGCTTCTGTACTGCTTTTCGAGCTCGACCGCGTGCTCCTTGCGCTGTTTGTGCTGGTAGAGTTGCCAGGCGCGGTGGATTGTCCAATGGCGGAGGGCACGGTTGCTGGGTGTGTTTGTTAGCACTTTGATGTTATCGACCTGGGGAAAATTGTATGTTCGCGTACCGAGAGAAGCGCAGAGGTCGGGGTGTGAGAGGATGTTGCAGGTGGTATCTGATCTGGGCTGAGTCGAATGTTAGTCTGCTGTCTTCATCCTGAGCCGCGCTTGCAGCAATTCAATCCAAGTAGGCATACTGATTCTGGGATCCTTCTTAATGCCCTTGTTGCGAGCCTGGTTGGCGGGTGTGGAAGAGAAGTCTGCGCGCTGCTGTTGCTGCTGAGCCAGACAGCCGCGGACGGTGGCCAGGGGAGCCTCGGAGCGCCATAGAGGCGAGAAAGTGCGCAGGAGCGCTGTCGATGGGGCCTTCATTGTGGTGGTGGTGTGTGGATATACTGGTGGTGGTATCTTTTGATATGCGCGCTATACCCCGTGATCTTCTTCCAGAGCAGCACTTCCGCCGTCTCTGGTTCCCAAAGCGGATGGCGCGTTCCTCGGGACGGGCAGCGCGGACACGAGCGAGCCGAGAGGCCGAGTCGTAGCGTGGTGGGGGGCGCTTCGGCGTCGGTGGCTTCTGAACGTGGGGGGCAGTTTCAAGATGCGAGTTGGCTGCTGGTTGGCTAACGTTACGTCGTGCGGTGTTTTTGCTCGTGACTCTCTGCCCATCCATCCATCCCACTTGGACACCACTACCTCCCCTCTTGCCTCTTGACCTCACTTCACTTCATACCACAAACACACTTCTGCCTGCCACCATACAGCTACACTCCCTCCTCCACGCCACCTCCACGTCAGCCAGCCAGCACTCCTCCGCTTGAAACGCCGCTCCGACTCCCGACCAGCCGCATTGGGACCTGCATTAGAGCTCCCTCACCTCACACCCAAAGCTGAAGCCAAAGCTTGCTGCGCCCAACCTGCCGTGATCAGGCCGGACTATTGCGTCTCTGCTCGTGCTCATCACCCGGCATCTTATTCCTATACCGCACGCCCCATCGACCTCTTTCTCTCCTCTCCTCTGCTCTCCTCCTCCATCTCCATCCCACTCCACCAACAACACCACCTCCACCATGTCCGACCAATACACCGATGCCGTCGCTTCGGCGGCCAAGTCGCACGCCCGTCCTGCCGAGTCGAAGCCATTCGTCTACGGTACTGCTGGATTCCGTATGAACGCTGACCTACTGGATCCTGTCATGTACTCCGTCGGTCTTCTTGCTGCTCTTCGTTCCCGAAAGCTCAAAGGACAGACGATCGGCGTGATGGTCACTGCCTCTCACAACCCAGCACAGGACAACGGTGTCAAGCTCGTTGATCCCTACGGAGATATGCTGGAGCAATCGTGGGAGAGCTATGCTACCACTCTGGCCAACACACCTAGTGAAGAGATGGGAGAGGCATACTCGAAGGCGGCAAAGGATCTTGGCGTTGACTCCAGCCTTCCTGCCAACGTTATCATTGCTCGTGACACCCGTCCCTCCGGCAAGAAGCTCGTTGAAGCATTGACCGATGCTCTCAAGGCTGCCGGTGCTCAGTACATTGACTACGATGTCCTGACTACACCTCAACTGCACTACCTCACTCGCGCCACCAACACTCAGAACGACCCGCACCCTTACGGAGAGGTCTCCGTTGAGGGATACTACAAGAAGTTGAGCGAAGCGTACAAGACTGCCCTGCGTCACGACAAGCCTACTGGATCTCTTACTGTTGACTGCGCGAACGGTGTCGGTGCCGTGGCCCTCAAGGAGTTCCTCAAATACATGCCCAAGGAGGATGACCCATCTGGGGGCCTGAAGATCAACATTGCCAACGATCGTATCGACAAGCCTGAAGTCCTCAACAAAGGCTGCGGTGCTGACTTTGTGAAGTCCGGCCAGCGTGCACCCGAAGGTTTCAACGGCAAGCCCTTCGAGCGTTGGGCGTCTTACGACGGTGATGCCGACCGTGTCTTGTACTACTTCCACGAAGAGGGTAGCATCTTCAGGCTTCTTGACGGTGATCGTATCGCCACTCTTGCCGCCACTTTCATCCGTGAACTTGTCCAGAAGGCCGGTCTTGAGGATGACCTTCAGCTTGCTGTCGTCCAGACTGCGTACGCAAACGGTGCTAGCACCAAGTACATCACTGATGTCCTGAAGCTGAAGGTTGAGTGCACACCCACTGGTGTCAAGCACCTCCACCACGTTGCCAGCCGTTACGACATCGGTGTCTACTTCGAGGCGAACGGTCACGGCACTGTGCTCTTCTCGCAGAACGCCCAGCGCAAGATCCGCAAGGCGGACCCGCAATCTCCTGCCGAGCTTGAGGCTCTTACCACCCTCCGTGCCCTCACTGAGCTCATCAACCAGACCGTTGGCGATGCCCTTTCCGACATGCTCCTCGTCGAGGTCATTCTCGCACAAAAAGAGTACAGCGTCAAGGAGTGGAACGCCACCTACGAGGACATGCCCAACAGGCTCATCAAGGTCCTCGTCCCCGACAAGAGCGACTACGCCACTGTCCCTGGTACTGCTGAGCGTAAGCTTGAGAGGCCGGCCGGCATGCAGGAGAAGATCGATGTCCTTGTCGAGAAGTACCGTGATGGTCGCTGCTTCGTCCGTGCCTCCGGTACCGAGGATGCTGTCCGTGTTTACGGCGAGGCTTCTGCTGCCTACGATGTTGACGACATGCTCCGCAATGTGGAGCAGCTCATCAAGGTCACCCCCAAGTCTTCCTAGACATTTAACGCCAGGCTTGGATCTAATCATGGCAACATCCAGGAGTCGATGTGATATGGACGGGCTTCTCAACCCACGACACCAGCGATGGTGTCTTTTACGAACGATGAAACGACACACGAAGAAAAAATAGGGTATCTCAAAATATTCAAACCCAGAAAAAGTTCTGTGCATTGCATCTGGAGCGGAAACTCACAGCCGCATCTCGAAATCATAATGGAAAATTTTAGCATAGCGCATGTAGTCGGATGAACTAAAGCGTGCTATCTTCTTGTTCTGGACATTTCTTGGGCGTCGATTTGCTGTGCAATCTTAGCGGGAGTGAATTTTAATATTAGCGTTATGAGTGGCTACAATTATTAATCTGCTAATATGGTCGCAGTAATTTACAAGAGTGATTTGAAGTCAAATACGCCGAAAAGGTCAATGCAAGTTCCCTATCCTGTCATATCAACCCGTTGGAAGGACTGATCTCCAATGTCAAACGGCGTACTCTGGCTGTCGGCGATGGCCTACCCATTACTCCATCACTGAATCTGACCCAGACCCAGAGCCATCCTCTTCGTCATCAGCATCATCATCATCATCATCATCATCCCCTTGCTGCTCTTCTCCATCTTCTTCTTCTTCCGCGCCCGGTTCCATGAAGTGGAACACCAACGGCGCAGGCGTACTCGACAACTGATCCGTCTCCGCCAACATCTCCAGCTCACTCTCCGTCGGTACCACTACCCCATCAAGCGTCACTTCCGAACACGCAGATAAAGACCAGACGTACCTGCACCCAGGCTCCCTCCGCACCACCTCGTCAATGCACTCGATGAGCGAGCTGCTTTCCTTGCTGGTCACGCCGCACCAATCCCCGAGCATGAAGTGGTGAGTGATGTCCGGAACGTCGCATATTATTACGTGTCCCTGCGACGTGGTGGCGTAGTAGAGCAGGGATCGCAACGTGATGCCGCTCTGGTCGTCGGAGCGGTGCATGTATCGGGTTGCTTCGACGGCCATGCGGAGCTGGCCGTCGAGTCGGCCTTCCCAGCAGAGTTTCACACGCGCGTGGCGGGTCGGGGGAGTGCTGAGTTGCATGCGTGTCCAGGGGTTTTCGGGTAGCCACGTTATCGCTGAGCCAAAGGCTGGTGGTCGTGCTGTTCCGCCATCGTGGGCGCGGATCTGCAACCTCGCCCAGGGCGATGTCGGGATCAAGAGCAGCTTCTCGCTGAAGCGTGCGGTCGTGCGCGCGGGCCTGTTGACGCCGAACATTAAGTGCTGGAGGTTGAAGCTCAAGGCGTCTGCGCTGCCGCGTTCGGCGGGTTCGAGCAACGAGCAGAGCAGAGACGTTTGCACCGCGTGGGAGTAGAGCACCGGCATCGACTGGAAGGTCTGGTGTTGGGGTTGTGCTATGGCGACGATAGGCGTGTCGTCGGCGGTGGAGGGCTGTGGCAGGGGCTTGAGGTGCCTTTGTTGCAGGCCGGGGCCCCATTGCACGAACTGGCAGTGCTGGATGGGAATGGTGGGTTTGGACGAGCGCATGAAGGTGATCCGCTGCAGCACGGGCGAGGTGTGGATGAGGTTGCGGAAGGTTTGGCTGACGCGCGTGGCGCTTATGAGCTGCCGGGCTGAGAGGTGCTTGAGGATGAGCTCGGTGAGTTCCGGCGTGTCTGCGACTTGGGCTGCGCAGACGAGGGCGCGCGCTGATGGGGGTGTTGATGCCTGGGGGTGTGGGAGTGGTGGCGGTACTGTAACGAGGGTGCGGGCTTGGGCGTGTCCTGAGAGGAACTCGTCGATGTGTGGGATGAGTAGTTCGCGCCTCGCAGCCTCGAAATTCCCGCGACTGTAGTCCATGGTTGCGAGTCGGTTTGCTTGATTCTTTGGTGGATCCTGGAAGAGAGTGATCTGGGAGGTCTTAGTATGGCTTGTCAAGTCGATTCTGGTGAAATCACAGAATGGGACTTGAACAGCGAAGGAAGAGGAAAGGAAATTTTCACAGGTGAGGCTTTAAGTTGGACAATATAGGAAAATAACTTGTCGTCCATTGTCCATGCTTATCTAATGCTATGGTCCTCGTTGGTTGGACGCCGGTGGAGCTGACTTATGCTGACCTTTCGATCTACGCCCATGGAAGCAACCTTATTGCTTCGCGGAAGAGATCTTGAGCAGCTGCGTCTTCTTCGGACGCTCAGCACAGAACACCGCCGCTCATTGTCTGTGATCCTTTGGGCTGCTCCGCATCCATACTACCTACGCAGTCCGCCGCAAAGCCGTTGCTCGGAGGGTTGGCCATACGTGCCAAAGCGGCCATAATGCAGGAATTTGTGAATTGCCAACCGGCCAATTCGATGAATGTCGCTCGTCGCTTGAAATGTGGTGGTTCAGAGGTATCAAGCAAATCTCAGCCATGGGCCAACTCGATGTTTTCCCAAAAGCCGCTCATTCTTTGAGATGACTCGAGAAGTCCCCTGTGCTCTCACTCTACCAATTCCTCGAAGCGACGACGTGACCATGGAGATCCATCTCTTTGTACACTGACTTGGTCGGCGACACCATCGACGAGATTCGGATCAATGAGTCCGTGCTCATCTGCCACACGAGTTCGCTGTTGCTCATGCTACAGATCGCAACTTGATCGTGCAAACTCGTGTCCTTCACTAGGCGCTTGTTCCAAGCTTTCTCTTTCTCAGGATCGTCATTGCGTGTCCAGACTACGATCGTGCTAACCCTCCTGGCCACCTCATCTCCAAGCGAGGCCAGCGTGATGCCTTCTTCACAGCGGACCTCATTCCGGGACTCGATCATTATCATCACACTTCCGGCAACGCGGCCTTCCCAGATGAGGGTCATGCGTGCCTCCTGACACGGCGGACTGGTGATGAACATGCTTTTCCAGGGCTCGAGTGCGCGCGATGCCCTCGGCTTGATACGCAGTCGTAGCTCGAAAGTCTCGTTCCACGACCAGTATCCTAAGCCAATGGGAGATTTGAACCAAGCGTTGGACAACTCCACCATGGGACAGATCAATACCACCTTCAGGTCATGGGTAGGTTGATACCAGCTATATGGGTCTTTTGCGGCAGCGTCGAGGTGAGCTTTGAGTGTCGCGTCGACGATGCCGGAGGGCATCTTGCGGTAAAGCAGGCTCTCACCTTTGTAGTCATCCGATCTGGGTGTCGTGATACGCCAGTACTCCGCCTCATCTTTTGAAGGGGACAAGAATAACTTTCGCTGCAGCTCAAGTGACGCCTGGACAACGTTGCGGATCATCCTGCTGACGCCGGTCGCCTTGACGAGGTCGAGGACTGGGAGATGAAAGAGGATGTTCTCAAGGAGCTCTGGAATACCGAAAACTTTGGTAGCGGCGGTCGGTGCGTTTGTAGCACTTTGTTCGGCGGCGACTGTGAGGTTGCGCATGTTTGCGGAGACTTCGCTCGTGTTTGCCATGGCAGCAGGTGGTGGTGTGGTGACGGCGAGTGTGATGCGAGCGCGGTATCGTACGGTTGCAGCGAGGTCGTTGTTAAATGAAGGTGGTGAGACTCGTTTCTCGTGTGGTAGTCGACAGGTTGGTATTGTGTTGTCGCGTGGGAGCGGGATTTTTGCGGTTGCAATGAGTGACAGGTAAACATAAAAGTAATCACGAGTCAAAACTGATGAGATCATCCTCCACAATTATTCACACCTCACTTTTCACGGCCAGTGACATGCAAAACGTTTTGAGATTCTCTTATGGAGAGTGAATGAATGCGCTCGCTGGCTTCGTATAAAGTGAATGGATGAACACTTGAACAAGGATCTCCACAACGTTACCATGGCGCGCCATCGATCACCAACCGCGTCCCATATCCTCGGATCACGTCTCATGTATCGTCTAGCGTACATCAAACTCGGTCAGGAAGGAGGAACGATTATGTACTCAAAGCCATAATGCGTTCGACCCGGTGGCAAAGCCGGCCTGCTTGCTCCCTCATACTTTGTTTGCGACCTCAACACAGCGACACGTGAAAACACAACAGCATCGTTCGCCTCCTCGAGCTCGAGTTTGATGCCTCGACGCCGATGGTGGTCGATCTGCTCACGTACAGTCGTGCGCTCCACATTCAGGTAATCACCAATCGCCACGAGCCCTCGCTGCTTTTGGTAACTACTGATCAGCACGGGCTCATAACCACCAAAGACTCGGACGTCTCCCACTTTGTGCAGTCCGTGCCAGATAGTGGCAAGCGTCACGCCCGCAGGATCATAGAGTCTTCGGCTAACTTGAAGTCTAGGGTAGCTTTTTCCTTCCGCGTAGGTGAAATGGATGTTCACACATGTGCAGGGCGGGCTCGTCAAGTACATCTCGGGCCACACTTTAGAATTGAGAATTCGCTGGTCTATC
Organism: Cladosporium oxysporum; assembly: GCA_035771495.1. Lineage (NCBI taxonomy): Eukaryota > Fungi > Ascomycota > Dothideomycetes > Cladosporiales > Cladosporiaceae > Cladosporium > Cladosporium oxysporum. Next base: position 1,539,880 of record JAWNKS010000009.1, read on the forward strand.
CTTGCGGCGCGCACAGTCTCGATCACGCATGTTCGATCTGGTGAATAGAGGCGACGGCCATCATCTGGTTCCAACAAGGGATTTAGCCTGGCAGTGACCTCGGGCTCGTACAAGGGTAAGAATGCCGGTGGGGACGGAGGACTGCCGGACGAAGTGACAAACTCGGACACGTCGTTGGTGCAGACCCAGCCCCAGTACTCGGGCGGTTCCTTGTTGGGCAGAAGGAAAAGCTTCCTCTGCAGTGAGAGAGAAGTTTCGATGAGCCTGTGCAGAGCCTTATTCACGCGACGAGTAGCAGCCAAGTCTCTCATAGGAAGGTGTAAGAGGATGGTCTCCATCAATTCCGGAATGTTGAAGACAGCTGCAGCCACGCTAGTTTTTCCGGGAGCGTTACCAAGGCCATCACCGGTAGAGAGAGTAACAGTCTGGGGACCTGGCTGCATTTGGAGACGCTCGATGATCAGAACCTTGGTATGATGCCGCTGTTGCGTGAGGGCGAGGCTAGTTCTTTCCCGTAACATTTCAAGGATGTCATCGCTCGAAATGGCTTCTTCGCCATAATCTGCGAGGATGTCGTCGATGATCGTAGCGTATGCATCGTGGTCCCCTGCTGACAATTCTGTACGCTGCAGGTCGAGTATTGCAGGATGGGTGTCCATTCTGCTCGGAGGATGTCTTTAATGACAATCAGTATCATTGTTCGTGGTGGCGATTTGATAGGCTAGTTTACCTGGTTTGGCACACTCATCAGCAAGATTCGGCGTCCACGATATTGAGGTGTCGCACTGGCAATGGGACGTGCTAGATTTGAGCTATAGTGGTAATAAAGAGTGATACATGCGGTCGCGATTGCATCGTATCCCTGATATGTATGTACCTTATTGTGTGGTGTGGGCGGGGTTGTAGCGCAATCCTCCAAGCTGCAGGCAACCGGTGACGGGAACTTCACTAGAGGAATCATACTCCGCACGCCTTACTTGAGTTGCTGGTGAAAATATTACAACGATCTTAGAACTGAACATGAATTCTTCTAGGGAAAGAACTTTCCCAACGTTTCTTTGGGCGTCGCTGGCTATTGATGAGATCACTGCTCCTTGGTATGCACAACATGAGTGCATCGCAAAAGCCCGCTGCAGTCAGTGACGCCGCACCATGAGAGACGTAAGGTATGAAGAGAATGGCCGCCAAAGAGGCTCAAAGATAACATGATACTACGCATAATCTTGATTTCTCGCTGTGGAATCAGCAGGAGCCTCTACAGCCCTACAACTGAACAGTATCAATGCGCCCACCAATCTCGCCTTCTTTACTCATCGGACCCTCCGCCAGTCGCTTGCCCAAGGTTGCCAAGATGTCTTCGTACCCTTGCCCAGGCTCAAGCTCGACTTGCGTGACGAGCGCGCCGTGAAGTGCTTTGAGAGCATCCCATTTCGCACTCGCCACCTTGTACGCTGAGCTCTCCGAGTCACCGCGGCCACCAACAAGGTTGGCAAACGTCTGTGGTGGCTTGATGAGATACGGTAGCGTGTACTCCAGTGCAGGTGGGCTCAAGATCGCTAGGTGTCCGGAAGCTGGCGTTGCCATGCTCGACGACGGGAGCGCGAGAGAAGGTTTGGTCGACCAAGTTGCGGTGATCACGGAGTGTAAACAATTGAGTGCCGAGAGAGCAAGCTCTTTGAGAGCGACTGTATCTGCGTGAGAGACGATATCTGACCAGAAGCGAGAATTATTGGCGAGGTAGTTCATATAGAGCGCTCGTGCTGCGGCTGCTTCTAGCTCTTCCTGTGGACTGAGCTCGTCCGACAGCGGAGAGGATGCAGGGAATGTAATCACCTTCCGGGGTGGACCGTGGAAGATGGTGGCCAGGGTGTTCAGAACATCCGGGTTTGTGGCCCTGGTTGGTAAAAGAGATACCGGACTGGTAGCCCACGCTGCTGGGCCCTCAGCTGTAGGTAGAAGCGTAGCGCGAGGAAGGCTTGCGAGCAAGTGCAGGTCATGCTTTGGCGACTCCGCATGTGCCCACTTGGAGGAAGACAAAGTCAAAGAGTCCATGAGGCGACCATTGACTTGCTTAGGCATCGCAGAGGCTTGGAAGTGCCTGGGGTACAAGGAGGCATATGTGGCGATGTAATTCGCAGAAGGTCCGTACAAAAACATCGACTCCATGACATCCGTACTCTCTCCAGATTGCAAGTAGATCTTGGCGGTGCGATCATGCACACCCTTCACGGTGAGATACTCGAGCGCAGCAGATGCCTCCACGGTCGTTGTAGGAGTTTCCTTGTCGAGCATGACATCCAGGAGGTCAGCATAGAAATCGATCAAGCACCTATACATGAGGACATCATCTTTGTAGTCGACCATGTGCAAAGCGGCGAAGTCCAGCAGACCTGCGCCTTCGGCAAGTCCTGACGCGGCCTCAACATCGGTGTGATGACTCTTAGACACGGCACTCCACTCCATCCTGGCCACAGCAGGAAGCCACTCGAGGAGCCTTGCTTGTGCCAGAGACCTCTGATTTCTCGAGAGCTTGAAAGCTTGAGCTCCCGTGCCACAAGCCGCAAAGAAAGTGCCGTACACATTGCGGTCACCGAAAATCCGCTTCCATACCAGTCCCTGTCCGCCACTACTTGGTACATGCTGATCAGGGTGATCAAAGACCTCGCGATCCACTCTCAGCAAATCAAGGAGCAGCTTGGAAGCAGTAGTGGCGACTCCAGTATCCGCAGAGCATAGCCACAGCTTCACCAGTGCTTGCACAACTTCTGGTCGTGATGCGACTGTTGCTGCGTCGCTCGATTTCAACGTCGCCTTCTCAAGTAATGCGAGCATCAAGCGGTTGAAAGGGAGCATGACGCCCTCCGGAGCATCGAAGCCAACATCGAGACCGGCGGCGAAGTTGACAGGAGGGTCAAATGCGAGGACATCGGAGAACGCGAAAGGGCTCAGTAAGCGAATGAGAAGGTTAACTGCAGGTGTTGGGTTCTGCTGGATATCCTGCAGCAGGGCCGAAAGCTGCTGCACTAATGTGAAGGTCTCCTGCTGACTGATGTATTCTGGCAAAACGAGCTCGGCTTCCTCGAACAGTCGGGTGTCAATAGCGGTCGTCGGGTTTGCTTGAAGTTCGGAGAGGTGCGTGTTGACGCGGCTAAGAGTCGTAGTCTGAGCCATCATAGAGTTCCTTCTCTCTCATCAACACTGTTTTGGATAGAATTGACGAACTTCTGGTGTTGATGTTGATGTCGATGCTGCTCTAAGTGGCCCAAAGTCGCCGCCTCCGCGCTTGCAGCAGAACGTCAGCGAACGCGGAGGAAGCACAGCACGTGATCTTGAACAAAAACATTTAATCTCCTGCTAGGATACATGTAAGATGGAATGCCAGAGATTAATGTAATAAACTTGTAATTACAGGCATTGATAGTCGATGAGTGTATTCAACAATGACTAATATTTGGTCGTTTGAGCATTTACTGGACTGAATCAAAATTAACAGATCTTTATATCTTTATGGACGCAGCGCAGCAGTCTACCCTCTCTTCATTGCATTCCGAGACACTCTTTACTCGAAGCAACCTCTTCCCGGTTATGTACTAACCGACCTTTGACCCAGACTGCCATTGTGTTGCGATCATCGCCTGTGTAGACCCACTTTGCCACTTTGTCATCCCAGCTCTCTCCGCCAAAGATATCGACCAAACCTTCCTCTGAGCTCAAATCGCCCTTCTCATTTACACTTCCGAGCTTGATCAGCTGTGCATCCCAATCCATGCCGACCTCGAATCCGCCTATGCGGTGCTCTAGGCCGACGACCTTCGCACCGCCCCGCGTGGCCAGATAAAGTCCCTCTTCTACACTCAGCTTGGCCTCATCCCCATCATCCATCGCCACATGTCTGCTCATTAATATTGCCTCGCGAGTCTCGTTGAGCATACTTGATGTGAATCCGCCTGAGACGTCCGTGCCAAGACCAATGGTGAGGCCCTCGTTCAATAGTTCGCGGGTCTTCATGCGTCCTGATGTGATCGCCGTGTTGCTGGCGGGGCAATGCGAAATTTTGGCATCTCGTTGTTTGACCAGCGCTCGCTCTTCCGCGCTCAAATGAATTGCGTGGGCAAGGATCATCTTGGGTGTTAAGAGTCCGGCTTCATCGTAAACATGGGCATATGACTTGCTTGACGGGAACATTTCCTTGACCATGGCGATCTCGTTCTTGTTCTCCGAGATGTGCGTTTGACAAGGCACGCCGGTTTCGCGGTGCAGGTCGCCCATGGCTTTAAGTGCTTCGGCCGAGCAACTTGGTGCGAATCGAGGAGTGATGATTGGGGTGATGAGATCGAAGGATGGGTCGATCTTCTTGACGTGGTCGATACAAGCTTGCGATTTCTGGACAGCGGATTCGACAGACTCGTCGCGGTAGTCTTCGGGGCTGAGCTGATCCATGCAGACACGGCCGACAAATGCACGTTGGCCGCGGGCCTGACAGATGTCGGCCAAGAGGTTGGTTGCAGGCACATGGGTCGTGGCGTAGTAGCAGGCTGTTGTCGTGCCATGAGATAGTGTACGCGCCACAACACGGTTGTAGATTCTGGATGCACGCTGGATATCTTGGAAAGAAGACTCCATTGGGAAGGTGTATGTTTCTAGCCAGTCCATAAGAGTCGACTTGCCAAATACACCAGCATTGGGATACTGCGATGCATGGATATGTGTATCTATCCTGTCGTCAGCATTGCGCTATCGAACATACTTGTGCAAGAGAAAAGGGTTGAAGCCATACCGATGAAGCCTGGGAAGAAGAACTCATTCTCTCCCAAGTGAACAAATTCGGCGTCTAACCATTCCTTGTCTGATCGTGCGACCTGCTCACGTTCCACAAACAAGATCTTGCCATTTTCATCCACGCCTATTGACCCGTGTAGATTGAAGTCCAGCTCTGTCAATGATTTTGACTGGATGATTGGTCCAACGTATACAGTTTTGAGAACCATGATAAGGACAAGTGGCAATTTTGTGTCGAGACGATGACGGAAACTCGAAAGACCAGAACAGAAGAAGCGGCGGCCAGAAGTGAGAAAACAATGTATATATGTCTAGACGTGTAGACAAACGTGTTCGTGTTTGTAGTGGTTTCGATTGATGATAGCCGACGATTGGCTAGAAGCGGGTCCAAATCGTGCAGTCGGACAGCGGAGCCCGCCGATGGAAGGAAGGGACAACGAGACGCCGACCAGCGATTTGACGGGCATTATCATTATCATTCTAAATATCTTACGGGAAGTAACGCCACATTCAAACAGCCTCGGCGAACGCCTGTGTGTGTATCCCGAACTAAACCACATGACCAAAATTGGCACGAGAAGAACCGAAAGGTGAACACAAAGAGACCAACAGGGAACGCCTCATCAAAACATCCTCAAAAAGAACACGCTCGTCGATTCCATCATCCTCACATCCTCCCCAGCCTTCATCTTCAAGAACTCATCCAGCGTGACCGATCCCACAGCACTCAAAGGCAGCAGATTGCCATCCGGCATGTCCTTCCAGTTGCCATTTGTCTGCGCGAAAGCCGCCTGAATAACATCAGAAAACCGCAAACCTGTAGAGCTGGTAACCGACTCGAGGTAGATGGAGCCTCGCATAGTCTCTTCGATGCGCCACCAGAGCGCGACAGTTGCAGATTTGCACGGCGGATTGGTGAGTAGCATCTTGTGCCAGGACGGCGAGCCACGTAAAGCGCTTTGGCTGCATGAGGCGGCGATGGAGCCTCCTTGTGTGCGAGGGTACTGGATCGCGACGTCAAGGATCGGACATAGAGTCACTTCTACGGAGTGATCTGCGTAGAGTTCTCCATCGCGGTATTGCAAGCTGATGCTGCGGTCTTGATTTGATGATGAGGTGTGTCTGGCATTCGAAGGTGCCCGCAGGAACATGTGCTCTTGTAGCTTGCGCGAGTCGCTAATCAAGCAGTTCCATCGGCGACAGACGCGCTGGATTGCGAACAAAGTTGTGGCATCTAGACATAGGAAAACGAGCTCCAGTAGCTCAGTTGTGGCGAGGACGTGGTCTTGTGCTGATGAATCACTTTCGGGCATGACTGAATAAAACAATGTATGGAAGCCAGACTTGGACTGCCTCCTAAATCTCACATCAGACCCGTTTTCAGTGGACTTGGATTAGGTTAACGCTCAGAGGTCAGCTGTGGGAAGGGAAAGGCATGCTCGTGATCGCTTTGTCCCGTCTCAGCCTTCTACCCCACCTACCAATTCATATGTACCTTATTATGACAGCACATACATCCCGAATAGGATGTGATAATAGCTATAGCATTGTGGTATGTTTGATTGATGATGGTCGATCTTCATACAAAGATTCATGAGCTCGGACAAAACAACATTGAGCTTCGCTGACGGCTTTGCCATCAAGGTAACGGCAGATAGAGTTCGAAGGCGCTTTTGAGCAAAGTTAAGCTTCTGTTATACGACAGTTGAAGGGACTACTAAAAAGGATCAAATACACCTATCTCAGCAAGAGAATCGCATCGCAACTAACATCAAATCATCCCATGCTGGATCAGCCTTATCCGTAAGGACATCCAGTGCCGTCGCGGGTATCTCACTTTCGCCTCGTGCTCGTTCGTGTAAAATGACCAAATCCAAAAGAAACCAGAAAGATTGCATAGATGGGGAAATGCACAGTCCCTGGTCCCGCAACGCCGGCGCTGTGCAAGCGTAACTCCCATTTCTTGTGATAGTAGTAGGGACATTGTTCCTGCTAGCAATGCCACATCTCGGAATCGTGGTTGCCGAGGTATGCATGCTTTGTATGAGTCGCCGTGACAGCACTCATTCTTCAACTTCGCCCTCCTCGCTGCCCTCAGCAGGGTCGTCTCTCACCTCTGTCGCAGCTTTAGCGTCTGCAGCACTCTGTTGGTTGCCGTTTTTGACGCGCATAGCTTCTTCTTCGTGGAGCATGTCTTGCGTGCCGTTTTGGCTCGCTGCTGCAGACGCAGCATTACTGGCAGGCTCATCATCGGTCTTCGGACGTTTCGTCAGAGGAATTTCTCCGTTTGTGCCGTTTGTTGCCACACCATGCCCTGCAGCTTGTGAAAGCTCATCGCGGTCCCTCTTTTGTCCCACTGAGCTCGCATTTGACAGTCTCCTCTCGCTGCCAGGCGCCAGCCGCTGTTGTCCTTGCGATGCGGGGAACGGTGAGCCAGTGGGAATATCCTGTCGATCTTCCTTCAGTCTCGTTACGTCCCAGCCGTCTGGCTGATCATTTGGCGTAGAAAGACCTACGTAGATGCTTCTGCCACCATCGCTGCTGGGCGCGCCAGAGCCGGCCATTGCGCCTGCGGAAGAGCCTTGGCTCATTTGCTCGAAGTGTATGCTCATGTATTCCACGGTTCGGCGTACATCTGCAAGGCGCACATGCATAGCTTCCCACCACGGTCGTCCTTTGACATCGTCAGGTAGTTGAACTTCGCAGTATTTGCAGGCATTGTAGAAAGCGGCGACCGCGATCGTGCGGCTGTTGCAAAGCAGACAAAGCTGCGTGTTGACTGAGTCCGTCACAAATGCCCAAGCAGCATTACGGAGTCGCTTGTTGTGTTCCATGCCGTAACCTTTGAGCATGTCAAATAGCTGGCGATGCGGTGACTCTACGGTCAAATCGAAGCACAGAGCCTCGAGTAGGACGTCCTCATTGTACAGTATGCAGTCTCGCCACCTCCAAAAGTCTTTGCTCTGCTCGTCGATGACCAGGTTTGGGTTTTTCTGTGCAACCCGGCAGCAGGCCAGGACGATCTCCTTCATTTTGCGGCACGACTCTTCTACCTTCGTCGCCAGGAAGAGCGCGGTGGCGGCGCTCTGGAAATGGTGCAGCTTTGGAATGCCGCCACGTGCTGATTTCAGGCTTGCACGCATGAGAAAGCGCTGGAAGAAGATGGCCGCGGTGCTCAATGTGAGTTGTGGCAGCTTCAGCAGGATTCCGACCTGCACTATGAAGTTCACGCCCTTTGCCCTCAGCTCCTTCTCCTCAGCCTGGGTCATGCCATCCTGGATGCTGGGAGTATTGGCCAGCTCTGCGTCGGTGAAAAGCCATTGCGCCTCCTGCTCGGCGAGGACTCTGTTGGGCGATTTTGGTCGGTGTCGTGCGGCAGGATGTGAGGAAGGCAGGTGGTGGATATTCGAGGGTCTCTGCATGGCGGGCAGCAGATTGGGGTTCTTAGCCTGGTTGGCAGACAAATCGGGGTCGTGTGGGTGGTCTCGATCGGAGATGGATGCGCGCAGAATCGGTCGATGAGGTCGGACACAGATAGCGTGCGATGGAGGCTTGCGGTGTTGGCGGTGGTTGTCAATTGATCAAGGGACCCGGAAGCCGTGATTTACGGCGAGAGGGCTCGATATTTGCATTTGCTCTGGATGGCGCAGAGCCTAGAGCCAGGGTGGTCCAGGGCGGCGGATATGATGTCGTCGTTGGCAATCGTGAGAATGCGCTGCGCGATGGGAAAGTCGCGATCGAGGAACTTGAAGCAATCAAGATGCATGCCGGAATCGCGCTCAAGCCACTTGCCGTTCAGGGCACCAGCCACCACGTCAAATCGGCGCCACAATTGTTCTCTGACACAATAGGGTAAAGGTAGAATAGCCTCAGTCACGTGGTCGCTGACTGGCTGACAGAAAACCCTTGATCCGATGAGGGGCAAGTAGGAAGGAAAGTCGCGGGCGGCGTTGTGAAGTCGTATATACATTTGTAGCAATTATCTTACTGTTCTCTATTCTCGATCCACGACCCACCTCACATAACCACCTATACCCAACTCCCAACACACACCACACAGCCGCCAAAATGCCTTCAGGAATGGGATGTATGTGCTTCTCTCACTACCCAACAGTATGCGCTCAACACTGACACCTTCACCAGCGGGTACCAACCCTATTCACAACAAGAAGCCCAAGAAGAAGGTCGTCGAGGAGGATGAGGATGACAAGGCCTACAAGGCCAAGGTGGCAGCCGGTAGGATACTATAAGAAGTTTGCGAGGCTGCAGTACGATTCTAACGGCTTTGCGACAGACAAGAAGGCTCGCGAGGAGCTGGCCAAGAAGGCTGGCGGCAAGGGCCCTTTGAACACTGGCAGCCAGGGCATCAAGAAGAGCGGCAAGAAATAAGCGGCTCGTTAAGAGTGCGCAAGGACAAAGCGACATGTGTTACGAAGGCATGGAATATGGCCTGAGGGCATATCATACCACGGCGCGAGGGCGTTCAGCGACATGGCACATCCTTTCTGCAGACCTAGACAGCGGTGCCTTTCTTCAATGATATCCACATTTGACGATTAGTGTGTGCAGTTTATTTGAGCTTTTGCTTGTGAGTTGTAGAGTAGGACGCACAGCGAGGCCGCGAAAGCCAGCGCATGCTGTGTTGTTGGTCAGGACCATCCTCCCACCATCTTGCCGGTTGGTGGTTGTAGATCTGGGACTGGTATGAATGTGGCGTTTTCCTATGCTCGTGTCTCGATTGAGCGCTATGTCTACCGGTGGAAGCGTGACAGCCGTAGTGAAGCACGCTGGCTTGTAAGAACTGGACGTGTACGTGAAACTTTACAGGCCATATGCGCGAACCCAAAAGTGCACGAAGTGATCAAAAGGAATGCGATGAGCAAATAATTACATTGCCAGTGAGCACAGAAAAATGACTCCGGTTGTAAGAAAGGAACCAGTATGTCTTAAGTATACGGCGCGATTTGTAGAATAAATTGCACAAGGGAGACGGTTCGCTTCAAGCATATTACTATATACAATCTGTCCAGCTGGACGCCCAGGTCTGGATCAACCTCCCATGCTATGGGTACAAGCAACCATAAGATAGAAATGAAAAGAGTAGTCTTCTCCAGGCTCTCGATCATTTCGACCGAGAACAACTGATGAAAATGGCAGTGGACAATCAAAAATTACCGAGTAAAGATGGCCGAAACCAGCTTTCAATAGTGTCTCTCCGCGCTGTGCAATGCAGGAGACTCCATCACGCTAAGAAGACTTGATGATCTCTTCCGCGACTCGAAGGTAAGTATGTTTTCTAGAAGAGAGTTGCAGAGAAAAGGAAATACTTATGGTAGCTGGGAAAGGCGCACGGTGACCGACCCTTGGCGGAGAGCCTGACCGTTCACCGTTCGAGTGCCTGGGAACCCCATGTCGAACGGCCAGGAGGAGACGTGGGGTTCATCGGTGTGGTCTTCACTGAGTGAGGCGGGTTGTAGCCTTCACTTTGTGAGGTGGGCTTCACTTCATCGATACATACGAACCTAAATTGATTTTCACGTTACCGTCAACGATCTTTTACCCTGATTAATCTCATTCTGATCGATTGAAGTGCTCAGAATTCTGCATTTGATGTCTGTGATCGTTGCTATCGTTCGTTCAGGCATAGTGTTAGCAATCCAAGTTATGCTAGCACACCTGATTTTCTCTAGAACTCCTCACTAGCAAGAGATTGAATTGATGCGTCATGTTTATCGCTGGATTTATTTAACTATTTAATTTTGGCCTAGAGAACTATCTACAGAGATATGCGTACTTAGACTTCAGGGCAACCTTTCCAAAGTGGGGAGCGTTGAAGACAATAGGAATGACCGCTTTGGAGAAGCATGTCCGTCTACTACTACTATGTTTTGATATCAGATACAATTCATGAGGTTGGCTACTTGAAGTAAGAGCCCACTAATCTCCGTTTCCTGGTATCTCGGCCTCCGAGTGCTACCATCAGACAACCAGTCGCCAACCACATCACACCACCGGTACCCAGAAGTGTAGAAGTCTTAATGCTCACTGGGAGCGCTTCACTGGCTCGACAGATTCCTTGCCTTTTGATGAAGTCTTGCGGGTTGCAGTGCGGCGTCTTGTTGCAACTTTCTTCTCGCGCAGCGGGGTTGCAGACTCTCCTGCTTCCCCTACGGGCAAGTCGACCTTACCGAGCTCGCGCTTTTTCGGAGTCTTCACGAAGACCTTCGATACCTTTTCTTGCGCTTCGACAGTCCTGGTAGAGTGCACGATGTCCCTGCAAGTGTCGCGATCCTTGAAACCTTCGCAAGAGGCTGCCCCGTGGCACCCATAGTGTGCAGGTTTTGGCCTGTAGGCCAGGTACTTCGGCGCCCTATCAGCACGCCGTCTGAATGGCATGTAGGAACGCGGTGGAGAGTCTGTAGGCATGGGTGGCACATCATCGTCGTCCCAGATGTGAGGTTCAGGAACTCGTCTCTCCGAGACCAGCTCGCCGGCGGCATTGTAGAAGGTGTTCACTAATGCGAATTCTCTGTACACAATCACTTGTTAGTTCGAGCACTACGATTGAGAGCATAAGCTATACTTACGCCATGGTGTCGGATGTTCGTTGGGTTTTGCGACTGCCGGCTGTTGAAGAAAAGAAAAACTTATAGGAGCAGCTGCGGAAGGCGGAAGGTTCGAGCTCGAAATTGGGGGAAGTGAAAGCCCATCTCACCTCACTTTGGCTCTCGACTGGTGGTACAATTGATCAATAAATGAACGGTAGTGACAATGTGTGAGATGGATCAATATGATCACGGTTTGATCGTCAAGGACTTGGGACATCGACGACCAACGAGTTTGAAGACTCACATGTTCGCTTTCGTTACATTTACATCGTAATCACAGGATCTAAGTGTCAAACGTGAGAGTGCTCAAAGGTCTGCGGACGACATCTCTCACTTGTATGGTTTCGCTTGTGTTTCTGAGCAAAATCGGCAGTCTTAGCATCAATAGGGCACGCCTTGGAACTTGCGCATCTTCACTGGCAATTGCAGTGATACTTATAATGCAATCGCACATCAATAATTTTCTATCGTTACGGGTTCTTGAATCTTGATACCAATAAAGCTCGTCTAGTCCATACAACTCATGATATTGGCACACTATCCCTATGGTCGGCTCAGTCATTCATGTATCTGTTGCTGAAGGTGGTACTAGAAATCTAATCAACAACTTCTGAGTGCTATGACTGTCCACTGGGTAGGACATCCCGAGGCAAGGGTGAACAAGGTAAGCCGGCACCAACAGTCAATCCCAGTCGATTGTGCCTACGTTGAGGCTTGAGGTTGTAGATCCAATGTCGCTACAGGTGCTACGACGACTTCCAGCGTGCCTTCTCGATAGATCGTTATCGCGGTCGTTCTCGAGTTAGCTTTCGTAGCTTTCGCAGATAGGGGAATGATCGTATCAATCGGAGAGAACCAGTTCAGTGGACTGATGTCAGTCCCGAATGCGACACGTGTCCCAAATTTCGTATTTGGGTCCAAACGTGCTGTAATTGGGTGCCAACCACATTTCGTACAAACTTCCAAACCAAGCTTCGCCAATTCTAAAGACGTCCTTGCTGATCTGCCGCGAATGACCATAGACAAAGCCTCCTCGTCGTTGATCCCGTCGACTGCATCAGGCTCTACTTTGACAATGTCTTCCATCTTGACATGTCTACTCCAATCCCTGAGCGCAATAGAGTTTTCGATGTCCGAGGTAGCGTAGGTTCCAAGCAAGATGACGAGAAGCTGCTCAATCACAAGGCGGATGTGTTCGTCTTGCTGGGCGAAGGTGTTATCGTTGAGGTCGCATAGAACACGTTGGCGTTTTCCAATAGCTCGCGCGTATGCGTTGGCTTGGAGACCGCGCGCATTGGGCAAGTTCTTGTTGTGACCTTTCATTCTAGACATGATATTGCCAGAGGATCCGATGTATAGCCCAGACTTGCGCTTGGCGAGGTATAGCCTTGCGTAGACGCCAGGGGCTTCTGCCTTGCTGGCGATCGGTGCACTTTTGATGAGTTGATCAATCGTGAACACACCATCTTCGAGAAGGGTATATACTCCTGCTTTCTGGAAGCCCTCAACTGCACACTCAATCACAAGCTGCCTCTTCTCGTCATTCTCGACAAGATCCCAGAACCACGTCTCAATGTGTTGGAGTCGTTCACGACTGTTGAAAATTGCATCCAAAAGTTCTCTCATAGTTTTGATCAGTAGACTGTGTTTGCGCTTTTCCTCAATTAGCTTGTTGATTTTGAAGAAGTAGCTCATTTGGTCGGTAATAACATCAGTCGCCACAAGTGCCTTGGAATTTTTTCGAGGCAATGGCTTTGCGGGCCTGGGTTTTCTGGCGGGGACCAGAACCATGCTGTATAGATGCCGCGTGTGAGGTTGAAGCTTGCCAAAGCGGACAGCCGTAGCGAAGGTACAGCCTAGCCGCAATCGTGAACAAAGATGTGATGAGAGATATCGAACGGTCATCATGGGCGAATGTGCTCGGAGAGATCTGTTTTTGGTAGTTTTCGGAGCGTTTGCTTTCACAATGCTTCAAGAATAGCATGCCGTTTGTTGGGTGTTCGAAATCCGCGTATCGCAAGAGTGTACCTTTCCTACTTTGCCATCGTACGAGTGTATCAGTCCGGTGATGAACAAAGTGTCTCAAAGTGCAAAAGATGAGTATAGAGGACAGAATGGGGTAAAGCGCTCAATCTCGTGAGTCGTTCAAGCCCCATGTCGATGCAGGGACCCACTCGCATGGGAATGATGTTACACCGCATTTAGGTCGTGTAACTTACCAAGTTACTGTTGAGAAGATATCCACTGATTCCACACTGCCCTCCAGCTCCTCGTACAGTAACACCATTCTGCACAGAAATCATGATTCTCTTTCGTCGACCTGTCGCTTCTTGCCTCAAGTGCCTGAAGTCGCGGGTTCTGCTGCTCTACTCTTCCTTCACTCTGCGTCCGCCTCGCATCACCATTTCGCTCGGCTGAACGTTCATCCGATAACCATCCAAGGCTGAGCAGCGAGATATAGATCACGCAAGCCTGTAGTAATATGTCGATGTATGCCGATATTAGTCTGCTCCAGCTGTGTTCCGGATCGACTGAGGTCTGAGATGGCCGATCCAGAGATGATGGCTATAAGGTACTGGATCTTGGCGCACAAGTGTGCTGGAGACTGAAGACTTGGATGATTACTGCAGAGCACTGGAGCTTGGTGGATGGATGCGCAGGAGATTGGGGATTTGGATTTTTGCGATGGCGATCAAGGGGTGATCGGTGCTGGAATTGCAGACTTGGAAGACCGTAATAAACCCCTTGGATGAATGCTCTGGAGGCTGAGGGCATGGGTGATCGCTTTAGACTCTGGTGACTTAAATGAACGCTCTGGAGACTGGAGACTGGTCAACAAATGCACTGAGGAGGGAGGACTAGACTCAATTTGCGGCGGATGACGCTGTGGCAGCTCAAGCATCAAAGTGATCGGAAATCGGCGTTTGATCTCGTTTCTCAATGGCATCGGGGATCTTATAGTTATTTAGAGGATATTGAACTCCCATAAATGTCGGTATGATGTAGCTACATGTATGGCTTATTCTCATCGGTAAGCATCGACGCCTTGTGGTTGTGTATGCCTGTATCGGCACAGAGTGATACGGAGATGTGCGCAAATTTCTGAGCGACCTCCAAAGACGGAGAGGGTTATTTTCACGAGCTGGGAGAATTGGTACGAGTGCACGTGTATCGGAATAACTCTCAATTTGTGGCGGATGTTGTGGGAGCTCAAGCATCGAGATGCTCAGAAGTCCGCGCTCAATGTTTCCCAATGGCAGTGGTGATATCATACCTGTCTACGCGTGATCGCACCACTATACACATGTTTGCAAGACTCAGACGTGTCTGTAGCATATTCGCATTGGCGAGCATATATGTGTTCATGCTATTGTGTGCCTGTATCAGCACAAAGAGACACGGAGATATGCGCAAACTTATGAACACGAACTGTATAGCTACGTAACATGGACCCACATCTGCATACAAAGGCTGAACCGTTCAACCGGACATGTGATAAACATCAGCTTCTTAATCAACAGCCTCTCACTAATAATAGCAATTCTTCACAATGGCAGACAACAGACTTCGCGTGGGCATCATCGGAGCAGGTGAGGTGGCCCAGGTCATCCATCTCCCTGCACTCGCGATGTTGAGCCACTTGTACGTCACCACAGCAGTTTGCGATATTTCAAAAAAGGTAACAACATATCAATACCAACGTATACCGCATAGCATCTACTAACACCCCCAGAACGTCGAGCACTGCGCCACCAAATTCAACATCCCCCTCGCCACCACCAACCCAACCGACATCTTCACCAGCAACGACGTCGACGTCGTCTTCAACCTCACCTCAGATGAATTCCACGAGCCCTACACCATCGCCGCCCTGGAAGCCGGCAAGCACGTCATGATCGAGAAGCCCATCACCCTCTCGCTCCCCTCCGCCCAGCGCATCATCGACGCAGAACGCCAGGCCCCGAACGGTGCCCGTATCTTCGTCGGCTACATGCGCCGCTACGCCAAATCCTTCACGCAGACCTTCAAGCGTGAAGTCGCCAGCATTGACAGGATCTTGTACGCCAGGTCGCGAGACTTCAGCGGTCCCAACTCGAAGTTCGTCAACGAGAGCGGCACGTTCCAGGTCAAGAACACCGACTTCCCGGCCGGTGCTGGCGAGGAGCGGCAGAAGCGGCTGCAGGCGTTGTTCGAGGAGGCTTTCCCTGGCCAGCCGATCACTCAGGAGCGCGTGCAGTTTTGCCGGTTCCTGGGCAGTTTGGGCTCGCATGACATTTCGCTGATGCGCGAAGTGCTGGGTTTCCCCGAGAGCGTGGCGGGAGTGTCTGCGAATGAGCCTTTCTACTCGGCGATTTTCAACTACAAGAATCAGAAGGGCGGCGAGCCTTTTTCTGTGACGTACGAGTCTGGGATTGACGGCGTGCCTGACTTTGACGCGCATTTTGCGGTGTATGGTGAGAAGAAGCGGGTGATGATCAAGTATGACAGCCCGTATGTCAAGGGCTTGCCGATTAAGGTTACAGTGCAGGAGTTGAATGAGGCTGGAGAGATGGAGACGAGGGAGATGTTGGGTAGTTATGAGGATGCTTATACTGCTGAGCTGCAGGAGCTGTATGAGTGTTTGAGGAACGGGAGGGCGATCAAGACTACTGCGGAGGACGCGATGCAGGAGTTGAAGCTGTATGATCTGATGTATGAGAGGTGGAACAAGGATAGGGCGTGAAATTGGTGATGATGATGTGAGTGCGGATGCGGCGAGCTTATAGTTACAGAAGTCCGTATATTGCTGGACATTCCCATGGCCGTTTTCAATCACAGCAGTATTGACCTGCTTAAGCTCATATCTAAGCGTCGTTGTAGAAGTATTGCTGCGAAACTCCGCGCCCATGGCGCTGTCTCAGTGATGAAAAATGACCACGATGCTGTTTTTTTGCCAGGCTGTGTTAGCACATGAAGTCATAGCTCATATGTGTGTATCTTTACGAGTGTCGCTGCATGGCCCGATATATCGTACCATAAAAATGAATGCACTGACGCGGTCAATACGACGATCGTTTAATTAATTGAGAGCCCGTATACTGGACTGTAGCGTATCTCGTGCAGAGTCTGGCGCACTGAACACTATCATACAGACATGCCACTTCACGTCGTCTCACAAACCGGCATTAGACAGTTGTACGATAATACACAGCAGTCAGCCACTTCCATCACGCTGGTGACAGCCAAGTGGTACGATCAGATAAAAAATCTGTAGAGCTCCACTGATGCATTCTCCACTCCGTTATCGGTGTCGGATCAGTACCCGTAGGGCATGCCTGCATGGCTTGAAGAGGGATACGATAGTATGCATTGTTGATATGAACATGTATATGCCTACTGACTAGGCGAAGATAAGTTAAGAACAAGATCGAATGCGATAAGATTGCCACACCAAAGGTCGACCCAAGGGGATGGTAGTGGTTGGGGGGTTGAGGGCGACGAGCGTGTTGAGGCAAGCGATGGCAGGCGGTGTCGCGGTCTTCAACGTGGCGCTTGAGTACCTGCAGCGGCTCAGGGTTCTCTAGCGCGGGACAAATGTTGGCAGGGTGCGGCGATCCAGCAAATGAAGAACATCGAACCATTTTCCCAAAAGTCGTCTCATTTGCGCGAATGGCCGCCTTGAATGAGTTAGTGCGTGAATGGGAGCACGCCTCCTGAGGTGATTATATTATTATTGTTGTTGTTGTAGTCCCAAACCATCTGTTCCTCTCCTCCTGCCTGCTGCTCTCTTTCTCTCCTGTTCTCCATCACCCAACCAACTTGCCCTTTAGCATCCACGACCACCCGGCGAAACTTCGCCCTCTCTGCTCTTTGATACCAACCCCACCCTGAACTGCCTGCCTGCCCGCCCATTGTTCTCGCAACCCCTCGCTCGCACACCGCATCTGCACGAGAAAAAAGTACTCGCGACCACGCCTCTTCTTTCTTCTACACACACTCCACACAAAAACCACACATCATGTCTGAGAGGCCCCAGAACGTCGGCATCAAGGCCATTGAGCTGTACGTGCCCAGCCAGGTAAGTTTGGCGTGTCCCAGAAATTCCGACACAATTCCATGTGTCTCCAAAACACTATCGGTGGCTGACCGGAGACCTGCAGTGCGTCGACCAAGCAGAGCTCGAGAAGTTCGATGGCGTCAGCGCCGGCAAGTACACCATTGGTCTCGGCCAGACCAAGATGAGCTTCTGCGACGACAGAGAAGGTGAGCGACCGCGCGAAACCAACATTCCAACTCAGGAGCCCAGAAATTGACAATCCGCCCCAGACATCTACTCCATCGCCCTCACCACCGTCTCCTCCCTCCTCAAGAAGTACCAGATCGACCCCAAGACCATCGGCAGACTCGAGGTCGGCACCGAGACCCTCCTCGACAAGTCCAAGTCATGCAAGAGTGTGTTGATGCAGCTTTTCGAGCCCTCGGGCAACACCAACATTGAGGGTGTGGACACCGTCAACGCCTGCTACGGCGGCACCAACGCCCTTTTCAACGCCATCAACTGGGTCGAGTCCTCAGCATGGGACGGCCGCAACGCCATTGTCGTCGCCGGTGACATTGCTCTCTACAAGAAGGGTGCCGCCAGACCTACTGGTGGTGCTGGCTGTGTTGCCATGCTCGTTGGCCCCGACGCTCCTCTCGCTTTCGAGCCTGGTCTCCGTGGCAGCTATGTCAAGCACGCCTACGACTTCTACAAGGCCGACCTCACCAGCGAATACCCCATCGTTGACGGCCAGTACTCGCTCCAGTGCTACACCGAGGCTGTTGACGCCTGCTACAAGGCCTACAACGCCCGCGAGGAGACCCTCAAGAGCAAGCTGAACGGACATGCCAACGGCAACGGCGTTCACGCCGAGAAGGAGGCACCCATGGACAAGTTCGACTACATGTGCTTCCACGCACCCACCTGCAAGCTTGTCTCCAAGAGCTACGCCCGTCTGTTGTACAACGACTTCCTCGTGAACCCCGAGAACCCCATCTTCGCTGAGGTGCCCGCCGACATCAAGAACCTCACATACGAGCAGACCATCACCGACAAGACTGTCGAGAAGACTTTCATGGCCCTCGCCAAGAAGCGCTTCGCTGCCCGCGTCCAGCCCTCCATCCAGGTTCCCACCATGTGCGGTAACATGTACTGCGGTTCCGTCTACGGCTCTCTCGTCTCTCTCATCTCCAACGTCTCCTCTGCCGATCTCCAGGGCAAGCGCGTCGGTATCTTCTCCTACGGTTCTGGTCTCGCCGCTTCCATGTTCTCTCTCAAGGTCCGCGGCAGCACCGAGGAGCTCTCCAAGCAGGTCGACCTTCAGTCTCGCCTCGACTCCCGCCGTACCGTCGCACCCGAAGTCTACGACGAGATGTGCAACCTCCGCGAGAAGGCCCACCTCAAGAGCAACTTCGAGCCCACAGGTTCCGTCGAGACTCTTCTGCCCGGCACTTACTACCTGACCAAGGTCGACGAGATGTTCAGGCGCAAGTACGAGATCAAGCAATAGATTCTTTTTTCCGCATCTCTTGCATGATTGGAGTTACAAGTTTTTCTGGGAGAAAAATATTAGGGAGAAAGAGGATACCTCATATATAGCGGTTTTCTGACGAAATACCATTCACGTTTTTAATGCCAAATCTTGGAGTCTGCGGTTCTTGAGAAGTAATATAGGGAGGTGATCCATTGCGCAGTCTCCCCATGCTCACGTCTGCTTTCATTTGCCCATATTGGCGAAATCGACTGCTTCCGCCGGGACAATAACCTGATTCAAGGACTACCTCTCAATATCAGTGAACCTCACGAGGCAGTAAGGAACATCTACTGGTTCATCGTTTGAGAATGGCAGCCAGGCCCGTCGTTCCCGGTACTATGAGTATACTACAGTCTAAGACCACGCGTTTCTAAAGCTGTGGAGTGTGGCTTCCAGATTGTCTGGTGGAGGAGTCCGCTTCTTCAGACTTTATGTTACTGTTGTCAGAGTCACAGACATCGGATCTTTCTCTATCCGGATGCGATAGATATATCATAAACTATAACGGGACAGCACTTTGATTCCATCACGCCTATTGGAATGCAATTTCTTCGACAGTGCTTATCGCATAAAGTGGTTTTGCCAATTACTCGATCGCTGCTACATTCTGTCAATCTTACTAGCACCAGCATCAAGCGTGCAGCAGGTTATATATAATCAAACATTATTCATCGTCGTATAGCTCGGCCACTAATGACCCCTCGAAGTCGGTCGAGGTGCAATGCGAATATTTTGATATACGATGGAAAAATTGGTAAGTAGATTCGCGACAGCTAGTTGGTGTTTCAAAGTGCTTAAAGCCCCTTCCGCAGTGTGAGACGAAGAATATCGCCAATAATAGAGCTGCATGTGTTCCTCTCAGTCGGTCATTGCGATGTATGTACTATGGTCTTATTAAACCTTCCGAGATCAATTGTTTTGTGTCCTTCGATGTCTACCAGGGCTGCTGCTAGGGTTAAGGTTTGCCACGTTCTGTCTCGGCACGACCTTCCCGTCGCGAATGGGTCCACAAGTTTTCTTGTTCTCATTGACCACTTTCCTCACGGAGATGTGAGGTTTTGAAAGACCCATTCTCATCTTATCTTCAGTATGTACATTGTGCCTCCCTCTCGCCTCGACATTCTTCCCCCTGTGATGTTCTGCGCAATTTCTGGCTGAGCCTAGGCCGACTCATGGGCGCCACGTCTGGTGGATGCTGGACTTGCCGCATCCGGCATCGGAAGTGTGATGAAACTCGTCCCGTCTGTCGGGAGTGTGACACGAGAGGCATCACGTGTCATGGCTACGGCAGCAAGCCTCAATGGATGCACGACGATGCGCAGCTGCAGAAGGAACTCGCGAAGATCAAGAAGGCCGTGAAAGACAATTTCCGTCGGGTCAAGCGGCTCCATGCTAAAAGGATCGCGGACGAGGAATCGAGTGCTCGGGAATCTTCGCAGGATGATATCACAGTCGACACGACGGAGGCTATAACGTTCACGACATCGGACTCGCTCGTCTCACAGGAGGCTTCGTATCGTGAATCCGAGCTTGCCGCCTATTACCTGGACTACCTGTTTCCGTTCTTATACCCATACTATAAATGCGACCCTCTCAATGGAGGGCGAGGTTGGCTTTTCTGGCTGCTATCGCATAACCCGCCTTTGAGGAAAGCTGCACTCTCTGTTGCCGCTCTGCATCAGCGGGCCAGCTCTCGTCCTGAAGACCGCGACGATGAGACAGAATTGCTTCTGTATCATACGAGTGCTCTGAGTGGCTTGCGACAAGCGCTTTGCATCACTGGAGAGAGGTATTTGACGGATGATCCTGATGAGTTCATCAAGTTGCTTGCGTGCGGATGCTCTCTGATCAGTTTCGAAGTAAAGTCCGACCGTCTCCTCGTATCTAAAACTTCGCTAACCATCTCCTCAGGTCTGCCATGGAGAGTCAAATGAGTGGCAGGGACACCTCGCGGCATTGGTATCTGTTGCTTGCAGGATCATGCCGTATACGTTTGCCTCCGCGACTTTCAGTGATGCCACAGTCACTGGGAGGAGCAATGGTGCGACCAATCTCCGCCAAGGCCGTCGACGAGCTCTATCATTTCTCATGGCGCAAGTGCTGTGGTTTGAGCTTCTTGCATCTGCCTCGACTGGACTGCGGCCTCGCATGCCATATAGGACTTGGTTGAACTCAGGCTGTGTTGACATGACCGATGTCATGGGCTGCGAGAACTGGATCATGGAAGTCATTGGGGATTTAGCGACACTTGATGCTCAGAAACCATATCTTGAGCTAGATGAATTCGAAGAGAGCAGGAGATCTGCTGAACGCTGTCTCCTCGATGGAATTGAGGCAATGAAGCGACAGCAAACACATGTTGCGTCGGTACCTACGGACCCGAATACGAGGATGAACGGGCAAGTGGAATGCTCAACATCGGACTATGTGTCTCTCGCTTTCGCAGAGTCAGCATTCGTCTGGTGTCACTTTCTTTCATCTTCTCCTGACGGTATCCTCAGTGCTGGTTGCCAAGTGGCTGTAGCGCAAGCAGTCGAGACACTGAACCGGGCACCAGAATCTACACCCTTGCGCGGACTGGTCTGGCCAATCTGTATTGCTGGATCTTTAGCAAGCAAAGGACAGCAACACTTAGTCCAGGAAGTTATGGACCGGACAGCCAGGCAAGCCAATACATCGTTCGGAAACTGTGGTCCGGTCATGGAGATTATTAAGCATTGTTGGGAAGCACAAGTGGACTGGCGTACAGCAATGGCGTACAATAGCAACTATGTATTGTTAATTTGACCACAATAGGATACACTGTCTCTCCTGCAAGTCATAAATTGTCTTTTGGCTAGAGTCTCTAGCAGAAGGAACCATTAGAATCTCCACGTCTGTGATGCGGACATGTGTTGACATCGCTCTTCATCACTAGTAACACCCCTCGCGGTGGCTTTGATGTGTCATTAAACTTTCATTTGGACTAAAACACCTCGGAGACACAATCATAATCGCTTCAATACCAAGTATATGTGACTCGTTCAGCTGCTCACTTTCCCTTACGTTAAACGCTCGTATCAACACCTAGGTCATTCCAGGAAGGAGCATAATCAGACTATCGACTAGGGCTCAACCGGGCAATCGCATCCTCCACTGTTCTCCACGAAGAAGCGAGGCACTCCGCAGTCGATACTACCTCAGTTGCATCGATCTCGTGCATTACCCCATGGGCCGTGTGGTCCTGCGAAGGTCACGCCAAAAATTCTCCACACCATTCGGCCCTAAAGCTTCGCGCGAAGCTTCGAGTGGAGCCAGTCAAGACTTTTTTACATAAGACTTACTACTCTACCGGTGCTGCCGTGAGGATCACTGCAAAGGCAAGCGCAAAGAGCGGACCAAGCTTGCCCAAACCCTCCGCGTTACAACGCTTTTTTGCACAAAGTGGAAAGGCCGATCTCGAGTTGGGCCCTCCGATACCGCCTGGGCTTACCATGTCGAGACCGTCATACGCCCCCCTTGGTTCGCCGTTTTACGCTTGAGGCAAAGATGCACAGTCATTGCGCTCAGGGCCCTTTTCTGTCAACGAAAACCTTGTGCTGACCATTTCTTAACGGTTATGTCTCAGCTGTGACTTTCCCCTACATCATCATATACGGCGCCGTTCCCCTCCTCTCCAACGTTCGTTCCCGCCGCCGGCCTCAAGCAACTCCATCACTCGACTCGACATTACTTCGGACCCTGGATCGGGTCGAAAACTTTTTTCCCTCCCTTTCGCCATGAACGACCCAGAGAAAGTCGACATGAAAGACAACAGCCTGGCGCAAGCGCCTAGCATGGAAGAGGGAGAGCAGAAGTTCCACAAGCTGGGATGGAAGCGTCTCACGATCTGCCTCATCGTGGAGGCCATTGCTCTGGGATCCCTCAGTTTGCCATCCGTGTTTTCCGCCCTCGGAATGGTGCCCGGAATTCTGATCAACGTCTTCATCGGACTGCTGGCGATGTACACCAGCTACCTGATTGGAATGGTCAAGCTCAAATACCCGGGTGTCA
This sequence comes from Cladosporium oxysporum, assembly GCA_035771495.1. Lineage (NCBI taxonomy): Eukaryota > Fungi > Ascomycota > Dothideomycetes > Cladosporiales > Cladosporiaceae > Cladosporium > Cladosporium oxysporum. Next base: position 1,562,852 of record JAWNKS010000009.1, read on the forward strand.
AGGACTACGCTGAAGCACTGGGCCTCATTTGGGGCAACTTTGGCTACCAGCTTGCTGGAATCATGTTCTTCGGTCTCTTGATCCTGCTGGTCGGATCCCATGTTTTGACAGGCACGATTGCCTTCATCCGGATTGTTGACGAGCCGGGCATGTGCGCGCTGATCTGGGGTGTCATCTCGGCCATTCTGCTGTTCTTCCTTGCACTTCCGCCGACTTTCACGGAGTTCGCCATTTTGGGATACATCGACTTTGCTTCGATTCTGCTTGCTATCGGCATCACCATTATCGCCACTGGTGTTCAAGCTTCAAACGCGCCTGGAGGAATCAGCGCCGTGGAATGGCGACTTTGGCCACAGGAGGATTTGACTTTTGCATCTGCTTTCCTGTCGGTGACGAACATCCTGTTCGCTTACTCGTACGGATTGGTCCAGTTCAGCTTCATGGACGAGATGCATACGCCTACGGATTACATCAAGTCGACTTGCGCAATCGGCACGATTGAGATCTTCATCTACACCCTGACAGGAGCGTTGATCTATGCGTTCGTTGGTGACGAGGTTAGAAGTCCTGCGCTGCTCTCGACCAGCCCGTTGATCTCGCGTATCACTTTCGGCATTGCTTTGCCGGTCATTTTCATCTCTGGAGCGATCAACAGCACTGTGCTGGCGAGGTACGTCATGGGCCGCGCATTTCCCAAATCCAACATTCGCTTCATCAACGACGCTCGCGGCTGGGCAGTCTGGATTGCAATCATCGCTGCGATTACGATCGTGGCGTGGGTGGTCGGCGAAGCCATTCCTTTCTTTAATGCCTTGCTTGGTGTGATTGCCTCCCTGTTCGTCAGCGGCTTCACCATCTACTTCCCTGCCATTTTCTGGTTCTCCCTGCTCAAGGAAGGAAGCTGGCGAGCCAGCTGGAAGAACATTGGCTACTCCGTCCTGAACACAATCGTCATCCTGATTGGGCTGGTATTCTTGGTTGGCGGAACCTACGCGAGTATTGTGGATATCATCAATAGTTACAGCGCAGGGACTGTTGGTACGCCGTTCGCGTGTGCCACCAGTCAATACGTCTAGTGCGACAAGCAGGAGGGTACCTATGTTCATACAAAATAGACACGAGGATTTTCCAGCCTCGAGAAACTGAGGCCTCAGCCCAGCGATTAATGTCAATTGTCTCACCTCCACGATACCAGCCATGTGTGTCGGATATGACCCTTGCGTCCCTGCATGAGAGTCATATCCTGTATCAGACTGAAACCGCGGTAGAACACCCGAACACTTTCTGGAAAGCGAATACGACCCCGGGGCTGCCGGGCAGGAGACACAATCTCCTTGGTATGGCGGACGGGGTCAGTGCCTAAAGCCAGCCCTGGGGAGGGCATCGTCATGAAACTTGAAACAACCACAATCTCCCACGCGGTGCAACAAATACCCGTTGATTATTGAAAGGCAGGGCGATCCTTCAGCCTCGCATAGATTGCGGGCGGTCGTTATCGCCGGACTTATCAGGCGAGAACCTCGCACAGCAGCACGCAGCTTTTCGAGTCGGTGAACATTCGTGGTCGAAATATAGGCAGCAGTTATCGCCACGTGGGCACGAATTATAGTACCCTTGATTGCCATTCCGTCCTATCAACGGCGGCCAAGTCATACGTCACCACCACCACATGCTGGTTTCGTGAAGATCTCACCGGCACTCCGCCTCAAAGCCCTTATTCAAACGGTGCACCGAAAGTCAATCCCCCCCCCCAGTTTCTGTTTCGAAAGACGGTCGGTCGGTCGGGTCAGTCAGCCGAGGCAAACCAAAACCAAGACCAAAGAAATCAAAATCAAATCCACAATCATAATAACCAACTAACGCGCGCGTTTTTGGGCAGCAGCACAAACCAGACGGACCTTAATGTCCTCGGAACACCCGGCGACGGTGTTCCGGCACGAGCTTCCCTCCCAGAATTTCTCAAATTCCCAATGGGCACCAGGACCTTGGAAATCTAATTCACTTAGTTTGATAGCAGCCAGCCCTGCCAGCCCTCGCTCTCAGCGTGCACTCTCCCCTTATCCTACACCGCCCATCATCATTTTCCTTCCCAGAAAAATCCTGGGCGGCAGGTGTGGTACCTCTTCTCCGTATACAGCCGCCTCGGCCATTGCCGTTGCCGCCCAGGGAAAAAAACAGGCAGGGCGGTATGCGCTCATCGTAATACAATAAATGTATACCCAACCCGACTCTCCTTTGTTCGCCGGATCCTCGAGGATTTTCCCACCTACCTTGTCCATTACTCTTTGCATTTGACGGCCCTGGTTTCAGCCGCCTGTTGTTTCGGGCTCGAACTCTCTCTCCAGCTCGTTGTTGCCCCTCCCTCCACCCGTCGTCGTCGCAGCCCTACGACTTTGTATATTGCTATTTGCCTTCTCTCGCTGCGGGCATATATTGACTTCTTCGCTGCATCGGCCTGTACATCGCTTACCGTCTATCTTTACTTTTTTCTTTTTTCATTTCGCCACTCGCTACCATGTCGTCAACTACAACGCTATTCGTCAATGGCAAGTTCTTCACAACAGAACACACCCCATGCAAGACGGCCAAGTTCGCTCAATGCATGCTGGTCGAAGACGGCACGATCACATACATCGGAGACGACACATCACACGCACACAGCCTAGCATCGGCAAAGAATGCGACGGTCAAAGACATCGGAGGCAACCATGTCCTGCCCGGATTCGTCGACGGCCACACTCACATCCTCCTCCTCGGCCAGACTCTCAAGAAACTCGACCTCGAGCAATGCAAGAACATAGGAGACGTGCGGACTGCGATCCGCGACTACGCCCGCTCGCATCCAGACCTACCGCGCATTATCTGCAGCGGCTGGATGGAGTACATGACCGACGGCAAAGCGACGGCCGACATGCTCGACGACCTCGACCCGAGACCCATCTTCATCGATTCGCGAGACCTCCACTCGAGCTGGTGTAACACGCCCGCCATGGCCGAGATGGAAGTCCAGACGATGCCCGATCCCGTCGGCGGCAAAATCTACCGCGACGCCAAAGGCAACCCGACGGGCCTCTTCAGCGAAGCGGCCTGCGTCTTCCTCGTCTGGCCTCACCTCGCCAAAGTCGCGTCGCCGCGAGACCGCATCGAAGCCATCCGCGGCGCGATCGAGGCCATGAACGCCGCCGGCTGCACGGGCTTCATCGACATGGCCATGGACGACATCTCCTGGAACGCCCTGCAGGAGCTGCGCAAGGAAGAAGGAGGGCAGCTCTCGGTGCACATCGCCGCGCACTGGTTCATCAAGCCCACGCACTCGACCGCCGAAGACCTGGCCCAGGTCGACAAAGCCATCGAGCTCAGCAAGCAGTTCAACGCCTCCAACTCCCCCGACCTCTGGATCACGGGCATCAAGCTCATGTGCGACGGCGTCGTCGACTCCTGCACCGCCGCCCTGCTCGAGCCCTACACGACCGGCCAGGCCTCCGCGCCCGTCGCCTGGTCGCACGACGCCCTCGGCGCCGTCGTGCAGAAAGCCGACCGCGCAGGCCTGCAATGCGCCCTGCACGCCATCGGCGACGGCGCGGTGAAGCTCGCCATCGACACCCTCTCGCACTTCGGCACCCCGGGCCACCGCCACCGCATCGAGCACCTCGAGCTCACCAGCCCGGGCGACGGCGCGCGCCTCGCAGCAGCAGGCATCACAGCCTCTGTGCAGCCCGCGCACGCCGACCCAGTCCTCCTCAAAGCCTGGCCCGAACTGCTGGGCGAAGAGCGCTACAAGCGGGCCTTCGCGTACCGCGAGTTCGTCGACGCCGGCGCGAACCTGGCCATCGGGTCCGACGCGCCCACGGCGCCGTACAAGACGCTGCAGAACATGTACATCGCGACGACGCGGCGGTCGCTGCGCGAGGTCGAGAGCGCGGCGACGGCGAACGCGCACTTCGCGCTGTCGCTCAGCGAAGCCGTGAGCAGCGCGTCGTACGGCAGCGCGTACTCGTGTTTTGCCGAGGGCCGGACGGGCAGCCTGGCGGCGTCGAAGCAGGCGAATTTCGTGGTGGCGAAGATGGAGTGGACGCCGGAGAGCCTTTTGCGGGCGAGCGTCGTCGAGACGTGGTTCCATGGGCAGAGAGTGTATTCTGTTTGATCGATTGATTGATTGGATGAGGATCGACCGGGCGTGGTGATTTTCGCATTGGAAACGGCGGGAGAAATCAAACAACAATAAAAACGATAAAGATAGAAATGACGGCAGAGACCACAGTACAGACTCTTTCGAATTGAATATAAGCTCGAAGCAGCCAATTCGCGATCACACATTTCGCTGCAATATGAATGAGCATCAATTTGGCAGTCGACAAACAGCTGATATGATGCAATAAATGCGACAGAGCCTATAGAACAATACAGATCCCGCTCTGTTCTCCCCCCGCCGATGCCGAAAACGATAGATAAGTAGTCGTACAAGACATGGAAAACCAAAATGTGACCCCTGGGCCCTCGCTGCCGAAGAACAGAACAACAACAAGATATGATCACGAAGGAAAAGGGGAATGAACTTTCGCCAGCTTAAGAATAAAATTTGGGAACCCGCTATGATTTCTCTTGCCTTTCATGCCATTTTCCGGGTTATGGATGTTTTTCCCCTGGTCGTTCGCCAATCTCGCAAAATCAGTCCGGCCGCCTTTTTGCCTTGTTTTTCGTGTCAGGGAGAACGCAATGCATTGCGTTAGATAGTTAGGGGAATGTTTTGCCAAACTCGCGTGGAACGAATGCCCGGCGAGCTGGGAGGTGTCGTTCACGGGACGGACTCGCGTGTAGGTTTGCTTGCCTTGGAACCATGGAAAGGAACAAGAGCTGTATGTGGCCCAGAGATGACCCGGATGACCATGCGCTGTGGGATAGCGCTGGGCGATCACGGCTAATCCGCTTTGATCTGAGAGTGTGCGCGTATCGGGTTTGGACACGGCACCACGTATCTGTGCCAAATATCGCATCCAGCGATGTTGCGAGTCCAGCCTGAAAAATCCGCGTCCAGTGTGATTCGTCGATAGTCATGGTAAGAATGAGTTTTTGCTCGATCTGACCGGTCATCAAACGTTGTTGCTCCCTGGCCAACCGCCCTGAGCGGCACCTTGGTGACCACCAGTCCAGCCTTCCTCCAACGTCCTGTCTTCTAGCGCACGAATGAAGTTTCTGTTCTGGTCCGTACGCACAGCTCGACTCTGTCTTCGTCGTCCTCCAACGTTACCGATTGCCTCTTGGCCTTCCTGTGGTGGCGGGTAGTATGCCGGGCTAGGTTGCAAGCGGATTGGTGCGTTCGGATCCAGGTGCGAGACCACGCGTTGCAATGCGGGCGGGATACCAGCGCCATTGCCGTCCATTGTGCTGGCACGTTGACGGCCTGCACGGGTCGTTGCTTGAGCGTATAGATTTTGCGACTGCGAGTGGGCTGCTTGTTGTGGATATGGTTGCATTGATGCAGCAGCTGGTGGTGGTTGCTGAATCATGGGAGCCTGCTGTCCGTACGCCGAGGGAGGGTTCGAGGGATATGGAGGCGGCGCGCCCTGGTGTGTAGGTGTGTACACGTTTCCGTACATCGGTGGCGCTTGAGGTTGCTGTGTCACATGAGGCGAAGAAGGGTATCCTGGGCTCATGTTGTGGATGCCTGCAGCGTATGCAGCACTGGCTGCTTGCTGAGCCTGCTGTTGTTGCTGTGCCTGAGCTCTCTGCTTTGACAAAGCCTCAGCTTGTTGCTGTTGTTGCACACCCGGTGCGGGCGAACGCGACGAGGTCTTCAGGTTCATCTGCGGCTGGAAAGGTCCGGTGTACTTTTGCTGCGTAATGAAGGGGTGTGTGCGAGCTTGTTGTGGCGACCAACGCTCGAGAGGGTTGATGTTGAGCAGACCGTGGACAAAGTCAATGAAGGCTTCCCTGTTGGCCATTTCTGTTTAATGTTAGCCAGTGTCGTGATAATTCAGCTAACAATGCGCTCACCTCTCTCCACTTCGTTCTGCTTCATTCCCTTCCTAGGCATCGGGTAGTTTCGGATGATGTCTGGTAGTCTCGTCGCGCTGAAGTACTTCTTGCTGGGCTGTTCCTTAGTACCGTGTTCCCTGGAATATTGCTCCATAGACTTCAGCCTGTAGGTCCTGCGCCCAAACTCATCGTGCACTTTCTCATAGAACTCGCCCGACTGCTTGCCGACTTCCAACATCCAGTTTGGTGGCAGACCCAGCATCTCGGTGATACGCGAGACCTGGTTGTACTCCGAACTTCCAGGGAAAAGGGGAAGACCCAGGAACAGCTCAACCACGATGCAGCCGAGGGACCACATGTCAATGGCTGCCGAATATGGCAGACCCAAGAGGACTTCTGGCGATCGGTAGAATCGGGACTGGATGTAAGTGTATACTGTTTGACGCTCGTCACAGGCAGAACCAAAGTCGATAATCTTGATGATCGGGCTCTCGAGACTGTGATGTTGTTAGCTTAATAATCATTCCCTGACTTGACCATGCTACTCACTTCTTCAGAAGGATGTTCTCCGGTTTCAAATCGCAATGAATCAACTTCGCCTTGTTCAGCAGACACAAGCCGTTCAAGAGCTGCTGCGCGAATACTCGCACGAGCGTTGTGCTCAATCCTCTAAACTGATTCTGCTTGATGAGCTCGTACAAGTTCACCGAGAGCAGTTCAAAGACCAAGCACAAATGTTGTTTGTGGATGAAAGTGTCCTTCAACCGTAGAATGTGGTGGTCATCGTTTTTGTCCATCCTCCCGTTCAGCAGATCCAACACAGACACCTCCATCATACTCTGGTTGAAGTAAGCAGTCTTATTCTTGACCACCTTGACTGCAACCACCTCTTGTGTTTTCAGGTTTTGGCATTTCACGACCTGGCCGAAGGTTCCCTGACCTAGCACATCCAAAATCAGGTATCTGTTCTTGTGGTTTGTTTCCTCCGAGCCCAAAATGTCGTTGACGTAGAGGATGTAATCGCTGTCCTCGTTATCGTAACCATCGTTCTTGACGCCCTTGCTCGGCTTGGTGAGCACTCTTCGGGGATTTCTCGACGATTCGTATTGGAACGCAGGATTGCAGATACGGTAGGTAGCAGGAAGGTGAGTAGTTAGCGCTTGCAACGGACTGATGAAACCACCCTCAGGGTTGGCTCTTCTGAACGGTGGCTGGGTGTTGACATGTGGCTTCAAATCGAGCACATTGTGAACCTTGGTCATCTGAGGCACAACCCCTCTGGGACCGGCAGAAGGTGGTGGTTGTTGATGTGGTTGGTTCTGATTACCAGGAGACCCTGCTTCGCGACCGAACACAGCATTGAGCTGCTGGGTCGCAGATTGCGGGAAGTAGCCTGTAGGCGACAGTGTGGGCTGCAATGGAGGAAGCTGGGACGAGTGTGCGCGCGCGGAAGAGGGAGGAGAAGCATAGTAGCGCTGCGACGAGGTCGGAGACGCGTAAGGGTTCTGCCTGCTGGGCGATTGGCGCGCAGACTGCTGAGGGGTGTACGAGCTGTACTGGTTGCCGGCGACTTGCTGCTGTTGCTGCTGCTGCTGTGGGGCAGGCAGGTAAGGAGATGTAGGAGAGGTGTTCATAGGGGAGTACCTCGCAGCGGTCCTGGAAGTCGCGTCTTCGGGCTGCGCAGGCAGGTATTGGGAGTTCCTGTTGCTGGCGGTGGTCGCGCGGGCGTACTTTTGCTTGTTGTAGGGGTCGGCGTCCTCCATTGGCATGTCACCGTCCAGGTCGCCGTTGTGGGTGTAAGCCATGGTGTTGTCGCGCGGCGTGTGCGTGCCACTGCCGGCGGGTGTCGAGAGGCTCAAGTTGGCGGTGCGACTGGCGATCGAGGGCGTGCCGTAAGCGTCGTACTTGGCAGAGGAGCCGGCAGCGGCAGGGTTGAAGGTTGCTGGCAACGCTGGAGGCGCTGCGGAGGCAGAGGAGGGCGGCAGGTCGCGGTGTGGGGTCTGCGTGGTGGCAGCGGTGCTCGGGTTGCTGCTGCTGGCTACTGCTGCATGCCGGGGGCCAGAGAGGGCGGCGGCGGCGGCGGCGGCGGGCTGGTCCGAAGGGAGGTGACTCGGCGTCGAGGTCGACCAGGGCGAGTCTCGGTCCATGTGGCCAGCGGTGGGAGGCAGCAGAGGAGGCGGCGGAGGAGGAGGAGGAGGAGGAGACAGGCGCGGGAGGAGGCTCACTACTACTGCTGCTGGCGGAGTGGCACGCCGAGGACGATGAGGTGCGAGCGAGCGAGAGAGGGCAACAGCAGTAGCAGCAACAGCAACGACAGTCGCAGGAGGATGAACGGGCCCGTTACGTTCGTTGGGCAGCGCGCGACAGGCCACTCAGCGCCGTCACAGCAGTGGGGGGTGGGACACCCTGGGGGCTGGAGATAGACGACTGCTGGTGCTGTCGTCGTGGTCACGGGATTTGGCGTGAGTGTTTGTGTGAATGATGGCCCTTGTGTGTGTGTAGCTGGTAGCAGCTGGTGCTTGCTTGCGAGGGTGCTTGGTCTGCTGCTATGGGCAGCTGTATACTGTAGTAGCTCTCGACTGCTAACACGGCGGTGCTTGCTTGCTCGGCAGCCTCGCTCGCTCGCTTGGGCTGGCTGGCTGGCTGGCTTTGCTTGTGCTTTGTGCTTGTTTCCACACGGGGCAGCGGCTACGTGCACAATATTGATGATTTGTCGATCGTCACCCGGTGATCTCGCAAATTGTCATGATTATAAGTGTAGGACGTCTGTTTTTCCTCAAAGAGCAAGCAAGGCCAACTCAAGCAGTAACTGGAAACAAGCGCCACTGGTCCGAGATTGGCTAGCGATTCCTCAAATGCGGCGCTCTGCGCCAGATGACATCGAGAGGCTTGCCGCGTGTGCGTGCAACTGATTGACCGAGTGGTCGGCGCTAAGCACCCGATCGCATGAGACGTCAATGTTATATAGGCCCAACGCCGGCAGCGTCCTTACTGGCTAGCTTCTCTGAAGGAGATACTGTATTCGTTGTGCACTGGAAACGGGTGCGCTCCCCACTCGAGCCGAACGAACCAAATACCTGATCGTTTGGATGTGCTGATGCCATATATTCATTACATTGCTGCACTGTCCATGTTCCTCTTCGTGTCATCTCAAGCTAAAATATTACTCCCAGTCCGCTCATCATCAGGCCGGTCCAACTCTCCCAGGACTCAGCTGCTCGTGCTGTGTTCCTGCTGCAGTGAAGCATGCCTCCTCTCATTGGCCCAGCAGCTTGGAAGGATTCGTTCAGGAAGACGTAGCTCAGTTGCCTGGAAACACTGCAGCCCGCAACCCACCCGAACCCACATATGTATGCTTCTGCAGAATGCATGAGAGAACCTTAATATTCGAATTGGTGGATGGAGTTTGATGGTGGTGACGAGCTCATGTGTCCCTTTGCATGAAGTATGAACTCAGGCTCGACGATTCACTTCAACCAGCAGGAGTCTCATTGGTCGGTGTGCCTACAATAGGCGTGGCCGCAGCAGGTGAGACGAGGTTGGCCGGGGTGTTGCCACCAGAAGGCACGCCGACAGGCAAAATGTCTGTCTTCAGCTCGCGGTTCTTCTTTGGCTTTGGCTCCGGTGCTGCGTGAAATCATCAGTCTCTGTCACGTGGAACAAGCGAATACAAAAAGACCCACCCTTGTCGTTTTCCTGCACATAGAATCTCCTTAACAGCATGATCGCCTCCTCGCGGAACAGGCCTCCGTAGACAGGATACGGCGGATCGACGCCCTCGTCCATGTGAACAGTCATGACGCCGCCAGTGCCACCGAAACGATCGTTGAGGCAGCCGAAGTAGACGCTGCGGATACCGAACTGGCGAAGAGCAGAAGCGCACATGATGCAAGGTTCGACCGTCACATAGAGGTCAGTGGTGTGCAAGATGGATGGGTGGTGACGGGACATGATTTCGCAGAGAGCGACGAACTCGGCGTGGCGAGTGCCCTGGAGTATGCAGTGTCAGCATTGTTTAAAGTCGTTCTCTTTTTGAGGGGCATTCGATCATTGATTGAACCCTCCTGCTCATAATCAAATCACAAACCACATCCCAACCCCCCTTGAAATCAAGAAAGAAAGAAAAAGAGCAGACAGCGATCCCAAATAAGACTCAAAAAAAAAAAAGAAAATCACACTCACGTTCAAACTCGCATTCGTGCCATTGATCCCCCTCCCAATCACCTCCCCGTCCCTCACAAACACGCACCCCACAGGCGTCTCGTCGCTGTCAAGCGCCAGCTGCGCCATCTCGATCGCCTTCCGCATGAAACGCTCATGGTACTCGCGGTCTGGGATGGGGCCGAAGACCATTTCGTCGGTGACGGGGTGGCGCGAGAGGTTGGTCCACGGAGAAGGGTTGGCTGCGTCGTCGTTGTCGTCGTCGTCGTTGGCGGTGGTGGCAGTCGGGGTGGGTTTGCTTCCGCCGAGGATCGGGAGGGCGACTGGTGATGTTTCGGCGATGAGTTTTCTTCCTGCCTTTGAGTTCAGTTTGTTGCTGTTGCTGCTGTTGCTGTTGTTCCTGTTCGTTGCGATATCTTCTTCGAGAGGCGAGATCGAGGAGGAGGAAGGTGTCGGCGGCGGGTTTTGCGCCGAGTTTTGCCCGCTGGGCGCGGTGCTGGCTTGCTCTTGCTCCATGGCTGGCTGGCTGTGGCAGGAGCGGATGGGTCTGTGATATGGTATAGAAGCAAGTGCCGTGGAAGCAGTATCCAAGAAATTGTCAAGACAGCAAGGAAGGAATGCAAGAAAGTTGTGTTGTGAAAGTGGTGAGGGAATCGCAAAATTGTTGGACCTGCATGAAACCGGTGTCACGAGCAAACGGGCCATTGTTTGCCATCACTTTCACATGTTCGCCTCACTCTTGAGCCTTCACTTCGTCACTTGTCAATGGTCAAGTATGGACTGGAAATTCGACAGAATCGAAGACTGTATACATATTACATGATCAAAATAGGATAACATAAAGGATTGCTTCTCACAAAAGGGATAGACTTGCAGCTCAGTGACTTTCCAGAAGAAAAAAACAAAATACTTTCGTCTAATCGTTGATATCCACGCAACTTAAGTGAAGCAATAGAAAATGACAAATGATGAACGCCCAGAGATAGTCTCGAAATGAACTCCGTCCCTTGTGTAACTCCCTCAAAACCCGCTCGATACATTCTGCTCAAAGCTGACAAGGAGATGATGATGAGGTCTCCTTGGAGATATGCGCTTTAAGAAGCCAGCAGACGCCATGCGCCAGTTGAAAACAGGAAATAAAATGCAAAAAGAAGCACGATCTGCCGCTCAGTATTGGGACGGTGGCACTAAACAGTGAACAAATCCCCAAGATCGTTGCCGTGAGCCATCTTGGCCAGCGCCTCTTCTGCAACAACGCGAATAAACTCCAGTTCCATGTAAGTAAACTCCAGGCTCAACTGGTACGCTCGTATCAGGAGCGTCCGATGCATGTGATAGTAAGTTGTGAAAGATGATGACAAATGAGAGTGCACAGATCCGACCTTACTCGGCCCACCACTCGCAGTGACAGGCGTTCTGTGGTGTCTGCCTTTTTCTCGACCGCGAATTTGAACTCGTCGAGAAGCTGGCGTTCTCATCGTAGGCGCTGTATGCCGGCGGTTGCTCGGAAAGGTCGAACTTGATTCCGTTGGGATAGGCGTTGTTCGTGAATGGCACCAGCTCGCCGCTGTTGAGAAGCTGATATTGCTGGCAGTAAGGTACGTTGCCGTCAATTTCAGGGACCCGGCGCTCTTCGATCTTGATGAGATAAGGATACGGCGGAAGTCCATGGTAGGTGTCCAGTGCCTCCTCTTGCTCCGGGCTCAAAAGGGGTTCATTGTTGTCGTTGCCGTCATCGATGGTTGTAGCACTACTACTGCTGGTGCTGCTGGTACTGCTATCATCACTGCTGCTTTGACGTCGTTGTAGTTGTCCTCGGCGAAGCTTGTGGCCTGTTTCGCTGCTGTCATCGTGTTCATCTTCATCTTCGAACTTCTCGGGTCGACCTCGGCCTCCCCATGAAGTTTGCGTCGAGACTGTGGTGACAGTCGTAGTAGAGGCTGTCTGGCTCGCGCTCGCAGATGTTGCGAGTGCGGCTGTGACTTGAGCGCGTGGCCCAGTAGTTATTTCAGATGTGGAAGCTGCTGTGTAAGTTGTTGCAGTATTCTCCGTGGGTGTTGAGTTGCCGGTGGGCGTGCTCGTGAGAGAAGAGCTGGTCGTAATCGGGAAACTCGAAGTGATGTTTTGTTCGACGTAGATCCAGCCCTCGATGAGAGTGTCGTTCCATACGCACATCCAAGGCTTGTCTCCGTGATTGACAACTTGCCTATTTCTGTTCCAGCCTGGCGGCATCTGGAATTCGCGTTTCCTTGGGGCGCCACTGGGTACCGGGAACGCACTCTCGGGCAAGAGCACGATCTTGTCATATGTTTGGCCGAAGTAGAAAGCAGGGCCTTTGTCTTCCTCGCCAGACTCCTGAACAGCCTGGTAAGTGCTAAAGTCGGTATCCATGAACTTGTACTGTGCTCCGTATTGGAAGCCGGGATCACTCGAGGCATAGAAGAAGAACGCTCCTTCCGTGGGCCGTGGCGCGGCCGGTACACCAACACTAATGGCAAGAGCCGGGCTGCCAACAAGATCACAATCCCATGCTTGGCTGAGAGCTGGGTTGGTGAGACATCCAGATTGCACGTTGGTTGGTTCTGATAGACTCAGAGCATATGTTCCAGACGGTGGCGACACGGTGGGTGCGGCAATCATGCTAGCTTCAGCGAGCGATGAGCTGCTACTGCTCTCTGCATCGGCTTTGCTGTAATGTTGTTAGCAATGAAGTCATATTTAACCGAGAAATGAAAACTTACTCTCGTCCATGCTTTGACCCACTGGCATAACCACCCATAATGCCACCTACCACCGCACCAATGAAACCAGCTACACAGGCAGCCACGATAATCCATAGGACTGGCACGCCGCAAACTTTGGTCTTTCGCTTCTCTTTCCATGACTTCTCCTTCCAGCTTTTCTCTGTGGCATCTGTGGATACGCTTGCAGCACGCTCCATGAGAGGCATGGAAGCATGGCTGTCGACACCGCGATCTGCGAGAGAGTGCCTGTTCAGAGATGACTGGTCTGACATGGACTGTGGAGGCATTGGTGTAGGTACAGGCGGTGGCAAATGTTGATGCATCAAAGGCATACCAGGGTCTGAGCCAGCCACCGGTCCGCGGCTGTGAAGTTCTCCAGGGACGGCGAGAATAGGCATCTTTGGGCCATCTTCAGGATATCGTGTGTATGGTGGCAGCTGCTCCGCATGACCGTCCATACCCACGATGTCTTGCTCCTCTCCGTCGGGCCCTCGTACTCTTTGATATTGTTGACCAAGGCCAGGGAAGCCCACAGCCTGGGTAGCCGTAGGCGTGGTGGCCTCATCTTCTATATCATCGTCATCCTCGCTGACTCCTTGTGGGTACATTCCGTAGGGATGTTGAGGTGCTTGTTGAATAGTGGAGGTCCGGTTTGGTAGGATTGTCGATGTAGTTGCAATGCTTGGCGACCTGGCTACAGTTGACTGCGGGTACATCGCGTACGGGTGGCTGGGCCCTCCAGTACCGAATCGAGGGCTTTGCGTACCAGCAAACATGTGAGAGGAGGCTGAAGATGTCGAGCGGCGAGCCAGACCGGGTGCATAGCTCACTGTCGAGTGCGAGTGCATACTTGGCGTCCGTTCAAACTCCATCCGCGGTTCATCTTCCGGACTAGCAAAAGGGTTCTCATCACCCCGTGTCTTCGAGATTGAATTCCTGTTGGGAGCGGGCGGCGCTGTGATCAAGTCCGGAATGTCTGCGTAGTGTGCTGAGACCGTACGTATAGGCGGATCCTGGCTGTGACGCTCGTCATCCCCCATGCCCGGTCGGAAGCCGTCCGCCACCATGTCGAAGTCATCCACCGCGAACTCATCATCGAACACATCCCTATTCTCCTGCGTCGGCGTCCTGCTGCCGTCCTGGCTGCGTCTGCTGTACATATTGGTGGTGTTGGCGGTGTTGGCGGTGGCCGTGGATGCGTGTGTGCGGCCGCCGCGGCCTGCACAGCCCCGTGTAGACTCCTCCCGTGAACAGGTCTCCCGTCGCAGCGGTGTCCAGTGGTCGCCAATTGGTGTGTCGGCAGACGAGCGAGTGCGCAGAATGCAGTTGTGAGGGTGGTAGCGAGAGTGTGGGCGTGGTATGGGGGTGTGGTGTGTGGTGTGTGTGATGGTGCTGCAAAGGGTCGACGAGCGAAGGGCTGCTGAGCGCGCGACCGTGCCGTCCAGTCCGTCAGTCAGGCTTGCTCGCTGCTGGCTCAACCTCACAGCCAGCCAGCAGCAACAAGCGGCGGCAAGCAGGAGCGCCTGGCTGGCAGCGCCGCACCGTCTCAGCGCTAAGCTGCCACGCTATGCCAAAAGCCCTGGGAAAACGCCCGCAGAGCCCTGGTAGTACGCCCTGCTCACATGCAAACTACCACTATCACAACTCTGCTATAGTATAGCTGCCACTAAACAGCGGACAATGCACCTCCGTTTCACAAACTCGAAAGGATTCTGACTTGACACACGCTTGTGACGGGCTGACAGCCTCGTCGTTGCACAGCGAGCACCACTGCCGCTCACTCGACCACCCGGCCATAAATCCCTGCAAAACGCTCAGGGAACTCAAAACCTCCGCCGGCAGAAGTATGGCCAAGGCACGAGCCATGTAGCAGAGGTTAAGCTACGACGTCACTGCTGGAACTGGCATAGCCGGCCTGCTAACCCAGCAGTGCCACCGCACGAGCAAGACAAGCGATAGCAGCATGTCTCCTGTGCCCATCTCGCGTGCAGTTCGTTCGCGAGTTTGAGAGTCATGGCAACTGTCCAAACAAAGCAAAGCCAGCATGGTCTGACTCTCACTCTGCATATCGGCTGCAGAGTTGAACCTTTCCGCTGGGAAGATTCAATTCGCGCAAACACTTTCTACTGGTTTACTCTTCGGGAGGAGCTCTCCGGGGGACGAGACGAACCCTCGGCCGTCATCGTGGCCAAATCAAGTCATGGGACGGCTTCCGCTGAGCGCATGTGTGATCTTCGCCAGGGGAAGACACGGTGATCGATGTCTCTGCCTCAAACAACTACACATCTCAACTATTGATATCTTGCGAGTACTTTAGCATCACATCGTCTCTTTCAGCGACCCTGACTATAGGCTAGGAGTTGTTTTCATCGCAAACACCTTGTTGCTGTGAGCTCTTTCATGCTTCTCTCGACCTCGTATTGGCCTCCAGTCCCCGCGTGTGGCTTTCGTGATCATGGAGTCTATTCCTTTGAGCCTGCTACAGCTGTTGCACATGATCCGGCGGAGACCGGGTTGCCGCAGGTAACAGCTCAGCCATCAGGTCTCACCTATTTTATCACCGCCAATCATTAGGTAGCAACAAACCTGGGCAGCTTTGGGGGCTTGCTCACCTACCTGAGGGATCACATTATTGCCGTAGAGTTGGCAGAAGTCAGACAGATATCGTTTTTTAGTTTCCCATCTCCCTGATTCGCCTTGTGTCATTTCTATTTCCTTTGGCGAGTCAAAAGTACTGGTGATTCTTGTGTATCGATCCCTTTACCCAGTACGTTCTTTGCTTAGGGTTGGTGTGTTCTGTGGCATACACGTAATCAGCTGTTAAAGGTAGCGAGATATATACATCTAGGTTCTTCAAATGATGGTGATTATGCTCAACATGGTCGAACTTTGAGATGAGACGGCGTACAAGGCCGTAATTGTATACTAGGATCAATCGTGTTCTTGATTCGCTTGCTGTATTCTGTAGGCTAGAGGCCTACACGGGCATGTCATGTTCTCGACATCCACCTTTGTTCAGAGTCAGTCGTCGAAAGTCATCTACGGATTTCAAATGCCAATTGCGCAACTGTGAAAGAGTCTATCGACACTCCGAACGATCCATAATGATCATTGGCGATTGCTAATAATTTCGTGATTGAGGGGCCCTCGTGCTCGTCGTCGGCGGATTGCTGCTCAACAAAATGAATGGTTATATTCGTGAAAATTTCAATTTGACCTATTAACGTCCAGAAAAATCGGGCCGGGTGGCCTAATGGCAAGGCGTTGCTTTCCGGTTAACGGAGACTGGCAAAGACTGCGGGTTCGAGTCCCGTCCTGGTCGACAGAGGGCAACCACAACTGATTTTGTGGCCCCAATCCCTCTTTTTATTTTTGTGAATAGAATTTGTCAGAGGGCGACGACGAGCAGTACACAGAGGGTGTCCACCACTTTCAGGGACGCAGCCGACGTTCAGGAGGCTAAACGACGAAGGTTTTGTGCCTGGGCATCATCATACATGCCTACAACATCACCAAAATTCAAGCATATTGGGACGAGATAAGACGAACTTTTGGAACGCAGGACTAATGGTCACGAATTCGAATGGACGAGTACTTACGTGTGTAGAGCATGGATCAAAACAAACGCGAGTACAATCGATGATTCATTAAACGATTTGATCAACGGATTGCCCAAAACTCCTCATCGCGGCCAAAGACAGACACAGATGTCCGGTCAGAACGCAGCGCACCTGCAACTTCAACGATCACGAAGCGGCATGCGCAAGACTCTGCAACACCAATGAAATAGTGCTGTCCCAGCTGCCACTCTCATCATCCTTTTTCTTGTCCTTCTTCTCCCGACCGCCATCGCCCTTTGATCCTTCGTGGCTATCACCACGATCACCCCTCTCAATACTACCACTGCGAACAGTGTCGACACTCTCGTCGCGCCTCTCCATACTGTGCCCACGCCTCTCTACACTCCCCCTCCTCGAATCATACCTCTCGTGCTCCCTCTCCCTGCTATGCCCCCTCCTCTCCACGTCTCTCCTCTCGCGCTCGCCCTCCCGCCTCTCGTGCTCCCTTTCCCTGCAAATCCTACACTCTCCTCCCTCCGCCTCCTCGCGGAAAACATTCTCCCCCTTCGGACAATCGGAAGGGTCCAGATCGGGGTGGGCTTCGGCGTACGAGCAGATTTCGATGCCGGTGCAGCGTTGGTGGCGGCAGGGCTGCCAGTGGGAGATGTGGCGGATGCACATCGTTGCTTGGGTTTTTCCTTTTTCTTTGATGGAGTTGAGAAGAGTTGAGATGGAGTTGAGGTGAGTTGAGTTGAGATTGAGTTGAGATTGAGTTGGGTTGAGATTGAGTTGAGTTGAGATTGAGTTGAGTTGAGATTGAGATTGAGTTGAGATTGAGATTGAGTTGAGTTAGAATCGAGTTCAGACCGGGAAGGGGAGGGTTGTGGGATTGGCGTGATGGATCTGGTTGGAAGGGTTCGGAGGGGCAGTGTAATTATTTGTAGGAGGTTGGAGAGGTGGTTCTGGGTATTGACCAGGCAGGTCATTGTGGTGGATGGGTGTGTGTACGATGTGGGTGGGTACGAATGCCGTATGAGTCAACGGATGCGATGATCTAATTCCTGGATGCTCTTGTAGGACATGTTGCAAGACGAAGGGGTTCATAGGCGCAAATGGTTTTGATGGCGTTGGATTGACCGTACCTCGACGACGACGACGACGACGACGACGCGCAACGCGACCCAGTGAACGACGACCCGGTGACAAGCAAACTTCGTGCGGAGCACTAGGCACTGAAATCAGCATTCCATGAAGTAACGTAGTGCATACACTGTATACGAAATATCATGCGTGGCGTAGACGTGTTGTCAGTGCTTTATGGCACCTTTCGAAACTCAAAATGTCTCGTCGTCAACATTCCCTCCTTCGGTGGCCGGTTCCGCCGGGATGCGATCTCTCAGCCACCTCAGTGTAGCCTCTGTGCCCTTTTCCAACACCCTATACCCCGGCACGCGGAAGGCATTGCTGCCTACTTCGAAACTCTTCAAGCCTTCGTGCCATAAAAGGCCGATCTCGGCGGGCAGCGATTGCAGGTTGTTTGAGGCCAGATTCACTGTCGTTAGTCCCTGAAGAGCTTCCGGAGTGATTTCTGAAAAGCGGTTGTCGCCCGCCAGCAAAGTAGTGAGATGCGGGAAGGTTTCACGGAGGGCTGGGACAGGACCGGAGTGGCGGTTTGCGGTAATGTCGAGTGTGTGAAGTTTGGGAGCGTCGAGATGCGTCAGGAACAGATCGAGGGATGCTAGATGGCAGTTTCGTAGGTATAGCTCTTGAAGCGATGGTAGTTCTAGACGATCCAATAGGTAATCCGGAGCCAGAGGGTTGTTCGAGAGGTCCAGGGTGCGGACGTTGGGCGCAAGAACAAGAGCTGCTGAAATTTCGGTAAACTTGTTGTCCTGCAGTCGCAGCTGTCGAACGTCGTTCACTTCAAGGAACGATGCCAGATCCGTTATATTATCATTAGTAAGACCCTGGCCTGCAAGGTCGAGTAAGCCATTGGGCTTAAGCGCCCACTTTGTACTAGGAGCCTGTGAGCCTGACGCTGGCTCCGATTGGTCGCCATCAACTGCTGACTCTGGTTCGCCGTTTGTTGACTCGGGCTCGAGTTTGGCACGCAAGTCTCGTTTAATGTCGGAGGCATTCATAGTCAGGTATTTCTTCACCTGCAGTGGGTTGGCGGCCAGGACAAGCGACTCAAGACTTTCCATGGTGGCGACTTCTGTTGGTACCAATCGCAGATCATTACTACTGAAGTTGACATGGCGCAGACGAGCCAAGTCTGTGAATCCATGTGGCAGCTCTGTGATCTTGTTCTCACCAGCGTTGAGAGTGATGAGCCCGGGGCAGCCACCAAGGGATTGTAGAGCAGTCAAGTGGTTGTTGGTGATGTTAAGTATCTGCAGAAGTGGCAGGTCAAAGTGGTCGAGGAAAGTGATTGCGGCCAAAGAGTTGTTGGCTATGTTCAGCGAACGCAATGTTCGATGCTCAGCACTAGCTCCAAGTGGGAAGAGGCTACCAATCAGGGCATTATTGCTGGCGTCTAGTTCTTGCAGTGGGACATGCTGGAGTGCTTCCATGGGAAGATCCGTGAGCTGGTTGTGACCAACATTCAATACGCGCAAATTCACCAGCTCGCGTACGGCCTCTGGCAGACCCAAAAGACGATTATCTTGGAGCTCAAGGACCTCGAGGTAGGGCAGTTCTGTGATTGAGAGGGGTAGATGACCTGCAATGGCGTTGTGGCTGAGTTTAAGCTCCTTCAAAAGCTTGATCTGTGCAACAATATCAAGCGCGCTGTTATCGAGCTTGTTGTGTGACAGATTCAATGATGTGAGTCTCTCTAATCTTCGCAGGCCAATTGGTATGGCTGTCAACGCATTGCCGTGAAGATCAAGCAGTTCAAGGCCGCCAAACTGGTTTCCTTGACTGTCTTCTTCGTCGTTGAAGTCTTCGAAGGATTTGTCGGGGAACACGCTAGCATCAATGGTCTCAAACTCGTTGTCCGCAGCAATCAGTTTAGTGAGATCAACAACCTCGGCCCAGTTCACCTTACTTTCCTCCATTGCAGCTGCGTCGTACATTTTGAGCACTTCAGGTGGGAATTCTTTGAGCCCCATCGCTGCTATGTTCAACTTTCCGTCCATACGAGCGTTATTGACGCGATTGCGTAATATATGCTTGTCGTCCTTGGGGCCTTGGTTGAATGGATCTGAGAAAGAGTCGTTTTCGAACGCACCATCGAGCTGAGGAGGCAAATTATTTGAAGGCTTCCCTGATTCGTTCCTCTCGCGCTCCTTGCGTGCCGCCGCCTTCGCTGCAGCAATCTGTTCCCGCAATGCTGATGATGAGGACTTTGCTGCAGCCGGCGCTGGAGCTTTGTTGCTTGACGCAGCAACCGGCTTCTCTTTCTTCTGTGGAGGAGCAAATGCATCACCCAAAGCCGGACGCGATTTTGTAGGTCTTGCAGCAAGCGTCTTGCTGGCTGGAGGCTTGGACGGAGAGGTTGCTCCTGGCGATGGTGGCACTATCGACCTCGAACTGTGGAGCTTAGATGTGAATGATGAGGAGCTGACGCTTCGACTACCACCAGGCGTAAAGCCAAAGCCTCCAAGCGATGTTCGCGATGCTGGTCTGGCAGTCATAGGTGCTTTCTTCGCAGACGGAAGAGGAGGCTTTGCAAAGCTTCCGTCGCTCGTTCCAGGCCTGCTGTTGATGCTACTAGCACGACTCATGCTTGACGATGGTCGAGGGGGCGGGCCCATGGGACTGTCAACAGAGAAGAAACTCGACCGTCGACGTTCCTTCGGCGTTGAGGGTACAGCATGCAGGCTTTCGATCGTTCGGTCAGAAAGCGATGGGCGTGAGCTCCGCTTGGCCTTTGGCGTCTCGACTTCTGGTTCAAAGACAGGTTCATATTGCTCCTCAGGAGAAGCATCATCGTTGAAGCCCTGCCTTGAGGCAGACCGGAAGCCGTCCAATGAGCCAAGTTGGTCGTGGTTTTCTTCATCCTCAGTGGCATGTTTGCGTGGTACAGAAGGGGGAGGTGGTCTCCTTAGTCTCGAAGCTGGCCTCGGCGGAGCTACACGAGGCTTGGGAGGGATGTTCGATGTGGCGGCAGGCTTGGTGGGATTGGGGATCGCCCTCCGTGGCGTCGGTATGGTGGGCGTCCGGGTTGTACTACTTGACCTAGCCGACGTTGAAGTGGCCGATCTCGTTTGCAGAGGAGGCCTCGCATTGCTGGGCCTAGTCGATGTCGTCGTTGTTGACGGTGGCGGGATAGCCCTCGGAAGTGGTGCCGGAGCGGGTGCTGGGGTAGGAAGGTGTGAAGGCTTCTTGTTTCCCACAGGCAGCTTAGACAAGCGTGGTATGCCACGCGGTATGCCGGTAGGCTTGGCTGTCGTCTGCGATTGATCCATAGTTTGTGGTGTAGAGTGTGCGAGCACAGACACGGGGAGGACTCCTCTGGCGTCTAGCACGGGCAGCAGTAGTCGGCTATCTGGGCCATCCAATGCCTTCCCTGATCCGTCGCAGTGCAGACAGAGACAGAGAGCACGTTGGCATTATCCCTCACACTCGGCTGGCCCCGTTGGCTGTTGCTCGCTGGCCCCCTGGTCGCTCCTCTACCTCCACAGGTGGCCTCGTCGTCTCCCGGCCAGCGCAAGGTTGACGCTAGCGGCTCCTCCCGAAGTGCTTGCAGCGGCATCACAACAAGCAGCACGTCACACCAGCAGCCATGAGACGCTCCCTCAAGCTCTCCAGCCTCCCTTGCGCACTGGCCCAACAACCCGGCCACCCTGATAGACGCTGAAGGTCGCATCTTCACGTTAAGACCCGAGCCCGTTTGCGCCCGCACCTCTGCCCTCACCTCACTCACCGTCGCATTGCTACTGCCACCCTCCACAATCGTCGCGCATTGTCGCATACCATCGCTCCACTGTCACCGCTTCGACGCGACCGCGCGCCATATCGATATGGAGTCCATCGCAAACGACGCTCTGGCCGCTCTGGTCCCGCAGACCCAGGCCGGCGCACCCATCACTCCCCAACCATCGCACGCAAGCATACCGAAAGAGACCGCAGACGGCGTCGCAAAGGAACAAGCGCACCGCGTAGAGAATGCGACAAGCAGCATGACCCCGCCGCCTTCCACCCAGGTACCCAGCAATGTTCGCGCAAAGTCACACACCCCAATCTCCTCGGGCTCGCACATGTCGACGCCTCCGCCTACCATCGACGCACTCAGCCAGGACTCCACTGGTCGCCCCGTCGGCGGCTTTGCGCGTGCCTTGACAAGCGATCAGATCGCAAACGCAACGGCTGATGAGTTGCGCATCAAGGTCGCAGAGCTGCAGGCCGCATGCCAGGAGGCCAAGATGACTGCCGCCCACCACAGACTACAATACCGGATGTTGGCACAGGAGAGTGCCGCTGCGATTGAGCGTATGGCAGTCGAAGCTCGCATGGTGCAGTGTGAGAACGAAGTCATCCACTGTGCAGAGCAGGCCAAAGCCACTGCTGTACCCACACGCTCACCGCAACTCCAAGAGGGTTTCATCCCTGTACAGAAAGACCTCTACCAGCAAATGTGCCGCGACATCCAACAGCTATCCGATGCGAACGCCGCCCTGGAGACTGAGCATCGTCAGCAGGAGAAGCTCATCTTCCGCCAAGATAACGAAATCGCCGGACTTTCCGATAAGGTGCTGTTGTTGCGCGACCGTATTCGCGAGCACCGCGATCATCAAAGCCGCGTTCGCAGCGGAAGCCTTGGGATATACCACCCCGACTCACCAAAGCTCATGTCAGCATATACCACACCCCGTGGCGAACGTGTTTCAAATCTTGGCCAACCGCAGCCTTTCGATGCTCTCTTACAAGCTTCTAAAATGGCAAGTATCAACGAGCACAAGCGCAAGGCCGTCGCAGACATGAGCAGAAGCAAGAAGGGTCACACGCGCAACGTCCACAGCTTGACAAGTCTTCCCGTTACACCAAATCGTAGTCGCAAGCAGCCGCCACTTTTTGCCACTCCACAAGGAGACGCACAATCCCTCATGATGCCGTCCACTGCGCCGGTGCCACGCATGAGCAATCTTCGCACACCAGACGTCTACTCTCAGCAAAGGCTACCCATGAAGCGTGCCCATGCTCCTGGCTCGGACGGAACAGTCTCAGCTTCCGATCACGATGACAACGACAACCACAGCGAGGCTGAAACCGAAATCCTCGAGCCCAACCAGATCAACGAGTCACAGGCCTCGTTCTCTGCAGCGCGGCTGCTCCGAGCTGACCACAGTCCAATCACCTCGCCCCGGGCCCAACCATCAAAGCGCACAGCCAACAACATGCGTCAGGTCAAGCTCTTCGGCACAGTCAGGAAGGCGAATGTCGTCCGTGCTGGTGAGGACGAGCCTCCCGCGAAGAGACCGAGGATGCTCGAAGGCATTGGCTTGGGCATTGAGGGCGTGCCACGCTAGAAATTTGAAGGGTTGACTGCGAACACTTGCACATGATGACACGACGACATAGGATGTATGGATAGACGATAGTTACGAATTAGTATGAATAGATATTTTTTGATACCCCCCTACTTGTCATTCACTCGACTGTTTCAATAGCCTGACACGAATGTTCGTGCTGTTTGCCACACTAAGTTTAAATGAAGAATCCAGAGCCACGGAAAGACAAATCAAAGTCCAACGCTTTTCATCGCAGTCATGATGCATTCTAACCCTTCATCCAGCGAAGAAAACGCCATCATAAGCTATGCTACCGTAAATGCCCAAACCATAAGCTTCTCGCTCCCACAGCACAATCTTCCAACCCTCAACTCACACCACAACCGGCCACCCCGTCTCGAAATCAAGCTTATTCCAGCCGAAGAAAAACTTCTCATACTCATACCCCACGCTCGGCTTCACATAATGATAGTACAAAACAACCGCCCCCTGCCCCGGATCGTAGAAAACGCCCTGCCCGCCGGGAGCGTACACGTCTCCGTGGGAAGCATACACCAGCGAGCCCCCGTTCTCCGTGACGCAGTCCCTGCCGTCTCTGTCCCTGAAACCACCTGTTGGTGACTCGGAGCGGCAGACGCTGATGCGGTACTCCTCGCCGGGCGGCTCGAGCTCGCCGGGGGCGTTGCAGCAGGCGCCGCCGCTGAAGAACAGGTAGTAGTAGTTGGCGCCGTCGACGACCCAGCGGAACTGGTAGGGGCCTTCGACGTTCTCGCGCGTGGTGTTCTGCTCGAGGTGCGTGTAGGGGGAGCTTTCGAGGATGCGCAGCGGCGGGTCGGCCATGGCGTACTGGAAGATGTTGTCGTGGAAAGACCCAAAGGCCAGCAGCGGTGTGGACGTGGGGGTTTCGCGGAAGAGGTTGGGGTCGATGCGGTTGTAGCGCTGGTCGGCCTGGATGCCGATGGAGCCGTGGTCTGTCCAGGAGCCGGGCTCGAGGGTCTTGGAGGTCGCGACGCCGATGTCTGAGGCGTTTTGTGCGCCCCAGTCCGACACGCTGTAGTACAGGTAGTAGGTGTCGCCGACCTTGGCGATGTCGGGGGCCCAGAGGTCGTCTTTACCTGGGAGGTCGATCATGGAGCCGTTGGGGAGGGCAGAGCCTAGGTGGGTCCATGGGCCGGACATGGAGGGGGCGGAGGCGATGTTGGTTTTGTTGTTGGTGGTGAAAAGGAAGTAGGTACCGTCATCACGTCTGATTACACTGGGGTCGTGGACGAAACCATAGATGTCGCCAGTTATGGATTCCGGGGCGGGGAATGAACGCTTGAAGATCGGTGTTGCCGTTGTGAGGGACGTCAAGAGCAGGCCTTGGAGGAGATGTCCAAGAGCCATTGTGGCTGTTGTGCAGTGTTCCGGATGGTTAGGGTATTACTTGTCTTGCCAATGCATGTAACGTTAGTCTTTTGCGAAGATTGTGGTGGAAGTCGAGTACTTATGGGTCAACAAGTCTCGCCCGTACCTCCTACTATGCGCCTATGCAAGCCGTCGTCAGGAGTCTCAGCCTTGCCGATCTCCCAAGAAAGAGCGTGTCATGCTGCCGGTGAAGTGTTCTTTCACTACACTTGGCAAACTCCGGGCAGCGACGGCATTGGTTGAGGACAATATGCCGTAGGCACATGATCAGGATCATGGATAAGTTTCCGCATTCTTTCTGCCACGAGATCAATCGTCAGTGATTGAACGTGGCTGTCATGTTCTGGCGTCAAGTTGACGATCGTCAAGACTTTTACTCGTTTGAGCAAGCGCAAGGGTACCTGAAAAGGTTCAGGAACGGTGATGTGAGGTGATCCCACACCCGCAGAGCCGCACGGTCGTTGCTTTTCCACGAGCTGAATAAGTCGTATTGATTGCTTTGTATAACCAGTAAGCCGAATTTTTACCATCTCTCGATCATCTCAAGCATTGTTTCTCTCATCGCAAAGACTCGATACACCGTCTCTGACTCTTGTTCGGATACTGTACCTACCATGTGGACAGCATTTGAAGGTCAGCTGGCCCCCCGGCCGTTGTTTGGGATGACGTCGGTAAGAACGAATAGCATCCACTTGCCAGCATATTCTGCCGAACCGATGCCAGTGATCCGAAGACCCATGCCCAGCAAAGTACGAAAGAATGTTTCAGATCAGCAGACGTTGCGAGGATTACCGCGAATCAAGCTGCAGTCATGCCCGTATCTGAGCCGCCCCTCTCGCGCAAGAGCTGTAGACTTTTGACCAGCACAAGGCGGGAGCAGTAGCTTCTACATCTCTCAGATCTGCTTCGATGAATGGAGCAATGCGACAGCAATCTAATCATGGTTCTATAAGATTGATATATACAGCGTAAGTAACAGAGAAACGAAGTGCTCGTGAACCAACAATATTGCTCGGTCAATCCTCGGTCGCAGCTTCCCCCACTTCACATGCTATTGGAGCTTATGGCTCGAGTCAGATGTTTAGAAGCAAACAGCACGACCGAACAACACGACAGACAACTCGCATACCGAACAGACGAACAACTCACGATCAGCCGCAAGCATTCTTGGACTATCAACGACAAAGCTCTACTCACCGAACAATCGACTAAACTCGTACGCCCAAATCATCTTCACCAACAAATCCACCAAACAGCCCAAAACTAACGGCAACATGAAGACGGACAATTATCTCACGCTTTGCCTCGAGCAGGCCGCCAAGTCGCCGCTGCACTACCGTCACGGCTGTATCATCGTGCGCGGTGGCAAGGTCATCGGTCAAGGCCACAACGACTACCGCCCGGATTTCGATGGCGGCGCACTCAAGCATGGCCGTGTCGCAGGTAGTGCCCTCAATGGCGCTGCCCTCGCCGAGATGAAGGCCAAGCTGAAGGAGCGCAAAGAGAACAAGGCCAAACCGAAGGACAATCAGCAGCTGCCGCAGCCGCCGAGGCAGCTCTCTGCTTTCGAAAAAGTCGGTACTGGAGGCGGTGTCCACGCAAACACTCCTCTGTCCATGCACTCCGAGATGATGGCCATTCACTCCGCCCTCTCCACTTCTTCGAACCTGGCCTGTAGCAGCTTCTCACACGACAAGCCGTGCTTCAAGCTACCGCGTGGTGACAAGAAGAAGGAGCGACTCCGTCGCGACGTGCTCCAGAACTACGTCGAGCGCATCTGCGAGACCTCCACAACCAGCACCTCTGGCCAAGCCGGCAAGCTGCAGGTTCAAGAGTGCGGTTTTGTACGTGCCTCATCTCAACGCCGTCGCGGCACCGGCTCTCCACAACAGCAACAACGTCCACCACGTGGATCTGGAAGCGCAGCGGCGGGCAGAGGAGGACAGGGCGTTTCAGGCAGTGAAGAGTATGGAGAAACATCACGTTCAGAACGGGAAGAAGAATCAGAAACATCACGAGTACAATCAGTACGAGTATCACAAAGGCCATTCTGGGAGTCGGAAAGAGCGAGGTTCTTCACAGCGACACCAACAACAACATGGACAACAGGCATCTGCGTCTAAGTCGCAGCCCATAGAGGAACGTACGATACGAGGTTACGACCGTCGAATGATTGATGATGTATTGGGTCATGGCCCTGCCACCACGCAGAGCTCTCCCGAGCGTGGTAAATCCGGGAAAGATCACAAAGGGGTAAGTGAACGAGCCGTGGATTCAACTTGTCTTCATGAAACTAACAAGGTTCAGGCCAAGAAAGTGAAGAGCCTTGAGCAGCCACAAGTACAGCATCTGCTGCTCCCGCAAGGCGAAACCGGCAAATCTCGCGCCGAAGTCAATGATCGCAAGAAGCACCCTCGTCTCGCTGGTGCGGACCTCTACGTGACTCGACTGGGCTGGAACAACAATAACATTGCCCAACCCAACCCAAAGAAGAAGTTTGTGAAGCCCTCAGCTCGAGATGTAGCATCGCCAAGCAGCTCCGAATCAGAGGTGGAACCTCCTTCTTTGCCTTCGTCCTCTTCGAGCACCTGCACACTCGGCAACACCGGCTCTTTGTACGATGAGCTCCGGAGTTCCGCACCAAAGACTACTCCACCAATTCCCGAAAAAGCACCCACCGTCCCGCGAGAAGCGATACATGCCTCTCGTCCTTGCTACAGATGCGTCTCATACATGCACGCTGTAGGCATCAAGCGGGTGTTCTGGACCAACGACGATGGGGGGTGGGAGGGCGGCAAAGTGGCTAAATTCATTGATGCTTTAGACGGCGAGGTAGATGGGGCTGGATGCGACGGCGGTCCAATGGGGAATGGGGTGTTTGTTACGAAGCATGAGGTTTTGATGATGAGGAGAAAGATGGGTGATTAGCTTGATAAAGACCGGTCCTTCAGGCTGCGGTCTTTCGGATTAGTCTGAAATACAAATGATGTTCGTGAGACCAAGCGCGATGTCAGTGCGTCTTCTGAAATTGTATGTGTGCTCTTTGACCCAGCCTGTGTGTGGATTCCAGAGCAAATGGATTGCCATTTCAACCAGTCACGGTAGACGCAGCGATCTCCTCTTTCGTAAGGTTGGTCATGCGGTACTTGGAGATGAAGTCGTCGCGATTGACTGGAGGGCAACGATGTCAGCTTCTAACGCAAGTTGAAGGAGAAAAGTCTGAGAGACGTACTGTATCCGCCGCACATGCGTCGCTTGCCGGTGAACGCGGACCTTCCGTGCAGTACACGCCAGTTGTCGAAGACTATTTCATATATCTGATCAGTGGCGGCTAAACAGGCGATCTGTGACAAGTATTGATACATACTCAGCACTTTGCCAGGCTTGAGCTGGAACCAGTATACGTTTTTGGGATGGCTTAGCATGGTGTCGAATTTGCTAGTCGGTTCAAGTCAGTTTGATATCCTACCCTTGGTTCGACAGTATCGGTTCAGACTTACGTGGCAGCATCGTACCAATTTTCCATTGATTTCCCAAGACCAACATGAATGCCTGCACGGTCCGCTGTGTTCCAGCGCACCTGGGTCAGACCATTATGTTCGGGACAATGATTCAGGACCGGAAACGCTTGCGCAGGCTGTATGCTGACGCCTTCGTTGCCGCTCGCATGGGCATAGACCTTGATGAGACTGAGGTTCTTGTATGCCTGGAAATCCTTTCGCCACAGCGCATGAGCAGCGCCAAAGCCATCGACGAGAGATGACAGTCCGCCTTCGCCGTCTGTGTGGGAAAGAAGATGGAGTGCTTGAAGACCCTTGGTAGAATAATGTTAGGAAAAACGGGCTCAAGGTAAGGCCGGTGGAACTCAGTTATGGCTACTCACAATAGGATCTGTGAAATAGGTGGTATCGGTGTGCGGCTCGAGACTTTCGCTGGTATAAGCCGTGTCCTTCGACGACAAGTCAGAAGTGAAGTCATAAAATCCGCCTGTGCGCCCTGTCAGTATTGGTCCATTGGTAGTGAGATAAAGTTAAAGAAAACTTACCGTAGTGAGTGTTGCGAATCGGGCCAATTTGTTCGAGAAGTTTGCGAGTTGCCTCCGGAGTTGCAGGCACGTTGTCGACGAAGCAGAAACCAAATGTCCTCTGTTGTCATATTTGTCAGTTCAACTCTGTCAAGGGATGTGCAGGCGTGAGTACAATCTCGGCCAGCAAATCGGCCATGCCGGATTCTTGCTGTATCGCTTCATGTTCCACAGAAGGTGGGTCGAGACTGATATCGGCTCTCCAGTATTGTGGTCTGCTTTGTGTCAGCATAGAATCGCGATAACGAAAATGCTGTGTCCTACTCGGTGTGGCCGTAGCGTAGGGACGAGGTGCTGCCGCTCTTGTGTGCCCGGATGAACTCAGCAGAGACTGTGCTTTGATGACCATCGGCAACTATCACTGTCAGCGAAACCGTCGCTTTCATGACGTCTCAATAGCTCGTACATGTCAAGTCGAATTTCATGTTATGGGCATCCGCCGCTGCATCTTGCACGACAGCTTTGATGACCATGCCAGCTTCTGGATTCTTTCGGCGATATCAGTCATTGCCCAAAACTCAATGGGACAGTTGAAGTCACCTTGAGAACATTGATTCGTCGCTGCGCCGTTTCAGGGTTCCGGCACTCGGAGCAAGAACAATTGTCTCTTTCGACTGTCAGTTTTATGTACCACCATGAGAGAACTTGGAATCTCACCTCAGCCAGCGACCAGGGCTACTTTGTTGTTAGCCAACTGTATGCTTGGAAGTCTTATCTTTGAAAGCTTCAAAAGTTATACTGACATTTCAATGCGCTGAATATTTTCCCAGATTCTGGTGGAAGTGGTCAAAACTCCGTTTTCCACTTTGAGATGATGGTTCCAATCTTTCTTAGTCACTCGTTTGGGACGCTGAATGGTGTCAGACAATATTCGCGACAGTTTGAGAAACCGAGACGTACTGGAAGGTGCTCAACATCATGTTTTACGGGCCGATCTGGTGTTGGTGAATAGACATGACGAGCGATAGCGTAAGACCGGGAATAACCTGTACGTGAGATTGCAGAAGTGCATGGCACACGGCGCGGGCAACGCGCCAACAGCCGGTGTATCATCGCGATTGCTGGGTCTGTTTCGTTACGGATTTGATGAGGGTGTACAACGAGATGATGTTGGCATGTACTAGAGATATCGGGTGCTCGGCTACGCCTTCTTGTTCCTGGGCCGAGCTCGTGTTGTCGCGTCTCGGCAAGTGGGGCACCTTGGACCGCTCCTTCTCAGTATCACAGACAGCACTAGATACAATGATCAGTCTGACTACTATATTGCATAGGAATATACTGTCTTTCTCTTGTCAGCCAATACCGCAATGCAGTGGTCAAAAAACAAAATATGGAAGTGATTGTCGTCTTTGTTAGCAAGCACTGATTGCGATTGGTCTGTTCTATACAGCAAGAGATCGGTCTCCCACACAGCCTGTTGCACAGCAACAAGTATTGCAAACCCTCCATTTGACGTCATCGAATGGCGTTGTAGCAAAGTGGTTAATGCGATTGACTAGAAATCAATTCCCTTCGGGGGCGTAGGTTCGAGTCCTGCCAACGTCGAGATGCTTCTTCTTTTGCCCGTGGCACGCGCATCAAAAGTGGTCATCCTTTTGGTTGTTGTAGTAGACCATGTCTTTCATGTATTACGACTCTAAGGCTCCAACATAATACTGACAAAGACGCCAACTTTCCAGCGGCCACTTAATACCCGCTCGCTGGGCATTGAATGATTCAAAGAGACGATGCTTGCTACGCATGGGTTCGTACAGATAATGACGCCCGGCGGGTTCTCACAAACAGATCAGTAGCAATCATCAGCGCTCATATAGCTGGCACTCAGCACACTCCTCTCAACTCTAGATCAATCTCCATCGTCCTGCCATGTGCGTCGTCACGCTTTCCGTGCTTTACAAGTGCGGCCACGAGCTGGCCACGATCGACTATTGCCGGCGCGCAGGACGTGACATTCCTGGAAACCTAAACGAAGCGGCTATTGAGTCTGGCAAGGAGCCATTGCCGCGGATGACATGCACTCCTTCGCTCGGTTGGTCGATTTATGAGGCGCTTGACGTAAGTATGCTAGGCATGGAGGACTGACAGAGCTGACCTTCGTTTAGGCACCGGTAACTTGCAAATCGTGCAAGGCGTGGTTGGTGAAGAACGAAAAGCACACATATGGAGAGATGATGGAAGAGGTCCTGAGGATCGATCAGAAGGACGAGGTGGCTCCCGATGAGAGCGTCAACAGACCACGAGGGTCGATCGTGTACACCGCTCAAGGTCCAGCATTGCCTGGCAGTCCAGCGACTCGCCGGAAACCCAACTGACGCTAAGAGTACCAATCGAAGCGTGCATTGGTGAAGAATCCGGCCAGCGCCATGGCCATTAGAAACGAGAGACGGAGGAGTTATTCTTTCATGTAGGGTATATCGAGAAAGAGAGTTTTGCCACCCTCAAGGTATCAGCACTCCACCGCGTGCGCGTATGCTTTTGTATCGCTAACCAAGACCATCCAATCCATGCTTCGTAAGTGTGAGAACCTATTTCCTGGCCTCCTCGGCGTGACGGTCGTGCTCGTCAATGTCCCTGCAATAACATTAGATCATGTACACATTCACCCAGTATCACGAGTGACTTACATAGCCTCCCATGGGTAGTTGATCCAGGCATCGCCAAGGGTGACAGCGGCGATGTAGCGACCACTGTCCAGCATTTCCTGGGGAAGGGTGCCCTTCTTTTGCTTGTCCTTGTTGTGCAGCACAAAGATGGAGAACTTTGTGGTCTCAGCATCTCTGCCAGCAGCCTTGGCCGCCTCAGCGACATCCTTCTCCAGCTCCTTCACGGCGTACTCGAGAGTTGTCCTGGTGTCATCAACCTCATCAACGATGAGAACGTTCTTTCCGATCAAGTTGGCCATTTCAAGGCTGCTAAGGTCCAGCCATTGCGTCCTTGTGACCTTGGTGCCAGGGATCTCGACCTCAGTGTCGGTACCGAGCGACTCGTAAAGCGAAAGGCCAATAGCCTGGATGGGAATGTTGGGGTTGCCGGGCTTCTTGAGGAAAGATCGGAGGATGCGAGCGGGAACGTAGCCACCACCGCCGATGGCGATCATGAGGTGAGGCTTGCACTCCTCGAGGATGCGAGGACCGGCCTCCTGGCACATCTTGTGCACCTATAACGTACATCAGTATTACGTTCGCAAACTTCCCAATCGAGCACACACGAAGCACGTGCCCGTGGAGAGGTTGTAGGGTTGTTGACGGATACGCACATCGTTGTAGGTAACATACACCTTCTCGACCATTTTTGCGACTTGCTGGAGTTGGAGATATGGGTGTGGGATGAGAGTGCACGTCTACGGTTGTTGTGTTACTCTTGCGACTCGAAGGCTGCCTCGAGAAAAGATTATAGCGTCTTGAATCATTTTTCTTGTCGCGCATCTGCCATGTGAAAACGGAAAGCGCGGCCCGCCTCCGCAACCCGGGAAGTGGAGGCTTGACAGGACAGCAATAACCTCATTCATTCACTTGTATATGCACTCGTGCAGACGCAGCGGCACTGAGATTCCATGATGCAACAAGTGGAAGAGTAAGTCTGGCGATGAAAGACTGGTCCTTCGAACAATTCCACACGGTGTTCGGAGCTGACGATCATACACACCCTCTTCGATGCCAAAGTTCATCCTCACATCTGATACTCTGCAAAGTCCAGTGACAAATTGGGCATCAGGAGAATCAGATAATTGTCATCTACATAAGATCTAGGGTCAACAGGTCGCAACTTCAGTAGGTTCAACCCTCCTGTTGTGCATTGTTATGCTCAAGGCCCTCCGTCACGGAAGTCGGACATGTCTAGATGCAGACTACTTCAACCGTCTACATTGTCGATCCTCATTCAACATAGTTACGATGCCCAACGCCCGGCGTGTCCGACATGACGACCATACAATACCACCAAAGCCTCCGAGTGGTATGGACGCCTGTTGGGCTACGCGCGGCACGAAGTCCTCTGATCTTCTGGACGTACGACATCTCGTAGTTGCTTCGATCGACGGGCCTCATTTCGAGCGGCGCACGTAGCATCGTCGCCGAGCGTGAACGCAGTTGTACAGCGTCGAACACAGGAATATAAGGCGCGACAGCGCTGTGAGTAGCAAGCTGCAAGACTGAACAGTACTGTGTTTCCTAATCATGTTAGCGCTTGCACCTGGAACTCAAAGACGATCTAAAAACTGCCGACGATTACTGAGCATTCGTCATTTCATGTCAAGAGACCACACTAGCATAGTCGCGATACAACATCTTCGATGATCGCAAACCTACGACTATGCGCATGTTAAACGTATATTGTCCAGGGGTCTCTGAGGCCGTTTTGTGATACAATTGCCGGGTCGCTTGCAAAGTTGCAGCAGATACAGTAGAGCTGGCTGATCTTTACACTCTATACCGCTCGTGCGTTGGCGTCTCCACAAGGAGTGTGCAGCGAGCCGAGTCTATGAATCGATGGCGCTCAACCCTCGTCGTCTCATGCTGCACGCCTTCTTAACCTCAAACTTCATCTCAACGAATATATTGGCAAGAAGCGACGTGACGACAATTCTGCTAGCGCTGCCAATACCCTTCAGAGCACACCAAGACTCCCCTTGGCCGCATCCACGAGACCCCGGCGCCTCCCGCCTCGCTAGCCACGAGAGCCTGCATGGTGCTACTGCAGTAAGAGCCGTCAGAGGCGCGCGGCACGGTACTATCTCCGTCCGGCGACCGGTCGAGACGATCGAGATCACGAGCGCCATCAAAGAAAATAGCTCCCTTATCGAAGGATCAGACAAAGCACCAAAGATACAGTACAGTATTACCAACACTGCGGTCGGCCCGCGAAGACGCCAGTGGTAGCGTTTCGCGTGTCGTTAAGCTCGATGGCTTGGAAATCGAAGATGAGAGTTCGAGGAGCTCTGCAACAAAGCCCCGCAGATCTATAGTAACGGACGTAACTGGAAAGCAAGATGCATCTCACCGCCATGCGTACGTCGTCTGTGCATCAGTCTTTAGTGATGCGACTATACAACTGCGCAGACGCTGAATCTCCTTACCCCAGATGGCGGGTGGGTGTGTGGATTATGGGCTGCAAGTTATTGGAGGCTGGGCCTGCTGTTATTGAGACTGCTAAGGATTAGTTCGTCAACCTACTGCAACCCCGTCATCTGCGGGCGACAGACAATATTGGTGGCACCTCATCACACTCCTTCTCAGGAGTACCGCCGACGCACGTTCACAATAATTTGTGCTGAAGTTATGCCGGGCTGATCAAATGCGGCATCGAAATATGATGGGCAATAACGCGTAACAGAGTTTGGAGATTATTGCTTGTGTGGTTCACTTCGGATTGATGATTGCGTGCCCTTTCGGCCGTGATGGTCGAACCGAGATGAACCACTCGCGTCGTCCGCGGGATCTCCCAGCTAATGACCAGCTACCACTAAAGCAGTGCCGGCGATAGGTTGGTCTCTTCAAGCCAGCGGCAGCGCGCGGAAGGCTTCGAGCACACCGATTCCAAGGAGAGGCCAGTGGGAGGCGGGTCCGCAGATCACCACTCACAAAGTTGCGCCCGCGAAAGCACAGCAAGAGGCACGAACAACACGTATGCTTCACGGCAGCTTACCGCATCCAGTCAGGGCGCCTAGTTCTCGAATTAGTGGGAGAAAAAACGTTGCGACTTGCGCTCCTCTGGCGTGGAAAGCCCCAACACACTCGCTGACCTTCGGCGGCCCGTGCTGCTTCTCGAGAAGAATCCCTGTAGATCTAGCGCAAGGCATCAGCGTGTACCCAGCCCAGCCAAAGAAAGCAGCAAGCCGCTTGGGTTTGGGAGGAGTCGGCCTGGAACAGAGGCTGCATGTCTGGTGCACGCCAGGCGTGCCGCACCTGCCGCAGAGTTCGTTGCCCCAGTGCTTAGACAGAGCTACTCCATCTGCCGTGTAGCAGCAGGACATGGGTCAGCGCAAAGCAACGACGACAATCAATATGTATCAATCTAATCCACGTGATATGCACTGAACAACGGAGACCATGTCTGGGAATTATTCGACGCGAGGTTTCAGCGCGCAGAGACATGCTCACGGAGGGTCCGACCATCATTACTACTGGGACATGCGAATCTCGCTTTCGCCCACCGCGCGCCGTCGGCTTGCAGGTGACCAGCATCCAATAATCTCCTGGGCTATTGGCTCTGCAACGCTTGTCCATCGTAAAGATTAATGGGTGCCTGAGACGGCCAATCAACGGAGCGACAGGAGGCAATCAGACCCGCGCAACGGCCAATAAGGCTGGGGCCCTACTCGCAGTTGACGCAACACCTGGCACGCACATCCGCCAAGGGCTGCTTGGGAACAAGTGTCCAAGTGTCGAGGCTGCGCGCGATGGACCAATGGAGATGAAACTTGCTCGTTTTTTCGCCTGCGCTACACTGATGCCCGTATAGCACGGATGCGGCTGCGCGCTGCCTGCTAACTTTCCGCACACACGCAGGCAAAGAGCGGGTACGGGTAGGGTACACGACGGGCTGGCAGGCTGCGAGTCGCTGCGAGTCGCCACAACTAGCGCCGGGCCTGAGCCTGCCAACAGGAGGAGCCAGTAGTGGGAGCCACTCAGGCAGAGTCTGGCGACAGACTCTCACACGACAGGCCAAGTCATGGCTGCGCCGCCGATCTTCTGCCGTCTCGGCGACAGCCTGTCACAGAGACGGACGGCGGCCACGGCGCTGACAGCATTAAGCTAAGCGCTAGCAGCCACCGAGCGATCTTCTGGAATCCCTCGACGCAGAAAAAAAAAAATGTGAGCCACTGCAGCGCCGGCGCGTGACGCAGACGGGGCGCAGAGGCAGCAGCAGCAGCAAGACCAGACGAGACGCGGCGAGGCGAGACGAGACGGTGCAAACGCTGCACGCAGGCAGGCAGGCTGCCAGCCTAACTGTCGCCCCGTCGACTGCGCGGCTGCTTACCTTCGTGATTCGCGTGCAGATCCTGCGACACTGTGTGCGGCAAAGCACTACACACTACTCCAGTGCGAGGCACATCTCGATCACAGCCAGTGGGCGCTGCCTCGCCCGTCGTGCTGGCCTGCACCACGCTGTCACGCCTGTCCTACCCAGCAGATCTGTCTCCGACTGCTGCACAGGGACGCATGAAGCCGTTGTCAGGGACTGCTCCCAGCACTACCCACGCCGGTATCAGCAGTACCGCCGTGCGAAGCGTCCGAGGAGTGCCAGAGTGGTGCGCGCTGCCGATCGAACGTGCGACCAGCAACGGGCGCGCCATCCAGGCGCTGAGCCATGCACCCACCGACCAAACGCTGCCGCAGCCCATCATGGGGCGACGTCGGGGCGTGGCCAGTGGGCAGGGCGCTGAGCCACCCAATTAACACCGGCCCACCCACAGACACGCAAGCGTACCTTCGGTGGCCGGTGCTTCTGCTGCCGCTGCTGGGGGGCGTACAGAGCACCAGGCCTCTTGCGGCTAGCCGTGATGCACCATGGTTTTGACGAGCCTGCACTCAATCCACGCGCCCAGCACTGTGGAGCCAGGCGCCCTGGTTTGTTCCGCGTGTACTAGCGTATGAACCGGCATCCGTGCGTTCCAACCCAGCAAGATTAGCTCGAGCTACGTATCGTGTGTCGTCTAACTAGAGGCGAAGGACTCATACGAACAAGGGCTTGCCACTTTTGCTCGTCTGCGAGTGACATACATACAAACCACGGGTGCATCCTCTTTAACGTTAAGTCGTTGCCCATCTCTCGTCATATTCGGCCTCCCGTTTCCCATCATCTCTATTAAGAGTAACGACCCAACACACTACTTCGACAGCCCGGTTGCCTTTTGACTTGGTCTGCTTTACGCCCCACTCGCCTTGGGATTATATCAACGTTTGGTCTTCGCCGCTACCACTGTTTGATTACATCGTCGGTTGGACATTTATTTGGACCAGCTGTACTCTTCGGGACACTTTTTCTTTTAATACCGGACTTTGCTTAATTGCAACATTTGCCATCTGGACTTTCTTATTTCCCAATCTCATCGGCCTTTCTTAAGTTTCTTGTGGTTCATGATTGTTCCCAGAGCTTAAGAGAGCCCTTTCTCCTCAACCGAGGAGATTGCATTGGATTGTTCGATCATGTTGCCGACTCCGCCTCACTCACCAAAGCTTTGCGGCGCCAACGCATCGCAGTCAGACCGCAGGATTGGATCAGTCCTTGGTGGCTACATCGAATTGATCAACGTTCTTGGCGTTGGTGCTTACGGAACTGTTTACCAAGCCCGCAATGTGGTGACTGGTGCTCTATACGCCGTCAAGGCCTTGGACAAGGCTGGACTCGATGCCAGACAGAGGAAGTTCCAGGAGCGTGAGATCGAGCTTCACTATCTTGCGAGCCAGCACGATAGCGTTGTTTCGATGCACAAGGTCATCGACAGCCGGGATTCTACTTTCGTTGTTCTCGAGTACTGCCCGGAAGGTGACTTGTTCTCAAAGATCACTGAGGAAGGCCACTATGTTGAGGATGATGCAAAGACCCGCCAGGTGTTCCTTCAGATCTTGCGTGCCGTGCAGTACTGCCATGATCAGAACATCTACCACAGGGACCTCAAGCCCGAGAACATCCTGGTCAAGGACAACGGCTATACCGTGAAGCTTGCCGACTTTGGACTTGCCACTCGTGATGTCCTGACCTCTGACTTTGGCTGTGGCTCGACATTCTACATGTCACCTGGTATGTTCTTCCTTTTATTCCATCTTTCATTTCTTACATCGATGCTAACATCTGTCCAGAATGTCAAGAGACAAACCCGCACCCCATGGCTTGCTACCAATCAGCTCCCAATGATGTTTGGTCCCTTGGTGTGATCCTTGTCAACTTGACTTGCGGTCGCAACCCATGGAAGCGTGCGTCTGTCGAGGATTCCACCTACAAGGCCTACAGGAAGGATCCCAACTTTCTCAAGACCATCCTGCCCGTCACTGATGAGTGCAATGACATCTTGAAGAGGATCTTCGACCTGAACCCTTCCACCAGGATCACTGTTCCTGAACTGATCCAATGGATGGAGCGCCAGCCGAGGTTGACACACGGTTCATCTGAGCCCATCTCGCCACCTTACTCGCCTGTTCAGGAGCAGCCGATGCAGGATGCTATCTTCCACAACGCCCAGGACTGCTCCTTTGAGCCTCTTCCGGCTCCGAGATACCAGCAGGTCTTCCACCCCAACCAGGCACCGCTTACTCCGGCTTCCACACCCCCAACCTCTGTACATTGCACACCCCAACCTACCATCTATACGTCGCAGGCTCAGCCGCAGGCTCATTGCTTCCAAGCTCCTGTGGCCGCCTATGCACCTTTCCAGGCTTCTTGGAACCGGTGCGGTGCCTACTTTTCTCAGTTCGCTGCACAGCAGTGTCCTCAACCCTACTGGACTTTTGCCCATTAGGCTTTCTTCTTTTTCAACTCTCTTCTGGCATGGCACCATGAGATTTACGACACTATTATCGACTTTTACTGCTACGATTTTCGTACTCGTCACATAAAAATGGGTTTGAGCGCAGCATTGTTTGTATGCTTGTAAGACGCACATCTGGAGTGGAGAGGATTTTGCACATTTTCTTTTATTGATCGAAGGAAGGAGAGAGTGAGAGAGATACCCCCCAAAGTTTTCGTTGGCTTATTTGTTTGAGATTCGGCGCACGAGAGAACATGGAGACAAAAAGGGAATGGGAGGACAAAGTCACAACTTTTGACTTGTAGATGAAAAAAACGGACTTGCATTGGAGAGGCGCTTTTTGGATGCTGTTGCAATTATTGCACGCACGATACTACGATTAGACGGACACAATATTGTATCAACACAACACTACCACACCGCCAACTTTGCCTCCCTTGTGCCTCGTTAACTGTTTGCCGTTGCCTTCCATAGACCAGAATAATAATATTACTAAATCTGACTCGAACCCGTTTCTACCTTGCACAGCCGTTGTATCTCACCCAGATCTTCTGGAACGCCTTCGTTGACATGGCCATGACGCCCTGCGGTCTCAGACCCTTCGAACCCCAGTGTCTCTGGTACGATGTTTCGAACTGGCTTCCTTCTGTCCCGTGTGTGACAGGGATGCCAAACGGCCGCCAGGCGCACCATCGCCTGTGTTACCGCCCGCCCTATACCCAGAGCCTGCTAACGACTCCATCGATAACGACAACAGCGTTAAGGATGGGCTCAGGCAAGATGCTATCCTCAGCCTCTCTCTCTCTCTCTTAATTGCCACTCAACCAATAGCTCGTTGCATGCATGGCCTCAGTAACTCGCTCACCCGCGCCAACCTGCCCTCCTCACCGGCCTGCCCAGCCTCGCTACTTCTTGCTCACTACTCGCCCCAACCCAATCCAATCTGCAAGGCTGCGTGCCGCGCCAGTGGCTTTTTTCGCCCAGCGACAGGAAGACTCGCATGATGCACGCGTGCATGCATCGCGCACGCGGGCAGCCGCAGGCATGACGGCAAGTGTGAGGGCTACACAATCAGCGATCGCACATAGAGTTTTCGCAGATGGGTCTGGTATGGGGCGAGAGGGCCGATTATTGGGCGGCCTCTGGTGAGCAAACAAGCAAAAAAAGGCACAGCATTATTCCAAAGGTACTGTACTGTACTGTATCTGATCCTCGTCCCTGCTCCGTTCTATCATTAATAAGATGGCCGTGTTTTAGCGTTTTGCTTGCCTGCATGTACCTACCTCCTGTCACTTTTTCTGCGGGGCGGCGGCCAGCGTGCTCGCACCACCACACACCATCATATATGCAACTGCTATGGCTATGAAATGCGGCCGTCACGTATGGGAGGTATAGCCATGTATATGTGCATGTGTTAGCTGGTGCTGCAGGAATAATTATGTGCTGCTCAGCCGCTATAGTCGCTCGCGCTTAGAATCGTCCACACAAGGAGCAGTATGTACGATAGAGGATCCTGCGCGCGCGCACGACAAGACACCACACGCCCCCAGCCTGCATTCTGCTTGCCCTTGCTAGACTTCTGCAAGATGGCATAGTGAGGCGTGATATACTTTGCTGGCCTGCGTCTTATGCTTTCGAAGGCTGCTCGCGTAAGGCCCGAGAGGGTTAAGCGGCAGAAGCAGGACAAGGATCTATATCGCGCGTTCTATGCAAAGCCCACCTCTATCGCCCACGGCGCATCACCGTTCTGCTCAGACACGTGTCGATCGCAAGGCAGACCGTCGCTGTGTCCGGCATTTGTCTGCGCACCGACCATGGGCGGCTATAGCAGTGTGATATGCAGCTTGGCGGGGCGGCAGCAGGCAGGAGCACAGCAGGAACGGCGAGGGCATGCAAGTGAGTTGTAAGACATGGGAGGCAAAAGCGTCAGCTTGCATCCTGCATGCATGCGAGCGGCGACTCGAGCAAAAGGAAGGCTTGTGAGGATCCAGTACCATAGTACGTACATGCATGCTTTGCCTGGGCTTGCATGACACCGGGACGATGTGGGTAAGCAAGATGGTTAGCCTCACAATCTGGCGCGGGCGTTGTTGGAAAGGCTGGCCCAGCCGGGTACAGGACCTCAGGTGATTATCGTGCGATTGCTTGGTGTGTGGTACGAGGATACCTTCTTGTCTCCTTCCTGCGTCTGCCAGGCATCCCTTGTGCACGCTGCTGTGCTGCAAGGTTTCCCATGGCCAAACGCATGGCGCAGGAAGGTTGTGTCACGACGCCTGTCGGAGACGGCATGAGATCGCGATGATCCAGTCCCTGTCGATTAATACGAGTGCCCTGTTATCAACGATGCCTTGGTGGACCTTCTAGACTATCAACGTGTACCAATTATTGTGGAGGTGACTCTCGGAGAGGATGTACAGTACATGCCGGTGGCACTTTTTAGAATGATAGTTGAGATCGGTATATCGCGCACATGGCATCGGACATCAAGTCACCATGTCATCCTTGCCGACGTTCACAAGGTCTGGATTTAGGTACGTCTGAGAACATGATTCATGTATTCATTGCCTGGCCTCGTTCAGTACACGACCTAAGCTAAGCCAACCGACCAGTACGCTAATAATGTGTGTTGTTATGCTGTGACTTGGAAGAACCATCCGTGGCACTGTCTCAGCTGCCGTGCTAGACATCCAAACCGAAGGGTCTAAGACAGTGCTGGCCGTTAAGAGATCTGCCGAAGATCTACTTCGCCGAATTGCCTGTTCCCCGAGCACCAACAATCTGCTCATTCAAGTTCCAGTCCTGCGTTGTCATTGATGCAATGTGTGAAGGGGTTGAAGTGATGCATGTGTATTCGGACCCTCGAGACCGACAGTTTTGTGAACCCACTTAACGCACTACTGGACTCCTACCCGGTTTCGCCATTTTGCCAATCACCACTGCGGGAGGAAAGTCCTACTTCTTTCCCAGAGGAGCCATAGCCAACTTGACCTTTGGTTTTGATGTGATGCCAGCGGACTGCGAGTGCAGGATGAAAGGGTGTCTCAGGGCATCGTGCGGGCTGATCCTCTTGGCCGGATCAAGCTGTAGACACTTCTCCAGCAGATCGACAAATGTGTGCAGCTCCTTAACCTCAGTCGGCGACATGTGTTTTGTGTTCGCTGTAAGTCGCGTTTTCAAGTCTCTGCCGGGCGTCGTTTTGGCAAAGCTCATCTGCTTCATCGTGGTGTTGCCAGTGATCTTGTCGCGTTCTTGCGATACGAAGACGTACTCGGGATCGCCACCAATGAAGTGGTTGTGAGCAAGCTCAGAATTCTTGATCACACGCTTCGGGAACTTGCCACGACATTCCTGCATGACACGAAGCATCTGGTTGTTGTCGCTACCAGCGAAGAGAATCCGTCCAGTATAGAGCTCGAACAAAGTACAACCGATTGACCACATATCGATGGCGTAATCGAAGGGCATTCCGAGGATGACTTCGGGAGCGCGATAGAAACGCGAGACCAGGTAAGGTGTGATCTCGGCATCTCGAGCTTTGGACGCAGTTCCGAGATCGCAGATCTTGAGTTTGCTCCGCTCCTGGTTGACCAAGATATTGTCAGGCTTCAGATCAGCGTGCAATACTTCACATCTCTTCAAGTGGCCGAGGGCAATGAACATCTGCGCGCCGTACGCGCGAATGGCCTTCAAGTTGATTCCGACATTGCGCCCAAACTTTTTCAGCACCTCGCGCAAATCAGAATGAAGGTTCTCGAAGACTAAACACATGTGGCCCTTGTGGTCGAAGTTCCGCAAAAGTTGGATGATGTGTCTCTTGTCTTCGCGGTCCGCGGCATTGAGCTCAGTGAGCATGTCCATCTCCTTTGTGCCGGCCTTGTACATGGTCTCGTTGTTACAGGCGATCTTGACTGCGACATCCTGGCCTGTCTTCGTATCAGTGGCTCTGACTACAGTGGCGAAAGTTCCTTTGCCGACTTGTTGCTGAACTGCGTAACGGCCATCAAGCAGCTCTCCAATGATGATTCGGTAGTGTCCGTCTGGATAGTCCCAGTTGTCTAGCAGACTCGAGTCTAGCGCGCGAACTTCTGCAGGTCCAGCGGTCTTCGCAGATGCATCATCTGGTGCAAACATGTCGTCATCGTCCTCTGCAAACATGTCGAACTCTTTATCGGCGCCTGCAGATTTTTCGGTGGAGCTCTGGGCTTTCACACCGGCTTGGCCGTCGTTTGCCTCGGCGGAGTGATTGAGATCTGGCCTGTCTTCTTGCATATCCATGGTAGGATCGTAGTCAGCTGCAGACGGGCCCTCGTCATCGTTGGACAGTGCATCTACTTGCTGCCGGTTTGCCAGCTCTTCGTCATTGCTAACATTGATAGCAGCGGGG
This sequence comes from Cladosporium oxysporum, assembly GCA_035771495.1. Lineage (NCBI taxonomy): Eukaryota > Fungi > Ascomycota > Dothideomycetes > Cladosporiales > Cladosporiaceae > Cladosporium > Cladosporium oxysporum. The sequence continues at coordinate 1,605,089 of JAWNKS010000009.1, forward strand.
GAGCCAGGACTGGCGGGTGTGCGTGGTGAATCCATCGATGTTGGGGCTGCGAAGCAACGTCAGTAAATGACACAATTAAATCCGATGAACAGAATTAGATACTCACAAGATGCATGCTCCGACGTCACACCACTGCTCTCGTGTTGCGGAGTACTCGGCACTGAGAGCGTATTTTGTTCGAGCGCCTGAACCAGAAGTGGTGGCTGCTGATTTCTGTACTTCGCTTTGATGGCTTCACGTTTCTTCCGACGCTGCTCAATGAGTTCGTCTTCGGTCAGTTGTGGTGCAGGCTCGACCTCGACGTCATTCGAGGTGGCTTCGTCGTCAACACTGTAAAGAAGATTGTTAGTACTGGTGCAAAGCGAGCTTCTGACAGAGATTGTGGCTTTGCGCATCACTAACGATCCATCGAGAAAGGACCGAGCAATTTGCTCTCCACGTATCGGACATACCTTGCGTGTTTGGTTTCCTTGGCAGTTGACTGACTGCTTTGCTTCGGCTCGGTAGGCTGATTGTGAGTTGACTGTGAAGAAGATGCTTTGGATGAAGACATGGAACTCGCCTTTTCGAAAGCAGCAGCATGCGAACGTCCTACCTCTGCATGGCTTGAGGAGGTGTGATCGGTGAGCCGGCCGCGGTCATGGCGTACGGGGAGATCAAGGTCGCTGCGGGAAAGTCGACCGTCATCTCTTGCGTGGTGTGGAAGTCTACCTTGCTCAGCACCACTCGTCCTTCCGCGTGCAGAGTATCCGTTGTCGCGTTGGCCAGCCTCCCTCTCTTTCTCGTAGTGGACTTTGAAGCGTCTAGGGTCCGAGTGGGCGGTACCATGGTAGTGATTCGAAGAGCGAGGTCGCTTGTCGCCGGCGCGGGCACTTTCGTCACGAGAAGGTGAGCGTGAACGAAGCCTATCGTTCACACCACGTCTCGAGGAGACCGATGGCGAGCGAGAGTATGATCGAGACCGTGATGGAGACCTCGAGACAGTGCGGCGTCTCGAGTGTGGCGCGCGATACGGCGACCGGGAGCGGCGTGCATTGCGTGGTGACCTAGGAGCCCGGTAGGATGACCTGGCCATATTGTCTCCGTGGCCGTCGAGACGCGAAGAGCGAGATGAAGCACCGCTGTGCAGTCTGGTCGATTTGTTAACCCCGCCGTCTCTTGAATCGGATGTGTATGGCTTAGATGCCTTCTCCCCGTCTCCGCGACTGCCGCGGTTGGGTTCATGTGGGCTCATCCTGCCAACTAGATGCGATTGCGCCGGTGAGGCCCTGCGCTCGGTCGGTTTGATATTTGGTTAGCGAATGTGATCTGGTCGTAAGGTCTCTGCTGTGATGGTGCGCGAAAAGCGGTACCAATATAAGGAGTCCTCACAGGCTGCTGTCCTTTGCCTTGCACTATTCGCGCGTGGTAGAGGCGAATGCGCCTGCTTTGTGGTGTTTCTGTGCGATGGTGGTAGCGATGCGATGCAGTGTGGTGCGGATGTGGCAGTCGTGAGTATGATGTCGGTGGTGGTTGACTTTGAAAGAGAGCCGCGGTGCCGAACATCAACCGGGGACCCTGCCTTCAGCAGAGGTAAAGGTAGACCAAGGTGACGCTACTCTTTCTTTTCGTCTTTATATTCATTTGTATGCTGCAGGTGAAAGTAAAAATCGCAGTCGGTTGTAGCAGATTTGCCAAAAGATGCATTGTTCTATGCTCTCTGAATCATCTACTTGGATCATTGATGTTGGGAGGCATCAATCTTATGTACTTCTTTTCACTTTCCTATCCAACCTCGAAGTCAGCTCACCAATGAACGCTACCAAAAGCCCCAAAACTAGAAGTACGCACATTTTCTATCTTGGACCAATACTACTAGCATCTACAACCACTTCGGTTTACCAGATATCGCCCAGCGGATCATTCCTAGCAACAATGTAAGAGCCGTCCAGCACACACAGGGTTAGGGTTGGGGCAAGCTCAATTCCCGCATTTATGTTAAATCGACTTAGTCCTCGATATGTAGCTGATTCTTCGACTTTTGATACCACAAAAGCCTACAGTCACATCGGAGTGAGCATTCAAGCATCGCGTCTCAATATTGACGCTTCTATCATCTTCACAACTTGGGTCTAGTCTCCACACAAACAGATCTACAAGTTGCAACTCAATGCTGCGTCCGGTCTTCCCAACAGAATGCAAGACCATGCACAACATCATACAACGTCTGCATGAAGCTGTCAGAACGACACAATCACGTATGGCCACGGGGGTTCGTAGCAAAGACAGTCATGCACCACATAATTTAGCAAGACGCAACGCCACCGACTTTAGCCGACCAGCCAATGACCAACTGCAAGAAGAAGATGCCGTCTTCTCGGGCCTTTCTCAGTGCAACAAGGAGGCTGTCATGCTAATATTTTGCTCATAATTGACAGGAGCTCACAACGAGCACCACGGAGAAAAAGCATCATCGTCACATAGGCGCATTTGAGCCCAGCGAGGTCTCGGCCGTATGCCCAACGGTCCTAGCAGTAGACACGAGGGCTTGAAGTCCAGAGTAGGGAAGTTCGTAGCCGATCACAAGCCTTCTCGTTGCCGAGCTTCTATTCAGTTGGCTAAACGGGCGAAATCAGCGTGGCTAGTCAGTCCTCAGCGAGGAAGGCTGGAGTCAACGGTCCGCTAGAAAAAGGAGGTATGTTCCGCGGGGGGCCTTACGATCTTTACAGGATTGATCTTTCCACATAGGGAATCCAAGTCGAGATAAGGAGATTGGTATAGTAGTCTGCGCAAGATAAACGTTCTGTACCATATTTGATCGATCACGAGATCCATCAGTCAATTTGCGACAGTCGGATCGAATATCATTGGCGTCGGCATCGTCAGTCAGCCACGAGTTAGCAACAGCGAATGAGCAATCGATGCGACAAGCATGCTCCCTCATTTGATCTGTACCGTAAGTCGTATAGCATAGCCCCAAGCGAAGCTGTCTACCTCGACTTCTGAAACATGCTATTTGGGTTGGGAATCACTTAGCAGCATCCAAAGAGGGTAGTGTACCAGTAGTATGATGTGCGGCAGGTCGTACCGAGGCCGCGGGATGACAGCACAGCCAGTCTGCTCTTCAATCCAGCTTGCGAGCGGGCTGGCAGACCTCGCTTGTAAGCCTCGATTCCGAACCCCTAGAATCAGGTATGCTTAGAGGAGGTTGTGCGAGCAACAACGGCCTGGATGTCCGGCTTTTTAGCGCATGTGATGGCCGTCAATTTGGTCAAACGGCGTCCATTCCTGGATACATCGCCGGCCAGCATCACCTACGTTGTTCTCCTTGACAGGGAAAGCATTCAACAAAAAAAACTTGGTTGTAGGTGTTCAGGAATAGAGTGAAACATGCGATCGCGAACTTCTGGAGACGACAGGCCTCAGAGGAATCCGTGACTGACCATTTTTAGGAGATCCGCAGATCAACGACAAGGGCAGGGTCGATCGGATAAAAGGGTCGGTCCGGCGCGTGCTGATCACATGGCGAATGAAGAGGCCGTGCGCAACGCTATCGATCTTGTCCAACGTCGTTTGCCATTCTTCAGTTCTTCCTTAGACATGGCATTGCAGAAAGTATTACGACAATGATGGAGGCGAGGACTGTAAGAGTATTGGGTGACAATACTCTCATCCGATACAGCACTTACATGGTGCTAGGCGATGGACGTGGATATCGCAACCTGATTCATTCGCCTCTCTTCTTTACCCTACAGGCAAGTCCCGCCCCTTACGCTAAGGCGTTGTGATGAAACACCGCCCTAAGCTCTTCACGAACCCGACCCCAATAGTCAAAACGGTCGGTCGACTTACACCGACAGATAGCTCGCGACTTGCCCGTTCCTGGCGAAATGCACATTCACACTCTAAGAATACCAGCAGTCGGGTTACCGCAAGGCCGCAAGATGGTCTTCGAGACGGGTGATCAACGACTCGCGCGTGGAGAATCATGCCGAATGCTTCCGCATGGCTGACCAGACCGACCTCAACGGGCTTCTGTCAACTGGTCGAACGTGCTATATAATGGACAACCATTCCCAGGTCAAGTACATTTCTCTCTCCAGTCCATTCAATCATTCCATCTTTCTGTCTTCCGCTGTCCCTGTTGAACTGTGTTTAACACTACACTCGCTATTTCATTTCACAACACAACAATCGCTCATATTCCAACTCACTAATCCCGTCATCCACTCCAAAGAACAAATCAACAACAAACACAACAACTCTAATCAAAATGGTCAACTACGCTTTCACTTTCGCGGCTCTCATCGCCGCTGCTTCTGCTGCTCCCGCCAACTACGCCCCGGAGGCACAGCTTGAGCGTCGCACTTTCGGTCTCCTCGGCCTCGGTGGTCACGGTGGTATCGGTGGCAAGGCTGGCGTCTCTGGCAACGCTGGTGTTGGCGCTGGTGTTGGTGCCAAGGGCCGTACTGCTGTTGGCGCTCACGGTGGTGCTGGTGTCGGTGCTAAGGGTCTTGTCGGTGGTGCTGTTGGCGCTGGACTTGGCCTTGCTGGTAGCATCCTGGGTGGCCTCGGCGCTCACGGTGGTGCTGGCGTCGGTGCTGGTGCTGGTGCCAGTGCCGGTGCAGGTGCTGGCGCTGGTGCTAACGTCTCCTTCGAGGCTGACGGCAAGCTCGCAGCTGGATGTGTTACCGGCCTCGAGGCCAAGCTTCCCAGCATCTGCACTGGCGTTCGCGGCAGACTTCAGGGTGGTGCCGGTGTTCGCGCCTCTTTCAAGGCTGAGGTGAAGGCTCAGATCGGTCTGGACCTTTCTGACAGCGACTGCATGGCCATCATCAAGGGTATTGCATCCATCGGTGCCACCATCAACGGTGATGCCGAGATCTCCGCTGATATTGGCATCAGCGGCCAGGCCCACGGCGCTGCATCTGTCAAGTTCAGCGCTGGTCTTGACGCTCTCATTGCCGGTGCTGGCAACATCCAGGGCTCCATCGACAACGAAGCCGAATTCGGCATTGGAGCTCTTATCACTGGCCTTCTCTCCGCCGGTGTTGCTGGCGCTGCTCAGGGCCACGTCCAGCTCTCTGGTGCCGCCGGTGCCTCCGTTGCGGGTGCTCTCTCTGCCGGCGTTGGCGCTGGTCTCCAGGGTGAGGCTGGCATCACTGCTGGTTGCGGTGCCTTCCTTGGTGGTCTCTTGGAGCTTGGTGGCAAGTTCAACGGCAAGGCTGATGCTCACATTGGTGCCTTCTTCGGCATTGGTGGTGGTGCTTCCCTTGACTTCTCCGCAAAGGGTGGTGCCGAGGGTGGTATCGAGGGCCTGATCGCTGGCCTTGGTCTTACCGGATCTGCTGATGGAAAGCTGAATGCCGCTGGCGGCTTCGTTCCTAAGGCGATGGGTGAGATTGGTCTCGGTGCCTCTGGCCACGGTGGCTTTGCTGCTGGTGCCAACGGCGACGTCAACGGCTCCGCTGGTGCTTCCGGCAAGGGTGGTGTTGAGGCCGGTGCTGGTGCTTCTGGCAAGGGTGGTGTTGAGGCTGGTGCTGGCGCTTCCGGCAAGGGCGGCGTTGAGGCCGGTGCTGGTGCATCTGGCAAGGGCGGCGTTTCCGGCTCTGTTGGTGGTTCTGCCAGCGGTTCTGCCAGTGGTTCCGCCAGTGGTTCCGCCAAGGGTGAGGGTGAGGGTGGTGTCGAGGTTGATGCCTCTGCCGGCAAGGACAACAAGGACAACGGCAACACCAGCTACTCCAACAAGCACGTCGACAACGGCTCTGACAAGTCTCCTTCCGCTCCCAAGAAGAACAGCTGCGAGGACGTTCCCGAGGACGATGACAACGAGTCCACTCCCTCCGACACCGAGCAGTCTCCCGCTCCTTCTGAGTCTGCTGCCCCTAGCAACTCCACCACCACCCCTACCTTCGGCGGTGACAACAAGAGCCCCGACTCTTACTCTGCTCCCCCTGCCTACAACGCTCCCGCCAGCTACCGCGCTTAAGCGCAGAGACACACACTATCTCTCCTCTGCGCGACTGATCCTCTCTTGGACCCAGACGACCTTTCGCAGGCAGACACGACCGACCTTTGACGACCGGTAGTCCGGATCGAGTAATATAAAAGCATGGCAATGACGCCCCTGGATGTTGGATTGGAATATGGCATACACTCATTAATTTTTACCTGACCGCTTAGTAAATAATCTGGTACTACACCACATCTCGTATTAAACACAGTTATCTACAACTACTCTTCCACGTTTACCTTCGCTGTGATCAATGCATGTTCACGCTCTTGGATTGTAAAAAAACCTGTTCTTCGACGAAGAGATTGAGTGTGTTCTTTCTTCAACCGCGATGACTTCCTATGGTGCATTGTGATTCGCCCAAAGTTGCTAATCGATAGAGAGAATCTGTAAGCTTCGGGCGTTGTGTCCATTCCGAACCACACATCCTGGTCACATACTCGCCGTCGCTTCTGAACAGCGACCTCATACTAGAGCAATTTGCGCCATTGCTTGGCGTTCTGAGCTGGATATCGTGCGCCTGTAGAGTCGTCCGTGATGAGTAAGAGCTCGACCATCGTTGACTACGCTGTGAGGTAATCGAATTTCGCAGCGAGGATTGCCGCAATGGAGACGATAAGCAAATTGCTGGCTGGCAGTTCGTTGATGATGGGCTATAACGCCAGACGCATCAGAGTAAAGCACACCATAACTCATCAATGCTCATGCAGCTCGAAGTGGTACATGTAAGTGCATCAATGTTATCGATATGACGTAACATGAGCCTCAAAGACGACGGTTGCCAGGGCTCTCTCAAGCAACGGTTCAAACGTCTTCTTCGAGCAGCCGATCTCTCGAAATATCGTCACAAAGACCTCATCAACCCATCAAATGCAATGAGAGAAAAGCACTTAACGCGATCAACACGAACCGTACACGTCAGTATTGAGTAGAAGTGCGTGCATTAGCGTCAGATTCAGATCTCAAGGGGACCAGAGAGCCTCCGATCTGAGATGCGATCCCCAGCTTCTGACAGGCTGTTCCTGCGCTAGACTCGTCCCTTGGAGTCGTGACGTTCATCATCGCGCGACTCCAACCTTTCCAATTTCCTTAAGGCTTACGCTTGGGTGACTATGTGTTCCATCCTAAGGTCGCTTCCGTCATCGCCATGTCTTTATGCGGCAAGGTGCATTGCTCGCTGAGATAGGCTCTGCAGCAAATCGCGTGCCGGAAGGCCATCACTGGCTGCCCTCTCAATCGCCATCTTGTATGCATGCACTATCGGAACCCTTCCCCATAACTCCAGGTGCATTGGACATGACCTGTTGCACTGGTGTCATCTGTTGACATCAACATGACATACTCGGGGTTCACAATAGTGCATGACGCGCCGAGTACCTGGTAGATGTCTAGTCTGAGTGCCATGCCAGTAAGATAGATGAGAAGGCCATAAGTACTACTTGACTTCTCACCGACAAGCATTTCTCTTCATCCATACACACACTCCGAGAATCCCAACCGTCCCAATCGTATATCCCAACACCAAGCCGCTTCCAACACAAACCACCCATTCAACGCAATCATGAGCGCCCAAGATATCCCCACCGGCGAGGTCCAGGACAACGAGTACCAGAGTCGTACTGGCCAGAGCGAAATTCCCGTGCAGACCGACGACAAGCCCGTTGAGGACCCCATCGACCCTGACACCGCCGACTCTGATGCTCAGCTTGGTAGGTGATCCCATTGTCTGCTTTTATACCGCAACAAACACTGACTTCCACACCAGAAGCCGACGAGAAGAACGCCATCGACCAGAGCAACATCATCGGCGAGCGCACCAGAGGCGCGGCCAAGTCTTCCGGTACCTACCAAGAGCCTGGCGACGAGGAGGGTCTTCCCGGTCCTGAGGATGGCACCAGCCGTGTTGCTGGCGGCCCCAACTAGAGACGCACGCGCATGATTGCCGAGTGCACGCGTAATGCCCATGTTATATATACCATAATGTCAACAACTTTAACAGTCAAAATTCTCCAAACAAACAATTGTTACTCTTACACTGTCGACGTTACGAGCTTGGAAAGCATCGATACGTTGTGTATCATCTCGAGCCTCATGCTCTATGACTTCTGCTGCAGACAACTGTGATGAACCACATTGCAACATCTGGCGTCTGCCTCCTCACCAGCCCATGCAGCACACAAAATATGAGCGAGCAAAATGATTCATAAGACAATGCAGATATCGGCGTGCTTGGTTGACAAAAGCAAAAGAAATGCCGCTTCTGTGGATCGAACACAGTACCTCCAGAAATCGCATGTTATGCGGGACTCAAGTGAACTTCAGTCTGGCGCTCTCCCAGGTGAGCTAAAGCGGCTTCGATGGGATGCGTAGTTGGCAAGAACCAATATAATCTGTCACAATTTGCCAGTCCATCAATGCGCCATTACTACCGAGTGACGATGGCGAAAATGTCATGTTTGTAGACTCTAGTAATTCTAGAACGAGTTTCTCCGAGAACCACGGAAGTTAAATCGCAATCTCCGCAAGATCCTTGTGGATCTGCGTAAGGATGCTGGCTTGCTTCGGTTCGAAGCCCATGGCAGCAGCGCGGTCGCCCTTGAAAAGCATGTTCGCAGCAACCAGATGCTTGACCTCGCCTTCGCCAGCTTGCTCGAACGATACTTGTTTCGGCTCCGGCCTCGAAAAGAAGCCCCGCGCATGCATAGCTTTCGCAAGCTCGGTCGCCAAATCCTTCCACTGGACTCTGGAGGTCTCGAGCATGTAGTAGCGGCTGTAGGCTGTTCCTTGTGCGGGACCTTCAGCTGCGACGTCGGTGATTTTGACCATGAAGTCGATCAGGTCGAGGATGTGGATCTGCGTGAAGGCTCAGTGTGGGGTCGATGTGACGATGGTAGTCTCTCAAGGAGGACTTACGGTGCTGACTACAGCTGTTCCATCGCCAACGTATGGGACATAGCCAAGCGGTTTGGCGTTGCCAGTGAGAAGAGAGTATCCAACTCCAAGAGTTGGGGCAGAGACATCAGCGCCGCCATAGACGACCGAAGGGCAAACGATATAAGTGTCCACAGCGTTCTCCGCGCCGGCTTGGAGTACAAGAGTGTCCGACTGCCCGTTAAACATGTCCTTGTGGATGGCTTTGATATCACCCTCGTCTGCATCGTTCCAGACTTTGCTTTCCGGATTGAAGTTCCCAGAAGTGCCGTAATCGATCCAGTTACCACCACCACTCACGTGAATCAGCTTGGCTTTCGCAACGCCAACTTTGGCTTTCTGCCCAGCAATGATAGCGGCCACGAGATCGCCAGTGAAAGAGTTTCCGGCATTGACAGAGATGTCATGCTCTTTGCTTAAAGCGCTGATCTTCTCGGACTCTTCGAAAGTGCCGACAGCAATCCGATCGGCTTTGAGTGCGGCTTTGAGCTCGTTTTCAGGCTGTATGCTACGGACGTAAGCAGTTACTTGCCAGTCCGGGTGCGCCTGCTTGATAGCTTTGATGTAGGGTGCTGGCGATTCCATGTCAGTCTTGCGATCCACCATGTGAAAGTGCTGCATCATCGTCTCATACCTCCGACGTAGCCAGAAGCGCCATAGACGATGATCGAAGGCATTATTTCGGGTCAAGTATATCTAGCTGCTTGGATATCTGCAGGTCTGGGGTGTGTCGATATCGGTGGAATCGGTGTGAGATGGATGTGGCTTGGCTTGACGAGAATGCGACAGCAGAGATGAAATATATACCAGAGATAATATGGCGTATGCGTTATCGTAAAGTGAAACAAGTTGTTCAGCATATTCGAGCATGACGACCGTAGTGGCGGAGGAGCTCATCGTAACGTCCGGTCAGTCAGCATTTGGGAAGATGCACATGAACGGTGCCGTTTTAGCCGGCCACTATGGACGCCCACGCTATAGTATGTGCATTGCGCCACTAGCTTGACGCGGATACGCTCAATGTATGTTGCTGCTGATTGGAAGTAGTAGTTGTATGGGTTTGATAAGCTACGGAGCTCCGATCGGATAAGCCGTGATTGATAAGCAAGCCTGTCCCAACGAGTGACTTCTTTAGAGAGAGGCGTTGCTATCGTCTCTGCTGAAACATTGTATGGTCTTGAACTCTACGGAAATCAAGCCTCTGAATCATCGCGATACAATTGGGTTGCACATGCACCCATACACGTATGGACACTCCGGATCTGAAGTGATGATGAGCCATTCTTTTGTCGTGACGCATCAACACCCAGGACTCGTACTCGCTTCACTGGAGGAGATCTTGATCAGACACCTCAGGCGTCTTGGTTGTGTCGCCCGGCAGCTTTCTCCTCAGTCCTCTCAGACGCTATGAACAAAATGCTGCCGGTGCCCTGTCGAGTGTATGCATTGTTGAGAACCGTCCGAAAAGGCGAACCATCTCGTCGACAATGCGCGTGCTGACTTAGCCGAAGCTCGGAATATATGCTGCCCAAGTCGGGACGCGAAGAGCCGATTCCGGTATGTGCGCGAGGAGTATGAAGCATTCGACGACGATGAATGTTCGGCATATGGTGTACCATACGATGAACAACAGCGACAAGCATACCGGAGGCCAAAACATAATATTGCCTAAGATCAAACTATTATGATAGCGAGACACCCGATCGAAGTTAGTGAAGAATGCGCCAGTGGCAATGCAAAATGGTCCTGTGGCGAGTATAGTAACGCTGGCTGCACGCCACAGTACTAGTGCGGCGTGAGAATGGAATGCGCTCGCCCAGGCGATGAGGTGCAAGCCGCCATAGCACGAACTAGCCAAGGTTATTCCTGCGATGGTTCGAACGGAGCTTTCCATTTCAAAAATGATGTCAAAATGATCAATGCTAAGGCTCCAATTTGATTCTCTATACCCGAGATGAGGAGCCATCAAGTTGTCTCTGGGGTATAAGAGTGAAGCTTCTGGATGTGTCGCCCAAACTTGCGTGCAGTATTCGTACGCCCTTACTAGATGTGAAATGTCTCGGCTAGCAAACACAACAGCAATCTCGCTGCTATGTTTCAGTTCTGTACGAGAGGAGACACGAGGAATCGATGTTCTCCCCTTGGCATCCAACCGCCAGTAAGTACCTCTGACTTTCAGGAACTCGTAATGAGTCCCATCCGCAAAGATGCCGAGAGTTCTTCTTCTTCTACTTCTGGAGTATCTGCGGGCAATGATGGTTGTAGGATGGACTATCTCAAAGCATTCATCTGGTGGTGGGCGCGCTGGGATCGGGGTGAAATTTACGAGGTACTTCACTCCCTCAGCAGTCACCACCTTCTTCCCATGTTGGAGATGACCGGCACAGATCTGGAGAGCTTCCTCGCTACTGATGGTGGTTGGCACAAGGATGTCCCGCGGCTTATCCCACCAGACAAGGAAGAGCAAAAGTGCACATATGGCATGTGCAAAAACGTTCAGCTCAAGTAAGGTGATTGAGAGTGATTGAGAAAGGCGGAAGGTGCACTGAATGCAAAAATAGCCAGCTTGCCAGCATGTGAGTCCTTTTGCAAGCCAATCGGATTTGCTTTTGTCTTCTATGTATCCGCGGGAGATGTCCGGGATCAGGTGCGGTCGTATTTTCACCATCCATTCAAATAGGTTCAGGTCGATGGGGATGCGTTGTCGCATCCCAGGCATGAATTGCCGATCTTCTGGTGATTTGTCTTCGAAAGCCACACCCCCCATCACGACGAGCCAGCTGTGGACGTCGGTCCAAGCGTTTAGATGCTTGTTGTGCATTCTGGATGATATGACATCTGCAAGGTTCTGTCTATCCTCAGTTCCGGGCGAGAATAAGACCTGGGCCGCCATGCCGCTTATTGTGACAAGCCAGCCATGGATACCCGGCCATGTATGGAGCTTTCTGTCTCGTATTCCGGTCGGCATGAGATCCACAAGCTCTTGTGTTTCCTCGGCTTTGGGCGAAAATTGCGCGCGGATGTTTTGCCATGTTTTATTAAACCATCCAGAAATCCGCTCTCGCGCTGTCGACTCCTTGGGCATGAATCCTCTCCTCCTCATCAGTGCATTGAGTTTCTTCACCTTCTTCCTTTGCTCCCAGGCATTCCAGACGACTAGTTCTGGCGCGAACAAGCCTAGCACCATCCAACCTGCCTTCCTATACTTCTGCAGGTGCTCTTTTCCATATTCCGGAACGTTCAGATGGAGTGAAGTCCAGATACACAGTGACATGGTGATGAGACAGCTGGAAAGTATGCTGAATGTGCCTCGGAACTGCGGCTCTGGGTGCCACTGCGTCGGAGGCAGGACTGTGGTATTACCGAAAGGCTCCCACATGGTGCTGTGATGCTGTGAGGAAGTTGCGTTGTGATGGCTCGTATTTTGATTGCTCGTCGGACAGGTGTAATGTTGAAGTCTACTGTGGTATGAAGGGGTTGGGAGAGTGAGGTAAAACGTGAAAGGCAGCAGCAGCGCCACCATTTGAAGTACTCAGCCTGATTCTACAGTAGTAGGCTGTGCAAGCCCACTGCATCATCGTGCAGGACTGCGCGGTTAGATGAGATGCAGCGTTGCCATTGGAGTAGTAAGAGCAGCTGTCATGAAGGGAAATGCTATGGGTAAATAGTTGTGGTCAACTTTGCCGAACATAGCGTGTTGATATAGAGATAAGAGAGTGTGTGTGATATTCGCCGCGGTGCCGTACAATGGACGACACGCGAATCATGTGATGCCCTGTCAGCAACGCCTCTCTCGCCGCGCAGTAGTTTCGTGTATACCATGGTAGTGCTTCACCAAAAGTGGACTGCAAGAGGAAGTGAATGTGTCAAATGTGAGGAGGATGGTCTAAGGGAACAACAGAAGAAGGCTTCCTTGGAATAGACTTCCCGCTAATGCGATGTTATCATTTACCCCAGACTCCACACTCGATCTTGGATTAGCATGTGAGCAGCTCCTGTGCTCGACTGTCTTGGCTGATGTCTGAGCGTGCTCTCTCTCTCGGGCTCCAACCAACACCACCATCTCTCGCCCTCCTCCCCAGCAGCATCTCTTTTCTTCGCTATACCTAATATCACGAGCAGTGCGCCTTCATCATTGCGCGCACTGGAGCGGATGTCGATACAACTCTTCATCGGGCACTCCGGCCAGCGTCTCGCCCTCGACTCCACTGTCACGAGCCTCGACGGCCTGCGGGCTTGGGTCGCTCAGCATGCCGGCATCCAAGCACGCAGCCAGGTCCTGTTGACTGCCCAGGGCAAACAAGTCAGACAGCAGACTCTCCTCACAGAGACAGAGCTGTTCGTCTTCGACTCTAAGCTATTCGCCAGCAAAGAGCCCGTGAGCTTGCCTGGTGTCGATGCGCTGGACGAGGTCACTCCATACAGTCCTGGGACACCACCTGACACAATCGCAAACCAAAACGACCTACAAGCATGGCAAACGCTGTTCAGATCAAGAAAAAGCTGGGCGTCGGCGTTGTTGGGAGGGTGCAGCAAGCTTGCGACGCAGACGGAGGAATACCTTGATGAGGAAGCTGTGATCGCAAGAAGCTTGGGCGTGGCCGTGGCGAGTCTTCAACAGCACATTAAGAGTGGCGAGAAGAAGTACAACTCGGTCGTCACCTGGGCAGACGATGTGCTTCGCGAGCAAGAGGAGCATGTTCATGGCTGGGAGCGCAATCTGGATAGCCTGAGGAGTGTGCCCGCTCGGCCAGAGTTTGCAAGGTTCTTGAATCCTGTGACTCCTGTCGCTCGTCGGTCCTCTCAGCAAGGCAATACAGCTACGTTACAGGTGTTCGTCGATCTGGCCAAGACGCGCAAGGCGGCCGACTCAGCAAGGAATATCACGGAGGACTTGACGGAACGCCTAAATGGACTGCAAGCCAAGCTAGAGGAGGCTACAAAGCAAACGGACGAGCTCCTACAGGCTGTTGATCAGGTCAACAACGATACCCGATCATATATCGAAGCGGAATCAGAAGCGTCTCAGCTGCGCAGCGAGATTGAAATCGTCGTCAACAAGATCTCATCGGACTTCGAACACGTGCAATCGCTACCTCGCACACCACCGTCCGCCGTCCAAGCTTCGAAGATGGCGCTCCTGCACACGCGCAATTATCTGCCCAATCTGGGCGAGTACTGCCAGGAAATGAACGAGCTGGTTGGACGCGCTCGAGAAAGACGACAGCAAGTAGCATTGGCGGCGCTGGAACATATGCAAACGCTTTCCTCGATTGAATCCCGTCTCTCACAACTATACGCCGGTATCGAAACCTTTGGCATGCCTGAAGAAGACCAACAGTCCTTTGCCGTCCTGACATTGGTCGGAAGAATACCCTCAGTCTATGGTCAACTGCTGGTAGAATCTGTGCGCCGACGCGAGTGGGTCGCAAAAATGAAGCGCGACTCGTCAACCCTACAAGAAGAGATGGCAACATACCAGGAAGAGGAAGAGAAGCGGCGCAAGAAATGGATACGTTCGGTCGAAGATGTGGTCAATATGGACGCGCTGCAGTCTAGCAGAGTGCTTGGAATAGAACTCAGCATGCAGAATGAAGGCGGAAGCTGGCCAATGGTGACTCGCGAAGAGCTATCAGACTATCTCAACACACTGCTGCAAGTGTATGGCGAAGGTCCTGTTGCCGAGGAAATGGAGCTTGCGATCAAAGATCTGGACAAGCCAACGCGGAAGCAGATCAAGCACGCCAAAGCATTTAAGAACGGCAGCATGCACGAGGCAGCCTTTGGCGACACTTCCCTGATGCTCCGCGGCGACGAGCAGTACAAGTCGTTGCGCGATATGAACGGCCGACTTGAGGACGAGCTCAAGGGTCAGAAGAGCAGGGTACGCAAATTGGAAGACCTCCTTCATCGCTCAACGCAGATGAGTCGCGGCAGTACCGACATGTTCTCGCCTCAAAGCCTCTCGCGAAACTTGACTCCGCCTTTGGCCTCTTCACCACAACCATCAGGCGAGTTATCTAGGAATGGCTCGACTAAGCATCGGCGACTGTCTTCTACAGCGCAAGGGCTTGAAGAGAAGAAACTTGCTCGACGTGTGGTTGATCTCGAAGCTGAACTTCACGCTGCGAAAGAAGAGGCTAAGAGCCGCAAGAACTCGGATGCCGAGGCAGCGAAACAGGTCGAAGAAGCTGTTTCTACGAAGAAAGACCTCATGGAGAATATGGAAGCACAGCAGAAAGAATTTGCAGGCGAGCGCCGAACCCTCGAAGCTGAGCTCAGAGAAGCAAGGGAAAAGCTTGAAGAAGCAGAGACGGAAATTGAGCGCTTGATGGGCAGCCGTTATGACGAGAGGAGCAGCATTGATGTCAAGGTTGCAACTCTCGAAGATGAAATCGCCCGTTACAAACAGGATGCTGCTGGTCACGCTGCACGAGCAGCTAACGAGCACGATGCACGCAATAGTCTGGAGCGCAAGCTTGAGATTGAATCAAAGGCAAGGGCTTCACTAGAGGAAGAACTCCAGAGGATGAAAGCGGAGCAAGAAGAGCGCAAAGAGGCGGAAGCAGAGTACCACGAGCGTCTGACGACGGCACACACCCAACTCTCGCCCGATGCTGAAGCACCAAATGGCATCGCTGGCCTTGCAATTGCTCTTGAGGAACTCTCTAGACGTTCCGCTGCACATGCGAAAGATTTGGCAGATGCTGTGGCGTTTGCGAAGTCCGAGAACGAGACGCTGCAGGCAAATAACGACGCTCAGAAGTCAGAGCTTGCAGCCGCCAAAGATAAGCAGAAGGAGATTGAGGAAAGTGCCAGACAGTTGCAAGATCGCTTGTCTGCCGAAGAAGCCAAGTCAGCATCTTTACATCAACAGCTGGAGGACGAGCAGGATCAGCTCAAAACCCTTCGCAACAAGTTCGCGGAAGGCGAGACCGGATCTGAAGTGCTTCGTCAACGTGTCGCAGAAGAGGAGGCGAAGGTCGTCAAGCTGTCTTCTCAGCTTGCCGAGTCACAGTCCCACGCCAATAGCCTTGACGTTGAATTGACTCGCCTGCAGAAGCAACAGCAAGCTGCGCAAGCTTCGGCTGACGCGTATCTGGAGCGACTCGAGAAGCGGGCAGGCAGGGCAAAGGAGATCTCGCAAAAGCTGTACTCGCAACACGCTCGCTTCAGCCGTCTGCTCGAGCGTCTTGGCTTGGCCATCTCCTATCAGGATGACACCATGGTTGTCGAGCGAGCTTCCAAGCTTGGAGCCAGCAGCCTGACCGACCAAGGCCGCACGAGCATGATAACTTCGCCTCCGCCCACCCGCAAGTCCTCAAATGCTGACGAAAACATGGATCTCTCGATACTTCGCTGGGCCGACGCACAGTCTGCTGAAGACGAAACCACACAGTACGCCAACTTCCTGGACAACATCAACCGCTTCAATGTCGACACGTTTTCCGAAGCCATTGTTAAGCGCGTGCGAGATTTCGAGTACACTGCCCGCAAATACAACAAAGAACAGAAGGATGCTGTCAGGCGTGCGGATGCCTACAAGGATCGCGCTCAGCGTCTAAAGAGCGAAGCTCACACCAAGATTGCCGTGCGAGACTTCAAGGAAGGCGACATGGCTCTGTTCCTCCCCACGAGAGGCCAGGCCAAGGGTGCTTGGGCTGCATTCAATATTGGGTGCCCGCACTACTTCCTTGCCGAAAGGGAGGGTATGCGCCTGGGAAGTCGAGACTTTATCGTCGCACGCATCTCCAAGGTCGAGCAGAAAGTCGTGGACTTGAGCAAAACTCTACCACAACACTCCGCCGACGGCCGTAGCATCGACGAGCAGAGCGAAGCTCCCTCTTTCGATGATGACAACCCTTTCGAGCTCTCCGACGGCTTGACCTGGTGGATGGTCCACGCGACCGAAGAGCGTGGCCCAGGCGCTGCTCCAACGACTCCTGGTCTAGGTAAGAGCACCGTAGCAGCAGCCAACGTCGACGCCCGCGGCAGCATCAAGCTCAAACGAACCAGCAAGGGTGACGACGCCAGCAAGCACCTCAACAAAAGCCTCGACAGCAGACGCAGTAGCTCTACGTCCAAGAAAGGCGTCCTGGCAGTCCTAGGCGGCGCCGGCGGCAACGCAGACAACTCTTCCGCTCGCCCAAGATCCGACAGCCAGTCCTCCATCCGCCCTGCTCCCTCCGGCCCCACACCGCCCTCAGGTCTAGGCATCGTCACGCCCGTCGACGGCACCGCAGAGACAGCAGACGACCAGCGCAAACCCCTCCCCATCCCTTCCTCCTCCTCCTCGCACCGCCGCCCTTCCTCCCAAGACCCTTTCGCCCAAGACAGCGCCTCCATGGGAATCTCCCCCGGCAACAGCAACCGCCCTCCTCCACAGCCGCGCTCAAGCTCGCCTTCGAAATCCATCCGCTCGCTGCAACGGCACTTGGAGCCGCAGCAGCAGCAACAGCAGCAGCGAGAGCCCGCGCGGAAAATGTCTTCTTCCACCAACGCGCTGACGTCGCCTGCGAAGCAAGCCGCCGGCAGTGCGGGCCCGAACGCTGCAAAACAGCCGGGATGGGAGAATCTGTGGAGTGCGGATTACTCGCTTGAGAGTCCTGGGAAGAACAAGAAGTAGAAGAGGGAGGCCCTTTTTGCGAGTTGGGTTTTGGAACGATGGCAGGAGGAATATCAAATCTCTTGGGAAAGGACGGTACTTTGGAGTTTCTTTTCTTTTCCCCTCTCGTCCTATGGATTCTACCTGGTTGGCCTACGATGAAGAGTGAGGGGCACCTATTGGGCGTGAGAATCCTGGTTGGTTTTTCAATTATAATTTGCTTTCGGTGACAGAATTGGATTGTGTGGATCCTGATCAACAGCACTGGATGGCACCTGTTTGAGTGGAGGGAATATTGTATTACGGATAGTCAAGTCAGAACACTCTTGTATCTATTGTTGGAAACACAAACTTCCGAAACTCTTGCCCTCTGAAAGGCACAATCGGAGCCATTCGATACGTCTAAAGAAGACAGGGATGTAGGTTGGTTCGTAAGTTTCCCATTTCATTTCATGTTCAGCAGAGCCAACCTTTCCCTTGGCCCCGCCACTTATCTCTATGCTATGCTGCACAAAATTATCAACAAACTCTGCCGTATTGGCTGGATATACTTTTTTCTTTCTTCATCACATCTGCATCGCTCGCTCGTGAATCAAAACAACGACAACATTGCAGCAAAATCTCTGCACTTAGGTCCTGACGTCGGGTTCGACGCGGCCAATGAACTCCTGCAGCTTGAGGAGGTCGGTGGCGAGCTTGACGTTGTCCTTGAGGTACTCCTGGGCGTCGAGGCCGAACTTGCTCGAGTCGGACTCGTGCTTCTCAACGTACAGACGGATGGTGGCGCCGCTGGAGCCGGTGCCGGAGAGACGGACGACGATGCGGCTGCCGTCGTCGAACTTGACGTAGATGCCCTGGTTCTTGCTGACGCTGCCGTCAAGGTCGGTGTAGGAGAAGTCGTCGGCCTCGATGACCTTGCGGCCCGCGACGGTGGAGCCGACGAACTCGCTCTTCTTGGGGCCAATAAGCTCGTTGACGTGGGCAACCATCTTGGCGGCGTCCTCGCTCTTGCAGCCCTCGTAGTCGTAGCGAGTGAAGAAGGAGCGGCCGTAGATGCTCCAGAAGTCCTCCTGGATGCTCTTGATGCTGGGGGTGGTGCCGGTCTGCTGGCCAACGCCGGCAATGATGTTCAACCAGGCGACAACAGCCCAGAGACCGTCCTTCTCACGGATGTGGTTGGAGCCGGTACCGAAGGACTCCTCACCGCAGATGCTCATCTTCTTGGAGTCGAAAAGACCGCAGAAGAACTTCCAGCCAGTGGGCACCTCGTATGACTGAAGACCCTTCTTCTTGGCGACAAGGTCAACGGCACCGGAAGTGGGCATGGAGCGGGCAAGACCGTAGACACCCTGCTTCTTGAAGTAGGGGATGAGCTCAGCGTGGTGAGCGATGATGGCGAGCGAGTCACCGGGGGAGACGAAAGAGCCAGCGCCGTAGATCATGTTGCGGTCACCGTCACCGTCAGAGGCAGCACCAAAGTGGATCTGGTTCTTCTCGACAGCGTCGACGAGAGTGTGGGCGTAGACAAGGTTGGGGTCGGGGTGGAAGCCGCCGAAGTCGGGCTGAGGTGTGCAGTTCTGGGTGCTACCAGCGATACCAAGCTCCTTCTCGAAGATCTGGACACCGTAGTCACCGGTGACACCGTTGAGGCCGTCGAAGAGGACCTTGAAGTCCTTGTGCTCGGCGAGGAACTTCTTGATGAGGTCGAAGTCGAAGATGTCCTTGAGCATCTCGACGTAGTCCTTGGTGCTGTCGACGATCTCGACCTCGAGAGGGCCGTAGGTCTTGGTGCCGACGGTGGAGAGGTCGATCTCAGGGATGTCGGCGATCTTGTATGAGGTGATGGTCTTGGAGGTCTCGAACATCTTGTTGGTGACGCTCTCGGGCGCGGGAGCACCGTTGGCGAGGTTGTACTTGATGCCGAAGTCCTCGTTGGGTCCACCGGGGTTGTGGCTGGCGGTGAGCAAGATACCACCGGTGGCCTTGCGGATGCGGATGAGGTGGCTGGCGGCAGGAGTGGACATGATGCCGTTCTGGCCGATGAGGAGCTTCTTTACGCCATATGCGGCACCGATCTTTGCAATGATCTGGGTGACCTCGGGGTTGTAGAAGCGGCCATCACCACCAACGACGAGAGAGGCGCCCTCAGCACCCTCGGGGATAGAGTTGAGGATGGAGGCAACGAAGTTCTCGGAGTAGTTGGGCTGCTGGAAGACCTTGACCTTCTTGCGGAGGCCGGAGCTGTGAGAGAGGGAGGTGTTAGCAGGTTGTTTGGTAGGGTTGGGAGAGTGATGGGCGGTGTTTGGTGGGGCATTGACTTACGTTCCAGGCTTCTGGTCCTGGAAGGGCTTGGTCTCGACAGTCTGGACGCTCATGATTGCAATGCTATGTGTGTGTGAAGAGAGGAGGACGAGGGTGGAGCGGGAGGAAGTGAAGAAGTGTGAAGAAGGATAATGTAAGGTAGCGGCAGTGGTAGTGGATGGAAAGTACACCGGCGGTCAGGGCTGATCAACAACGCGCTTTCGCCGTAGTGGGGCAATTTGGCGGGGTGTTAGCAGCTCACCATTTCACCATTTCGGCCAGATCATCTTCGCCACCATTATTATGGACAAGGATGAGCTCGAGATGAGCTCTACCTACTACCGATGTTGGAATGGATGGCTATACTTGCAGGTGAATGGGTAGTTCATGCACTTCCTCGCCCGAGTCATGCAACGCCCAAGGTACTGCAACACCAGATGGCTTCAACGGCCCAAGAGCAGTATGTCCAGCCATTTTGCGAATCACACATAACATCATCATTGCCAACACTCCCTTTGCCATCTTGCTTCTGCGACTGGGCGAATGTCTTGTACAAATGGAAGGTTTGCAAGGGTCAAACGTACCCTGATGGCGACTATAGCCGACGTGTGGCTGCGTTGGGAAAATCTACTACAACGCTGGAGCTTTTCACGCGAGCCGTAGATTTCCTCATATTTACATCATGTGTAAATCAGATTCGAGCTTGTGTTCATTCCGATCCATCTGCTGAATAGCTATGGTTCGAATTGGCGGAGCGACTATATATGACACTGCAGAGCTGAATGTTTCTCTCGACATGATCGGCATTCGCTACTTTTTGTCGAGCTGAGCGCCACTGACGCCAATTCTCGTGTCGTGTCGATCACGGAAGTTGTAGGGTTCGACTGTGAACAGTCTCGGTGGCTGACTGGATGGGTCTCTTCAACTGCTACATGTATACCAGCATTCGAGTCTGGAGACGCCGGGCGATACGTATATGTAACTCCCTGGTGCTTGACAGATACATATTGTCCTAGATCGATCCACGATGCACCCATGATAAGATCGTGTGTGCCAGCGCATCACAGCGTATTCAAACCAGCAACGTCTTTCGAGAGGCCGAATACAACAACACTTTCCGCACTGAGGGGAAGCCTTCTAAAACATCCATAATCCCATGTATAAATTGTTGTACATGTAGGTATAAAGCACCACCAGCGCCGCGCTCAAAAATAAAAGGCACGCATGCCCATCCATTCCTCACCCCATACAAATACCAGAGTAGAGTATAGCAGAATCCTCCCAACACCGCCCTTACTGCGCAATATCGAAGCTCGTTCCGCATCCACAACTGCTCTGCGCGCCTGGAATCCCAGTGACCTTGAACTGGCTCCCAATCAACTCCATCGTGTAATCCACATTGCTCCCCTTCAGCAGCTCCAAACTCGGCTCGTCCATCACCACCTTTGGCCTATACGCTTCCCCGGCGTCCTCCTCGTTCTCGAACACCGAGTCTTCGGCTGCGTCGATGTCTTTGACGTCAATCAGGCTCATGAGGTATTGGAAGCCGTGGCAGCCGCCTGATTCCACGGAGACGCGCAGCGCGAGGTCTGGGTTGGCGTCTTTCTCGGCGATCGCTTTGAGGCGGTGGGAGGCGCGCGGGGTGATGTTGATGGTCATTGTGTTGCCATCGTCGTCTTTGCGGGGGTTGGTGACAGCGATGGCATGTCTTGGGCTGGTGGTGGAGAGGGCGCGGCGGTGGGTTGTGGGTACGGCATTCCTTTGGAGTGATCGGAGGGTTGAGCTAGGTGATTTTGCTGATTGCCATGATGGCGCGAGGAAGTCGAGGAATAGTGGTTGTTGTGCTTGGGTGTTTGAGGTGCTGAAGCTGCGGTATGAGGCGGCGGGCGCCCATGATCGTTGTGCATTCTTTGTGGTGGAGAGAGCTCTTAGGCATCTCCTTGAGGCGGCCATTGTAGTCGACATGGTTCGTGTGGTGTATGTGAGTTGGTGTATGTCGCAAGAAGCTCTTTGTGTCGCCTCCAGTACTCGATTGGTAATGCGCTGGGGGCGAAGAGCGAAGCCGGCAAAGCTCGCCGAGGCCGAAACTTGAAGCGTCACCATGCCCAATTAAGGCGAGCATCATCAAAGAAGCCTAGAACACTTTTACTTTTGATTGAAACCTACATGAAAATATATGCACTGTGTGAGAAACCATTAACACCAATCTCATTCTTCTTACATCCATATTACTTCCCGCACTCAAATTGACATAAACTTCGCTCAAACGCCACGAGCAATGTCCACGCCGATCATGCCACCAGCGAGCAACGACGTGAACTTTAGGCACATGTTTCGAATTCCCACGAAAGGCGACCTGAGGCGAAGGACGATATCAAAATCCGAGACCAACAGCAAACGAGACGACGATGACGAACCAAGCATATACCTGTGTGGCAACTCACTCGGCTTACAACCAACTCTGACTCAGAAGTACATGCAACAATATCTCGACACATGGTCAACAAAGGGAGTTTTCGGCCATTTCACAGACATCTCCGATAGCAATCTAGCGCCCTGGCTGCACGTCGACGACGATGTCGTCCCTGACATGGCGAAAATCGTTGGCGCGAAAGAATCCGAAGTCGCCGTGATGCAGACCCTCACCGCAAACTTGCACCTCATGCTCGCCTCATTCTACCGCCCGACGGAATCGCGCTACAAGATCATCCTCGAAGGCAAAGCGTTCCCCTCAGACCACTATGCCGTCGAGTCGCAAATTCGCCATCACAACCTCGCACCCGAAGACGCTATGGTGTTGATCGATCCGCCTAATCCTGCCGAGTCGCCTCTCATTCCTACAGAACACATCCTCGCCACGATCGACGCCCACGCATCTTCGACTGCTGTTCTTCTCCTCCCAGGAATCCAGTTCTACACCGGCCAGCTCTTCGACATCCGGCGCATCACAGCCCACGCTCAAGCCAAAGGCATCCTCGTCGGCTGGGATCTCGCGCACGCCGTCGGCAACGTGCCTGTGCAACTACATGACTGGAACGTTGACTTCGCCGTCTGGTGCTCGTACAAGTACCTCAACTGCGGTCCAGGCTCGATCGGAGGATGTTTTGTGCGTGACACGCACTTCCAGCGCCCTCGCCTTTCGGGCTGGTGGGGATCTAGCAAAAGCTCGCGGTTTGCGATGTCGAATCGCTTTGAGCCGATCGATGGCGCCGCCGGCTTCCAACTGAGCAACCCTAGCGTGGCGGACACGACGGCTGTGCGGGCGAGTCTGGACGTCTTCAAGCAGACTTCGATTCAAGAATTGCGAGAGAGGAGTTTGAAGCTCACGGGTGCTCTGGAAGAGGCTCTGCTGAAGAACGAGGCAAGCGATTGCTATAGCATCATCACGCCTTCGAGCACCGCCGAGAGGGGTGCACAGCTTAGCGTCCAGCTCAATCCTGGTCTTCTCGAGGCTGTGCTTCAGAGGCTTGAGGAGGAGGGTGTGGTGGTCGATGAGCGGAAGCCTGATGTTATTCGGGTTGCGCCTGCGCCACTGTATAATACCTTTGAAGACGTGGAGGCTTTTGTGCGGATCTTTGGGAAGGCTTGCTTGGATGCTGCTGAGAATGGGAAGTTGGCCAAGCACAGCATTATGGCCGAGGGAGGGAAGCAGGATAAGGGCTGGTCGGAGATCAAGTGAGGTGTCGTTCCTTCGGCGTCTCCTTCAATTAGCATGTGATTAGTAACAAGAAGTGACGACATGATAAACACAAACACAAACAATTGTTGCCTAGCCCCCGGCTGCCTTGTCATTCACTAACGTCGTGGTAGACTAAGCTGACCTCAACTACACCTCTCAACAACAACGGACCTGGCCCGTACTCTCACTGCCCCGAGACACTGGCGAACACTCATCCTCGACTGCATCACATTTCGTCGCATTTTCTCCTAGACCCAATTCTAACCCGAGAGCTCCTGGTATTGGGCATCAGAAGACGTTGAAGTCGACTTTCCTTTTCTTGGTCGCGAGACCAGCCTACAGGTCGTCAAGCTACACCCTCTCTTCTCGGACAAACGTCACCATTGTGACGCGCCTTTCTCAGCCGAGGAAAAGCGTCAGATGGATCCGTACATGGAGTGCGGACGGATGTCCTGCGATGCTCTTCGCACTGTCCACTGTCCACCCATCGACCGAGCGACCCTCCTGTTGCAGCGTCTCGCGCCGATGATGTCATTGCTCGTGGACGAGCTACGAGCAACATGAAGGGTTAGTGCATTGGGGTTATCGTCGTGAGGACAAATCGTCCGAAATGTCAACTTTTCTTCGATAAAATAGTCCAGAGTGTCCAGATTCCGGCAATATCTTTCTGAATCCATGGTCCTGTCAATTCTTTGCATTGATTTCAAATGCCCACAACCATACAGCCTTTTCCCACAAGCTTCACTCGACGTCCCGATCTAGAACTCGGTCAACGCTGGAGTGGCTTGAGGCTGAAGAGCCCGTGGCTGAGATCACACCACCATTCCCCTCCCACGTGCTGTTCGAGAACGCGAAGGAACACAGTAAGATGTGGATATATAAACGAGGCATTGTTGAGACGAATCAGATCATATCGATATCCGCAACGACCATAAAGTTGTAAACGAAATTTGATCGATTCTCGCCACTAACAATGTCTCACCTTCAATACTACGCTTACGAAGGCGCTGGCGTCCACAACCGCAAAGCTTACCACTACAATCAAGCTGTCCGCATTCCTGCTAGTGCAGACAGGATCGAATTGGCCGGTCAAGGTAGCATAGCAACATATCCATCACAAACGTCATCCACCGTGGAATTATCTCAGCTAACGCTTTACCAGGCGGCTGGGACCCTCAAACCAGCGAGGTCAAGTCCGACCTGCTAGAGGAGATCGACCAGGCTTTCTCGAACGTCGAGCTCGCGTTGAAAGACGCAGGGATCGAGGATGGTTGGAAATCAGTGTTCAGAGTCACCAGCTATCATGCGGGTTTCGACGGAGATCAGGAACGAGCGTTTGGGAAAATGGTGGCCAACTTTGATAAATATATGCCTGGGCATGCGCCGATTTGGACATGTGTTGGCGTGACTGCTTTAGCTTTGCCTCAAATGAGGATTGAGATCGAGGTTGTGGCCATTGATGGGAAGTGATGCGTGTTTATTGTTCTTTTGGAGGTTTATCGTCTTGCAGTATGATCAATTACTTTTACATGTATGTAATTGAATACTGGAATTCGACGCATGGATGGTGAGACATAACAGTGCATTTTGAACGTTAATCGTCGTTGGATTGGACTGACACTGCCTCTTACGTGACTATACGGAGCCCATGGAAACCAGGCGAAGAGCCGTTTTCCTCGATAATGTCACAGCAAGCAAATGTCTCACCACCCCATCCGCGAAAGACTGAGCTGCAGAAGCCAGCAAGCGTAGCGCAAAAGCGATACGCTTACAGACGGCGACCACGGCGACCACCCTTTCTCCTGGTGGAGTCGGAAGGAGTGGGGGTGACGTCCTCAATGCGGCCAATCTTCATGCCGGAACGGGCAAGAGCACGGAGGGCGGACTGGGCACCAGGACCGGGGGTCTTGGTAGAGTTGCCTAACGATGTCTTAGTATCCTGGTTGTCTCCTCAGATATCGTCCTCGAGTGTACTCACCACCAGTAGCGCGGATCTTGATGTGGAGGGCAGTGATGCCGAGCTCCTTGCAGCGGACGGCGACGTCCTGAGCGGCCAACATGGCGGCGTAGGGGGAGGACTCGTCACGGTCGGCCTTGACCTTCATGCCACCGGTGACACGGGAGATGGTCTCACGGCCACTGGAATCACCCAGGTTAGCCTTTGTACCATTTTTCTAAAGTGCCAAAATGCCCGCATATTCTTTCAAATTCGCAGACCCTTGGACGGGTGTTGTTCAGACGTACGAGAGATCGGTGACGTGGACGAAGGTGTCGTTGAAGGAGGCGAAGATACGGGCAACGCCGAAGACAAGCTCGCCTGGAGAGACATGTTGTTAGCGAGAGGTCCTGGGTTTTGCAATTTCTGCGTCGAATGTCGATTGTCGGGATCGCGTGTCGTCGCAGAGTTGGCGGGTTCGGAGTGTCTTACCCTCGCGGACCTGGGGGCCCAGGGAGATGTTCTCCTGGGGAGCGCGGACAGCAGCTTTCTTGGGGGCCATTTTGACGGTATTTGCTGGGGTGGTGGTGTCGAGATCGCTGAAGTCGTCCAAGAAGTCGGCCAAAAGCTGCGAAGGACGGGCTGCGGGCCGGCTGAATTGGAAAGTGCGCCCTGTGCCGAAAAGCTCGCCAAGAGTCACGTGGCTGTCTCAAGCTCTCTTCTCCTCTGCCTCGCCGCGGTGACTTTTGAATCGCGTCCGAGCACTGCCGCTTTTTTCCTCCTGCGCATCGTACATAAGCGCCTTCGTTTATCCTTCTTTCCCAACCGTCCTACTCACATCCACCACCACACCACTCTCCGCTTACGCACACCACAGCGCCAACAGGCTTTCTCTTGCGCAAGGCGCGTACGCTGAGCGCGAGGCTCGCCAATCGTCAAAATGGGCGACGCAGTGGTGGGCATCATCGGGATGGGTGACATGGGAAAGATGTACGCCCGAAGGATTGCCGACGCAGGATGGAGGTAGGTGCGAAGTCTCGCTCGAAACTGCTTGCACTCTCTCGCAACACTTATGGTACGTTCTGCCCCCTTCTCCCAACACCCTTCCCCTTGCATCCTGATGACTTGAGTGCATTTGGCTCGAGTATGGCCGTCTGGCACCAATCATGCCATCTCGGCATGGTTGACTGGGCGGCTGTCGATGATGTAAAATCTCAGCTACCTTATAATTTTTGTCTGAAAAGCAAAATTTACAACACCTCTTTACAATCGCTTGTTTAGAAGTACGCAAACTGACAGCGCTTCAGATATCCCTAGTTCTTAGACTCACTTCTTACGTGATAGAGTGCACGCCTGCGACATACCCGAGAAGTACGATGCTCTTGTTGAAGAGTTTTCAGACAGGGTACGCCGTGCACATGTCCCATCATATATAGCCTCGTTATGTAGTATGTATGCTGAGTAGTCAGCAGAAAAATGTCACAATCCTCCAGAATGGTCATCTCGTGTCTCGCAGCAGCGACTGGATCATGTATAGCGTCGAAGCTAAGAGTATTGATGCCGTTGTTGCCCGCTTTGGCCCTTCCACCAAGCAAGGTGCCATCGTTGGTGGCCAGACCTCGACCAAGGCTCCCGAGATTGAGGCCTTCGAGAAGCACCTCCCTGCCGATGTTGAGATCGTGTCGTGCCACTCGCTGCACGGCCCTGGTGTCGATCCCAAAGGCCAACCCCTCGTAATCATCAACCACAGTGGCTCGCAGCAGTCCGTCGACCTTGTCGAGCGCATCCTCAGCTGCTTCCAGTCCAAACATGTCCACCTCTCCGCCGAGATGCACGACCGCATTACCGCCGACACGCAAGCAGTCACCCACGCCGCGTTCTTGTCCATGGGTTGTGCGTGGGAAGCAAACAAGCAATTCCCGTGGGAAGTACCACGCTACATTGGCGGCATCGAGAACGTGAAGATGAACATCACCCTTCGCATCTACAGTAACAAGTGGCATGTCTATGCGGGTCTCGCGATCCTCAACCCAAGTGCTAGGCGCCAGATTGGCCAGTACGCAGAGAGTGTCACTGAGCTGTTCAAGCTCATGCTTGGTGGCCACAGGAAAGAGCTGACCGAGCGCGTCCACGCCGCCAGAGCTGCTGTCTTTGGCAGTCTCAAGAGCGAAGACGAGCTACTCTTGCATGATGAGCTGCTCGATCAGTTCAGCCTTGGCGAGAAGCCTGCACAGAAAGTGCGTAACAACCATCTCAGTCTGCTCGCTATGGTGGACTGCTGGTGGAAGCTGGGAATTGTGCCGTATGATCATATGATCTGTTCGACGCCTGTGAGTAGCCCTTGAATCCAGAATGTGTGGACTGATAGAATACTGTGCTAACACACACTAGCTGTTCCGTCTCTGGCTAGGTATTGCCGAGTATCTTTACCGCAACGAGGACTTGCTCAACGAGAGCATCGACAACGCCATCACCGACAACACACACGTAGCCGACGACCTTGAGTTTACATTTGCCGCTCGCGTAAGTCTTGCTGCATACAACCATACTCAGAGAACGCCCATCCCGCTGACTTACCATAATACAGGACTGGTCCAACCGTGTCTCTCTCGGTAACATGGAGGGCTACCGCACAAAGTTCGAAGGCATCCAGAGCTACTTTAGCCCTCGTTTTGCTGAGGCTACGAAGGTGGGCAATGAGATGATTAAGACGATCGAGGAGAACTTGAAAACTAGGAAGGAGGAGCAGCAGGCGAAGAAGTGAGGACTCTATGATAATACGAGCAACAGGAAATTACGGCTTCTGGTATAGGGAAGATCACGAAATGGAGGAGGATGTGGCTTTCCCCCTTTTCTTTCTTTTTTGACGAGACGAGAACTACAGCAGAGTATCGTGTATGATTATTGGAAAACTTACTGCGTTGTAGGCGTCACATGAGTTTGATCTTTCTGCTTTATCGAAGGATCGCACATTATTGCACTCAGCTTGGGACAAGAGTCTCAAGATAGCTCGCTGCCTGGTTACCAACCTGGACAGATCCATTAGCCGAATGCTCCGCAGCGTTGTCAGCAGCTTTCGAAAAAGGCGATCGGTCGGGATTCGCGCCTCAATCCCGTTCGAAGCTGCTGACTTGCCCTGCCGACCAGCCGACAGCGCCGGGTTTGGAAGAAAACATTCCGAGTGCGTGCAGTCCTGATCACCAACATGGAGGATTGTAAGGTAGTAATCAGCTCGCAGGTACGGGCACCGAAGCTGAGTCACCAACCCAGCATCCAGAGTATATGTGTGCGCGTGCCGTGCAGTATATGGAAGTATCATCTTCGTCACTTTCCATCTCTGCTCATACTACACTGACCAAGGCAAAACAAACCATCAACCGCGAATCCCGAGCTATCAAACAGAATCAATCATCAACAGATCAACACCAGTCGCAACATGTCTACAATGCACGCAGCAGTAGTCTCAACTTATGGCAAGCCGCCAGCCTATACTGCGGTTCCAGATATCCCGGCTCCAACTTCGTCTCAACTTCAACTCAAAGTCCTCGCTACTGGCCTACACAACATAGTACGCTCTCGCGCGAGTGGTGCTCACTACTCCAGTCCTCCTTTGCCTCAGATCCCCGGCATTGATGGCATCGGTGCAACTTCTGACGGCACCCGTTACTACTTCAACGCTTTCCGCACCGGTGGCAGCTTCGCTTCTCACATCAACGTCGAGCGGAAAGGTGCCATTCCTCTGTTGGACAATCTTGACACTGTGCAGTCTGCAGCTCTGGTCAACCCAGCTACAAGCTCTTGGATGGCCATGAAGGCTCGCACGACTAACTTGCCTGCTGATTTTACTGTCCTCATCCTTGGTGCGACGTCTGCGTCTGGCCGCCTGGCGATCCCGCTTGCTCGTGCCAACGGTGCGGCGCATGTCATCGGCGCAGCAAGAAGCGAGGCTACACTTGCTACGCTTGGACTTGACAGCTCGCTCATCGTGGCGGACGATGCCGGCAAGACCGACTTCTCATCGCTTGCAGGCGTAGAGATCGATCTCATCTTGGACTACATCAATGGTCCGCTTCCGACTGCCCTGCTGAGCACACACAAGCAGAAGAAGCCGCTGCAGTATGTACACATTGGCACTTTGTCGAAACAGGAAATGGCGCTTCCGGGTGCTGTGCTGCGATCTAATAATCTCACTATCCGAGGCTCTGGTCCGGGTGCTTGGAGCCTTGCCGAAGCAGCGCAGGAGATGCCCGCATTGCTGGAAGCTTTGGGTGCTGTGGGAGAGCAGAAGGTGAGAGTTGTGAAATTAGAGGACGTGGAGGGTGAGTGGGACAGGAAGGTTGAGGGCGAGGGGAGGGTGGTGTTTGTGCCTTAGAAAATGGTAGTGTGAGGGTGACCAGATCTGTCGATTGGTTTATTTTAGTTTGGATTTGCGATGAGGAGTTCATAGATAGCGATAAAGAGACCAAGTACAACATGCATTTCTCTACCTACACATAAAGCATCAAGATATGGTGTGATTAGTTGTGATGTGACGCCATCCGCGATCCGGAATATGGGCTTGGGCTTCGACGGTCGAGTTCGCTCGATGCGAGCATTCTCTCGACCGTTCAGTACCTCTGTAAACGTCTACTCATCAGGACGTGAAGACTTTTTCAATCCTGTCATCGCAGTGTTGGTGCCCTATTGTCCAACGTGACGTGGCAGTACAAGAGTTCCCCGCCGCTATCGCTTACCTAACGGACCCACCTTGCCCAGGACACGTTCTCGCCTGCCTCTTTGATGCTCCGGCTTTACTTCGAATCGAAACTAACAAGCTGCGTCGACCAGAAGCGTGCGTAGCTTTACACCATGGCAAACAGTGTGGAAGACGGTTACTTCGACCTGGGCTCGTTCCATCGCAATATAACCACAAGCAACGCCACAGCCCAGCTATGGTTTGACCGAGGCATGGTATGGTCATACGGCTTCAATCGGCACGAGGCATTGTCTTGCTTTGAGAAAGTCATAGAAGCAGACCCGAAATGTGCCATGGGCTACTGGGGCCTGGCATACTCAGCAGGCGCTTACTACAACAAGCCTTGGGAGCTTTACGACAAGGGGGACCTCAAGGCTTCGACCAAGAGAGCCTATGATGCCCTGCACCACGCCACTACTCTCTTGGATGAAGTGACTCTGGAAGAGCAAGCGCTGGTTCGCGCCCTTGCCGCTCGCCACCCGCAGCCTGAGCCATCAGAGGATATGGCTAAGTGGGACCAGCAATATGCCAGCAGCATGCGAGATGTGTACGAGAAATTCGGCGAAGACCTAGACATTGCAGTACTATATGCGGAGTCTCTGATGAATCTGACACCCTGGAGACTATGGGATCCCCATACTGGACAGCCCAGACCTGGATCTCGCGCTCACGATGTGAAGAAGACGCTGGACCGGGCCCTCACTCTCCCTGGCGCTTGGGACCACCCAGGTCTGCTACACCTGTACATCCACATGATTGAGATGACCCGCGAGCCAGAATTGGGTATTAAAGCGGCCGATCGCCTGCGCTTGTTGGTGCCCGAAGCTGGCCACCTCACGCACATGCCTTCTCACATTGACGTTCTTGTCGGAGACTACCGCAACGCCATAGAAGCAAATGCTCGAGCCATAGTCGCCGACGGCAAGTATCTGGACAAAGTCGGGGCCCTGAATACGTACACGGTCTACCGAGTGCATGACATCCATTCGCTGATCTATGCGGCGATGCTCTGCGGGAAATCTGAAGTAGCTCTGGAATACAGCACACGACTAGAAGAAGCTTTACCCAAGAGCTTGCTCAGCGTCAGATCTCCACCGATGGCAGAATGGCTAGAAGCATTCCTCGGCGTGAAATCCCACGTTCTCATCCGCTTCGGCAAGTGGGAGGAGATCCTGCAGCAGCAATTTCCTAAGGACGCCGATTTGTACTGTGTGACTACTGCGACGCTGCACTATGCTAGAGGCATTGCGTTCGCTGCGACGGGAAAGATAGCCGAAGCACAAAAGGAGCAAAAGCTCTTCAAAGAGGTTCAGGCGAAAGTACCAGACAACCGATACGACTACCCAAACAAGTGCGTCGACGAGCTCAAGGTCGCCGAAGCCATGCTCGCAGGCGAAATCGAATACCGTCGCGGGAACTACAAGCTCGCCTTCGAACATCTCCGAGAGTCCATCAAGCACGACGACAATCTACTCTACAGCGAGCCCTGGGGCTGGATGCTGCCAACTCGCCATGCATACGCCGCCTTGTTGCTCGAACAGGGGCACGTGGAGGAAGCAGCGGACGTCTATGCCGCTGATCTCGGCTTCGACGACTCGCTGCCTCGAGGCCATCAGCACCCAAACAACATTTGGGCACTGAAGGGAATGCATGAGTGCTTGACCCGATTAGGGAGGCTGAAGGAAGCGCGCATGCTGGAGTTGCCGCTCAAGCAGGCGCAGGCTGTGGCTGATATCGATGTTGTGTCTTCGTGCTATTGCAAGACCGAGAATGCAACCGAGTGCGCGAACGGCTCTTCGAAGGGAAATGCGAGCTGCCACATACAATAAAACAAGGAACTGTATAGGGAGAGGAAGAGACTCTTCTCCGGTATACTGTATGGAGACATGGAGCCAGCTCCTGTATTTGAAGCAATTTAATCGAAGGCAAAAGTAGTTGTGTGTCAGGAACAGTGCAGGAAAGAAAATGTTACCATGTGTATGCTCTATATTCTATTATTCCATCCAAGAACAAACCCCTCTATTTATCCCAAATCATAAGCGAACTTTGACCAGCCTCGAATCTTTGCACCATACTTGTACAGGAACACCGTCGCCGGCACAAGCGCAAGACACAAGAAAGCAAGCAAGCTGGTAGCCCACTGCGTACCCAAATCGCGGTACATAAAGGGTGCGAACAAAGGAAAGACGGCAGCAATGAGACTGCGCACGAAAGTGTTGGCGGCCAAAGCGGAGTTGGCGTCGAAGAGGTAGACGTCGATGAGGTAGATGACGGCGGGCATGAATACCATGATGATCTGGAGGATTGGTTAGCTGGGATATGATGCTGGAGTTGAGTGAGGGTGTACTTACACCACAGCCGATAAAGACACCGCTGATGATTTGAGGCCAGGGGTTGATGCTGGGCTGAGAAGTCCAGGCGAACCAAAAAAGACCGATGACCAGGATGACTCCGCCTGCTATCATCGGAGGGAGACGCTCTTCCGGGATGACTTTCTTGGCCTTGGTGAACTTCGGTGTGAAGATCACCTTGGTCTCCCATGTCAGAGTTGCACATGCGATGAGCACACCGATGAAGATCGCAATGAACGGTAGCGATGCAATTCCAGTCGCCATCTGGCGATCTAGCTGGAAGCTGTATGGGTATGCGAAGAAGATCAGGTACAGGATGCCGTACACCAAGCTGATGTAGATAGTCATGACGATCAAGATAGGCTCCTTGATCATCATCTGGACTGGTTTGAGACCGTACTTGCGGAACAGGAAGCTGAAGTGTACTGGGTCTTCATCTTGTTTGGTGTGCAGGGCCCAGTTGCGTGTCTCTTGACGAAGGCGGTGCGCTTTACTCTTGAGGATAACTGCAGGGAAGGTCTCTTTGACCGTGGGCAGGGCGATGGCGTAGAAGAATGCGCCCATGATCATTGTGAACCAGCCAGTCCAGTGCCAGCCAAGAGAGGTGTTCTTGACAGTGTACTCGCCAACGATAGGACCGACTGCAGGTCCTGCGAAGACTGCTGCTGCATACGCCATGGTGGCAACGCTGCGATCGATGGGGTTGAAGAGATCGACTGCCATGCCAGGCACGATCGCAAGAGTAGAACTTCCAAACGCGCCGCCGAAGAAGCGACACACGAATATGGTTTGAAGGTTGTTCGCAACGCCGATGGGGATCTGGAAGATGATGAACCCCAGCATGCCAATCATGAGAGGTCTACGACGACCATATAATTCCGACAGAGGACCGAAGACCAGAGGACCCAGTGCGAACCCGACAACATAAAGCGTTACTCCCAAGATCATGACCTCTTGACTAACGCCGAATTCTTCGGCTGTGACAGTTGTGGCAGTCGACCAAACCGAACTGCCGAAAGACACGACGAAAGTCATGCAAGCGAGGATCATTATGGTATACCATTTGAACTTGCTGCTCCAGTTCTGGGGGTTCTCTGGATCCTGAGGGCCGTCCCAATCGACTAGGTCGCTTGCTTCTTCATTTGGTGGGGATGGAGGCAAAACAGCGCCTTGTGAAGTCGATGTTTCGTGGATGCCATCATCCTTCTCTCCATATTGTTGGTCGTCAGAGTCGGCCTTGTCCGTCTTTATGGAATCGGAAACGCTATTTTGACGAGTGTAAGTGTCAGGTACTGCTGGCACCTCAGGCACATCGGAGCTTCTGTGCTTGATGGAGTTGGTATATTTGACAGAGTTGACGATCGTAGGCGTTTCCGAGATCCGGTTACGGTTGGCTTCCAAGTCGTGATTGGTCTCCATAGTCTGCAATATCACGGCCAAGGTTGTGGGCAAAGAAGGAAACGGTTACACAAAGGGCGAGCGAGTACCATGATAGATATCAGCGCAATACACAGGCCAGGCGGCCAGGGGACAGACAAATCGACGAGGAAAAGCCGCTCCATCAATCACTGCATGCACAGTACTCACGACATCCCGTGCGATAGCTACAATGAGGGTGAAGTGGAACTCATGGCGCCATCAAGGCCCACGGACTCAGAGCGATATCGTCACGAACTAACGTGCGCATACCTCTTCGGTCGCGCAAGTGACCGTGGCATGCAAAGGCCGTTGAGATCGATGCGAAAGCTTTGCTTCTTCGTTGGCTGTTTCGACACGGTCTGACTCGGGATTTGCAAAACCGTTGCACGTTCGAGTTGTTGCACTGAGGTTATGACGATCACGACGCAAGGCTGGTGGGTTTTCCTCTAGCAACCGGAATTCTGGGACGGGTCTCGGTTCTCCCCGTGCAAATCATTGAGCGGTAAACGTCCGGCAGATCGACCGAAGCGATTGGGTTGTGCGATAAAGCTCCCTGTGCCGCTATGATGTGCGAGCCTCTCTCCTGAACGAGAAAGTGCACATTGCTTTCGCTGCTTTGGCGGCTCAACCGTGAGCTCACGACGCATCATGCCATTCAACGACTGTGCGCGCCCGATTTTCTATATTCTGGGACACGTTCCTGCCATGCAACATTTTGAAGCCGAACCTTGGAAATGTTATTCGTTTCTGCGCCATTTTGCCCCTAATCTCCAAAAAGCTTTCGTGTCTCACCACGCGTGAACTCAGCAGCCAGCAAAACCAGACCATCCGCATTTTGAGAGACATCAAATGTGTTGTCGCATCTGGTCGCGCGGCACTACTTGAAAATATTGACCAGGCTGTTGTTCGCTACTGGCTGCTCCAACACCAAGGCGTTAATCTTGCAGGGCTCGAGGAAGTGCTTGTACTGGCCGTATTGGATATTATTACACGCGCAAGCACGCTTCTTCCAAGCTCTGCTTGTTAGCCGACCTCGTCCTCACCGCACACCATCACCACCACGTTGGCTCCCAGGCGGGGCATTGATGAGACTTGCTCTCAACACTAGTTGGGCGCGTGCCGAAAATATTGAATCGCGCAATCTTTTCAATCGCTCGGCTGCGATTTTTGGTGACCCGCCTGCCTACTCGCCGATATCTGTATGCTGACATACACAACATTGCTATACAGGCATTGCGTACCACATACACTACTATAAATGGGTGCAGTACCTTGTCCCTGGCCTTTGTGTCGTGAAGGGACCTCGGCATCCCGATTTAAGTTCGTGTTCAGGCCCATAGCTTGTCCGGTCGAACAAGCTTGGTCCGGGTTACGGACGTTAGACTTCGCAAATATCGGTGTGACCGACGACGTCTTTGAACGTAGCATATAACAGTAATCGTGGCGCATCGTCCTTCTCGTGGTAGTAGAAGTACACAATCCATCGAAAAGCAAAACATGGCAAGTATTAACGAGCACCTGGACAAAATCGCCGTCAACGGCGACTCGCGCATCCGTCGCGAGTCTGCAAACATTAACGGGAAGACCTATGGTATGCACTTGTATAGTCCGATGTCCACGATGTCTCAGTTCTGACCGCCTACGCAAAGGATACCTGATCGCTGAGCCTGAAGCTGCATTCACACGCACCCTGTTCTTGGTAGGTCTTTTCGGCAGGCCAAAGCTTCATGGCGTGATTTTGGAGAATTGGAAGAATGTTTGACTGATAATAATAAAGATTCATGGCTTCCCAGACCTGTCTATGGCATGGAGGTACCAGATTCCACTCTTCCTCAAGCAGGGTTTCCGCGTAGTTGCCCCTGACTGTATCGGATATGGTCGTTCGGTAAGTGTGGCCTTGCAAATCACTATGGGGCTATAAAATGCTTAATGATAGCCATCCAGGATGCTCCGACCGACTCCATTGAGCCATATACTTTCAAGTCCCACGCTGTCGATTTCCACGAGCTCTGCAAGTCTCTAGGCTGCGAGAATGTGGTTGTTGGTGCACACGACTGGTGAGCTTCAGCAGATGCCACGAACTTTGCACCGTCCTGGACTAACGATGATAGGGGCTGCGCCATCGCTTACCGCTTCGCACTGGAGTACCCATCATTTGTGACTCACCTCTTCACATGTGCAGTTCCTTACCTGCCCACCTCGGAGAACTACGTTCCGCTCGAGACTGTTGTGAAATTCCTGCCTTCTTTGGGCTACCAACTACAGTTCGGCAGTAAGGAGGGTCTCATTGAGTCTCACACAAAAGACAAGACCGGCATTCGCAACTTCCTGAACGCTCTGTATGGAGGTCGTACGGCTGATGGCAAGGGTGCCATGACTCCGGAGAACGGTGCAGACCTTGAGCTGATGCCGACACTTGGCCGCTCGCCTCTGATCAGCGAGGACGAGCTGAACTACTATGTGGAGGAGTACTCAAGACACGGCCTTCACGCACCTTGTAAGTGCCTCCCTTGAGGCCATCATCCGTGTCATTACACTCATCGTCCATGAACTAATGAATCAAAGGCAATTACTACCGCAACCGTCAGGCCAACTTCGAGGCCGACCGACCCTTGTTGGCGATTGAGAACGGCACCAAGATCAAGTGCCCAACTCTTTTCGTGCGGGCTCTCGGCGACACCATCGTCACTGACGAGCTTGCCAACAAGATGGGCGCGAACGTCCCGGAGCTGACCGCCAAGAATGTCGATGCCTCGCACTGGCTGCTTTGGCAAAAGCCAGAGGAGGTCAACGGCATCATCTCCGAATGGATGCAGGAACAGGGTTTGATCGCTGCTGCTAAGTAGATGAGTGTATGCAATCAGCAATGAACAAATGAGCCGCCGAACATTGATGATCTTCCTGTCCAGAACTGAGATCAGAATCAAGTCACAATCGTTCTGCGTCCTGTAAGATGAGGTAGGTGGTCAATCGTCAGGTGACGTCACTTTGACAGGTACACGTGATGAAGAGAATAGCACGCGTCTGAACTAATGACCTTATTCACAACTGAGGTTCCAGTCGAGAATGACAAACATCAGTATCAGCTGCGAGTAAGATGCCTTCCCAATGCTTAGCAGAGTCTAGTTGCTGACAAACGCAGCCTGAGTTCCTCCACGTACAGCGTCCCCACCATCTCACATCATCGCTGCCCAGCCAAGTTGCAGGTCAATGGTCTCCACAACCTCGTCTCATTCACGGCTCAGATTATGTGAGCATTGGTTTCTAATGCTCGACGATTGATGCAAAATATAAATGATGTCGCCAGCTCGCAACCTCAACATATCCTTCATTGCAACCTAATCAGACAAAAGTGACCTAAAAGACAACATGTCCCCGTCTATCCCGACAGCAAGGCGAGCTTTCCGACGAACCGATGACTACACGCCTGGCGCACCAAAGCTCAGACTTGTCACAGAAGACCTGGCTCTTCCGCTGACCCCATCGCAAGTACTCATCAAAGTCCACGCCGTTGCGCTCAACTACCGTGATGCGAATATCGCCAACGGCGGCAATCCTTGGCCAGTAACACCTCACGGCATTCCCTGCAATGATGCCGCTGGTGAAGTCGTCGACAAAGGCGAGCAAGTTCGATATCTGGACATTGGTGACAGGGTAGCACCCATCATCGATACCGAGAACTTGACTGGCCAGGAATCGACTCGGTCGTGGCTTGCGGCCGATGAAGATGGCGTTCTGGCCGACTACATCATCTTCGATGAAAGGACAGTTTGCAAGCTGCCCGACTATCTGGACTGGACTCAGGCAAGCATCATACCTTGTGCTGGTGTCACTGCTTGGACGGCGATGAAGGATTTCGGGATCGGAAAGAGTGTACTAATTCAAGGTATGCTTTGTCCGCGCATTCCGAAAACATGTGCTGATGACAGCCAGGTACTGGTGGTGTGAGCATGTTCGCATTGAAGCTGGCGCGTGCGGCCGGGCTCAAGATCTTCTTGACTTCGTCCAGTGATAAGAAGCTCGAGGACATTAGTGAACGATTCCCCGGACCTCCGATTCAAACAATCAACTACTCGAAAGTCCCCGAGTGGCATGAAAAGGTGCTGCAGCTGACTGATGGTGTCGGTGTGGACCTTGTGATCGAAGTCGGTGGTGCAAGTTCGCTCTTGAAGAGCTTGAAGTGCACTCGTCGCGGAGGCACTGTGAGCCAAGTTGGGTACTTGAGCAAGCAGGCTTTCGACGATGCGCCGGAACTTCTACCGACTATTATTGACAGAAGAGTGTGTTTGAGGTGAGTGACCTGGTGATATGCAATCCCAAAGTGGAGACTGACTCCTGGTGAAGGGGAATTAACGGAGGTTCCAAGATGGACCTTGACGACCTATGCGCCGCGCTTTCTGCGGCAAGAATTGACTTCGATGATATCGTTGATTCTGTCCAGCCTTTTGACAAGGCCGAAGAAGCCATTGAGAGTGTTTGGCAGGGCAAGGTGGTAGGAAAGCTGGTGTTGCAGCTGTGATATGCACACTTCCGTATGGTCCTCAGAACCGCTTACCTACCCGATTGACCGAGCTGTATAACATGCTCTCAGATGCCTGCTACTGTATGTACATTGGTCTGTTCTCAACGAGTCCGAAATGCGATGGTGTTGAAATGCACATGAAAGGCCATGTAATTCGACCCTCATGGCTCTAATTGACTGGCGTGCTCTCTTTGTTGTTGGTTCGCTCACAGACAATGCCGTATCGCCATTTAATGCAACCCGTGCTTTGTCGTTGGTAATTCCCGTCCCTTTGCTTTGTCCATCTATATCGGGTTAATAGTCGCCTGGCCACAGCTGACCTCGACTGAACATCAACTACTTATCCAACAGAGCAACGCATTTGTACCCTGCTATTCACAAACGAGCACGCAAACGAATCGGATTCTACATTGCGATATCAAAACATGTGTCTCCCTCCTAAAGTGGCATTGGAGAAGGCCGAACACAAGAAGTTCAATGTACAAGAGTTCTGGGACCAGCATTTCGGCGAAGAAGGCGATGATAGCTCAGATGGCGAGAGCTCAGACGAGGAAGGACCGAGCCACGAGCCCAGGGCGGACCCATACGACGAGACCGCAGGCGAAGACGATGAGAACTCAGAAGATGAGAGCTCAGAAGATGA
The DNA here is from genome assembly GCA_035771495.1 of Cladosporium oxysporum. Lineage (NCBI taxonomy): Eukaryota > Fungi > Ascomycota > Dothideomycetes > Cladosporiales > Cladosporiaceae > Cladosporium > Cladosporium oxysporum. The sequence continues at coordinate 1,644,203 of JAWNKS010000009.1, forward strand.
GAATCCAGAACACGGGAGCTCAGATGGCGAGAGTTCAGACGAGGAAAGACCAAGTCACGAGCCTGGGAATGATCTAGATGACGACGCCGCCAGCCAAATGTCGTCGGATGGTGAGCCACCGCCATTGAAGCTGAACTACGACGCACTGAAGCACATCACCGACCACTTCCTTCCTGGTTCACACGGTGCTTGTACAGACATCACCACTTTGGATTGTGGTTACTTCTACGAAGAGCGCTTGCTACACTTCGAAGACGGCTGGAGTTGCTTTGGTCTTTTCGCTCGCGATCCCAAGGACAGGATCCTCGACCACATGGAGAGTTCCTTAGCAACTATGGAATACGTTCGTGCTCACATAACCATTCCTGTGCCGCAGGTATACTTCGTCAACCATGATGAGAATCATGTCGTTGGTTCAGCTTTCCTGTTGATGGAGCGCATGCCGGGTACTGGTGAAACGCTGTGCGATGTATGGGACGAACTTAGCCGCGAGCAGAAAATCGGTCTCGTAGGTGACGTTGCAGGCATACTTGGACAGCTAGCTGAGCTCCGATTCGACAGCATCGGATGCCTAAAACAAAACGGCACAGTGGGCGCATTGCTGAGCATCAGGAACGAGGCCAGAAGGCTTGGTGATCAACCTGTGACGTCGATGAAGGAATACATCTGTGCCTACATCAACGAAGACGGTCCAGATCGATCGGAAGACGCGAGAGGGTACTACCCGGCGATTAAAGAAGAGCTCTTTGCCTTCCTCGACATGCTGGGCGACAACCCTACCTTGCGCGCTCCTTATCGGTTGATTCATGGCGGCTTCGAGAGCTACAACCTCTTAGTTGAGCGCAAGGACGACGTCGTGCGCATCTCAAGCATCGTCGACTGGTACTATAGTCGCACTGGCCCGCTGTACCAGCTTTGCGAGTATCCCCAATTCATCCGCGACCACGACTACGAAGGCGACGAAGAGGACCGCAAATTCAACAAAGTCCTGCGGAAACACTTTGTGGCTTCGCTAGCAAAATGTTTCCCTCGCGGCTCGGCAGATCGGGAACATGTGAAGCAGAGTTTCAGGGAGAAGAATTATGCCTTGAATCGCTTACACGATATCTTCATGTACCGTGCCGCGGCGCCGGACCAAGAAGAGCCAATGGTTAGAGACTACTTGAAGGGTCTCAGAGGTGAGAGCAATGGATATCTCACCAGGGCGTACGGAGGCATCTGGGACTGGGAGCCTGACTCTGAGCCTGAAAGCGACTGGGAGTGAAGTTCGTGTGGCGGTCGACGCTGCCTGAGAATGAGAGTCCGGTATCAATTGATTTCAAACTAGTCATCAGCGTGCTTCTGCCAGTGTGCTCATGTAGTGAGAATTAGTGTTCAACATCCTTGTAACCGTAAGCATTCATCACGTTCCAACCTTGTTTGCTTGAATCTACAGTAGTAGTTCTCGCTGTGGTCCTGGCCATCCAAACTTTGAGAAATCGATAAGCCTGATGTCTCAAGAGGCCAGACTTTTGGGAAGATGACTAGAAAGGGAAAGATAGAACCGATAGACAACACGAGTGTACTTACAGCTTCAAGTGGAACCTTTAGTAAATGATCAAAATTTCCATTCTTATTTTCGCTACGCCAAAAGAAACCTAAGAGAGCCACAGCACGGCTCATCTGCAAAGTCATCCCTAAGTATCGCCAACGCGAGATCATACCATCTCCAAAAACATCAAGAAGCAAAAGCGAGACATGTGCACAAAACAGTGCGAAACAAGCCGCCATGACGACCAAAAACGAGCGCAAGAGTGGACAAATCCTCCGTCAGTGTCTTGTCTTGGGCTTCTTCCTACCATTCGTCTGCTTAAAGAAGGCAACGTCACTACGTTTCTTTGCTGCCTTCTCGTCGCGCTTGCGCTGCTCCCGCTGCCTTTTCTCAGCAGCCTTCTCAATTACCTCGCAAGATTTGCAGACTTCACCAGTCCCCTTAAACCACTTGGCGTGGGGCGAGGCAGGTGTGCCCTCGCAAGGCTTTTTGTGTTCACACAGACCTTACTGGGTGGCCCGTTTGCCGTTGCCTTTCGAGCCGCACAGCTTACAGTGATGGATGTCTCCCGGGTGAGGCATGGCTGGCGGGAAGCGGTCGTGCTTCTAGGTGAGTGCTATGATCTTCTGTAAGACTGGTGGATCTGTCTTAGACGATCTAGCTTGTTCCGCTTGCGAGAGTCACGGCGAAGTGATTTTTAACGCTGTACTGGTCCGAACTGGATACAGAGAGGAAGCTAGAACAGCCATGTTTAAAAACTAAGGGGGAAATGAGCATGCGTGTACAGAGGCCACGACACATGTTGTGTGTTTCAGTGGACGACGCTTCAGACGAATCCAGTACAATGAAGATACGTGAAGTGGCGTCCTTGGGTCACTACGAAGAAGTGATGGTAAGGAGCAGTAGACAATAGCAACGACTCAGCATGGACCAGGCCAAGACGAGAATGAGCCAGTACTCCATGCTTAGTGAATGTGAATGGAGGGTCAAGCTGACGAACTTCTATGCCATTAGTTTTACATATGCACCACTCCAGTGCCTGAGCCGCCGTCGTAAGGTATTGCTTAAGCATAGAAGTTGACCGTGTCCTGGACCACCATATTAGTACGAGATCACAGCGAAAGGATTCACAGCGGAAAGGATGGCTTACCTTCTTCTTCGCCTGGACTTCGGAGATCGCATCAACGTAGTGCTCGTGGCCGATCTTGCTTTGTCCTTTCCTGAGCGCGATCATGCCAGCCTCCACACACACAGCCTTGAGCTGGGCACCACCAAACTCATCCGTACTCCTTGCCAATTCGGGCCAGTTGACAGCGTCGTCGACAGTCATCTTTCTGCTGTGAATGCGCAGAATTTGTGCGCGAGCCTCCTCGTTCGGCAGAGGGAATTCGATCTTCCTGTCCAGACGACCAGAACGGAGAAGAGCGGGATCGAGGACGTCGATACGGTTGGTGGCCGCAAGCACCTTGATGCGGTCGTCGGAAGCGAAACCATCAAGCTGGTTCAGAAGCTCCAACATGGTGCGCTGGACTTCACGGTCACCACTCTTGTCGCTGTCGAAACGCTTGGTGCCAATGGCGTCCAGCTCGTCGATGAAGATGATTGAGGGTGCCTTCTCCTTTGCGAGGGCGAAGCAGTCGCGCACGAGCTTGGCACCGTCACCTATGAACATTTGCACGAGCTGAGGGCCAGCAAGCTTGAGGAAAGTGGCTTCGGTTTGCGCAGCGCAAGCACGGGCAAGCAAAGTCTTACCAGTACCGGGAGGGCCGTACATCAGAGCGCCTGCAGTGATTGTCAGCTTGCGATTCTGTCCTCCCAAAATTCAGTTGCATTCTTACCCTTGGGCGCCTTGATGCCGATCTTCTTGAAACGCTCCGCCTCCTTCATCGGCCACACGACAGCTTCGACAAGCTCTTCAATCTGCTTGTCCAGACCACCCACATCTGTGTACTTCTCTGTAGGCTTCTCATCAACCTCCATGGCCTTCACTCTGCTGTCGTACTCCGCGGGAAGTGTGTCAAGAATTAGATATGAGTCCTTGTTGACACCGATCAGATCACCGGGCTTGAGCTTTTCGTGGTCTACAAGACCAATGAGAGGAAGGAAGATCGTCTGGCGGGTGGAGGTCTTGATGACGGCCGATTTGCCAACACGAGTAGCATCAAGATCGATATTTGCGCCCTCCTCTGCTGCCTCTGCAGTCACGTCGAGGTCAAGGATCTCCACAACGTTGCCGACCAGGTAGGGTAGTTGTCTGTAGTAAAGGACAGGTCAGCGTCCGCCACTGCAAGCACCCGCATCGCCTGTTGCGCGCCCAACTCACCTGTTGTTATCGATCTTGTCCACGTTGTCCTTGATCTTCTCGTGCATCGCGTTCTTCTCGTGGGTCAGTCGCTGGTACTCGCTCTTCATGATCCTGGTGTCGTTCTCCAATAACCGCCGTCTGGAGATGATGTCGCGTGTGCTTGAGTTTAGGATCTCCATGTCTATCAGGTCATCCTCCTCGTCCTTCTTCTTCTCATCGGCATCTTTCATGTCGGCATCGCCGCTGCCATCAGGCTTCTGACTCTTGTCGTTCTGCTCTTCTTCCTTCTTGCCATCGCGCTCCAGGTCATCGAGATCCTCGAGGGTCGACATATTTGCTGAGTGAGACTGAGTAGTGTGTCGAGAGCGAATTTGTGGTTTGGATGGAGTATGGCGTGGTCAATTGTTGGTGGGGTGGTTGTTTGATGTTAGGCGGTGATGGCGTGCGTAGTAGTGGTTGCTGTTCAAGTCGACCGCTGACGAAACGCCGACCGGGAGCTCAAGCACAGAGCCGCACGGGGAAACTTCGGGACTTCCCAGTGACGCTCTCCTTCACCTTTCACAAGCAACTGCTTGCAATCTATGTACAACAAAACGTATATAACCAATGTGAGCTAGGCTCGATAGAATTCAATTTTCAAGTTCGAGGAAAATTCGACAAGAAGCAGCTGGAGCTGGTTGGACCTGCCGTACTTGTCTCGTCCACGAAGACCCATTCTACCATGGCACATCCTCAAAAATGGTACTGTACGATACGAGAATGAGCCGTACATACCTCGACAGTACTCACACATAGTACCTTTGCGCATCTCCTTGATGGTTTCGCCAAAGCTCAGCTCAGTACTTCGGGCCTGCAATATCTGAGGATGGGAGACTCTCTCATTACGTTAGGCGTATAAAGTCGCCTCTAGAGTGATGAACATGAGAATGGTATGTTTCTACTTCCGATGGGCTAACAAAAGCAACCTGTATGCGTACACATAGCTAAGAGGTAAGGAATCGTCCTCACATCATCAGAAACATTATCGCGAACTGCCTTCCAGCTCGGCAACTTCTCTGCCCTGCATCTCCTTCGGCGAGAAGGCACCACCCCAAAGCTCCTGGCGTCTAGTATCCTCCATCTCGGGTCGTCTTAAATACATCTCGTACAAGTCTTCCTTTCGTTGATCTTGCAGTCCAGCATCGGGCCTCTTGTCCAGTGGATATTGCTGGGCGTTGGCCGCAGCTTGTGATCGTGCGCGACGTCTCTTTCGCCAGATCAACCACACGGCCAGACAAAGGAGTGCGACGACCGCTACTGCCCCGACGACTATGCCTATCCATGCACCGGTTGTCAGGCTGCTTTCTGATGATGATGGTGGTGTCGAGGCTGTCTCTGCTGGCGGATTATCATCTGTATGCGTGGTTGACACGGGGTTCAGAGCTCCTGTTGACGTATGCTCTGTCGTCCGTGTGATTTGCGTAGCTGAGCCGCTTGTGGCAGCTGCTTGAGTCGCAGATACGGACTGTGCCGCCTCAGAGGACGAAGTCTTGTCCGCAGGCTGTGATGAGTGAGTCGATTCTTGCGCATCTGTCGATTGCATTGTCTCGATGACTACTCCCATCGAAGATTTGGCCACTGGTGAAAGGGATTGGAGTGCCAGCTCTTGTATATCACATCTGACTGACGTGGTGGTAGCATTGTAACCTTTGGCGCACGTTGTATATTGCGGACAACAAGCCTGGTCAACTCCAGGACCCAGCTGAGAACATTGCACCGCTCCAGGCTGACCGCACGCGGAGCTTTGCAAGTCGATGTAGCATCCTTCATCACTAACACACGTCAGCTAGTGTCATGGGGACTACTTGGTAGAGAAACCTACGCTTCGGTACAGCACCATCCAAGACCCATGTGCTGTTGACATTGTGGATAACTTTGTTTCTCGTTCACACCTGATCATATGTGAGTTGCTGCGTCGCCGGCATGGCGATGTGGTTTCAAACCTACAGCATAACGTTCTTCCAGGTGCACATATTGATGAAAGCCATCCATTCCCGAACGCGTTTGTGCAAAGGTCGTCTCTTCTGGATAGTAGCACTTCGAATCCAGGATTCTGTAGTCGAAAGCCGTTGGCAAACGCAGTTTGGGGCATCGATTCCGATCGCTCAAGATTGGTATCATCCGAACGTGCTGAATGCCCTCGTACGCTGGCCATACGTCCAGGCCGGAGTAAACGGATGCTTGGTAAGGTATGAGTAGATTGTGGTACAAAGTTCGACAGTGCGAGCAGGACGTATGGCAGTTGCCAGCAAGGTGATCTAATGACCCATTATTGCGGCACCCGCAGCGATGCATGCTATCACACTTTCGGCATGTCTATTTACTGCATTTCCAAGCCAGGAAGCTGCATGTGGCGGTGTCTATGCAGTATTTCGCTTCCCAAGCCACTCACAATGATTTCCTAGAGTGTCTCCATACATCTGTCCTTCTTGTCCTGCCATTTTACCCTAAGCGCCAGGGATTCGAGATCCGCCCAGCCGTTGAGCCGCATGCACGCCCAGCCTAAAGGCGCATCCTTCCATCGTTGGATTGGCCAGCAACCCTGCTGTTAAGAACCAGCCTGTTTTTGTTCTTGAGCGACAATGCTCATGTTGCCTTTTCGTGGCGTTCGCAACCAATGTTCATCTGCGGCGCAGCAAGGTAGCGCCGCTAACGCCCAATTCTCCGTACACGAAGGATTTTTACGCTGTTTCACCCGCTGTGCCGCAATCAATCTGGCGAAGATCGTGCGAACTCTACAGGCTGGATAAGGGGCGCTTAGTTTCGCTTACGTCGAGGTGGGTGCGCGTCAACATGGGTGGTCTGCATGTTTGCCGCCGACTGTGTGACTACGAGTGCCATATTGGCGGTGCTTGCCGTGCGTCTTTCCCGCAATACACACAAGACGTGCACACTGTCCAACACATCTGGTTGCGCGACCATGGATGATTGATTTGCGTCCGGACTTCTTCGCAATGTATTCTGGGAATCAGCGCTTTGTCAAACTTCTTTACCTGTCTGCGGTTTGCGCATTTGCTTTCGTCTTGGTCTACAGAACGAGTATCTCATGGCCCGATGTGGCAGGATCATTACAGCCGGACTGGCCGCCTGTGGGCCATGACCATGATACAGAGCCAGAAGCCATTGAGGAGCCTGCTCCGGAACGAATAATGCTGGTGGTCGCCAGCCAAACAACAGATAACACGACATGGCTAGAAGGGTGTTTTCCATCTTGGGAGAAATCAGTCTACCTTACCGATGCGCCTTCGAACCTCAGCGTCCCCGTGAACAAAGGCCGGGAGAGTATGGTCTACCTAACGTCTGTCGGTACCGCCATGATTTCCAGACCTAATGCTGACACCCCCGAAGTTACATCATCGACAACTACGACAATCTCCCATCACTCATGATTTTCCAACACGCCAACAGATATCAGTGGCACAACGACGATCCTCTGTACGATGGCCAACGGATGCTGTCGCGCCTCCAACTGCCTTTCGTGAAGACCCAAGGCTACGTCAATCTACGCTGTGTCTGGACGCTCGGATGCCCAGCTGAGATTCGGCCACTCAAAGAGTTCATAGCTCCATCACCAGACGATGCAGAAGTCTCGGAGGAGGCCAGAGCTGGTGCTTTCTACAAGCCAGCCTTCGAGGAATTGTTCCCAGGCGTACCTGTGCCGGAGGTTATAGGAGCCTCGTGTTGTGCTCAGTTCGCAGTCACTGCGGATAAAGTACGCGAGAGGCCGAAGAGCGACTACGAAAACTATCGTCGCTGGTTGTTGGAGACAAAGCTACCAGACGATATCAGCGGCAGGATCTTGGAGTATTCGTGGCACAGTATGAATTTCTCTCTCTCTTCATCTCCCGTGAGTCCCTTCCAAGCGGTCTGATACTGACAAGCAATAGTAATTTTCGGCAAAGATGCTGTGCACTGCCCAAACGCGGAACGATGTTACTGCGATGTGTACGGTCTATGCGGACTACAATGCGAGAGTGAAGGCGTCTGTCCCAGCCAGTACACACTACCGCGTTATTCCGTGATGCCCGAGGGCTGGCCTGACTATGACTGGGATGGAAAGTGGCGAAATGTAACCGATCTTTGAATACTCATAATTTACAAACAAGGTTAGCTTCCATGGTGTTTGGCCGAAATCTTCTGGTTTTCCCATTCCAGGTCTTGAGCTGAAACCAACAAAATCACACAGGATGCCGCAAGGACCACTCAATCAGTCTTTGCGACACGTTGACGTCCTGTCAGACCGCAGCCTCCTTGCCCCCAAGTTCAATTTCCATCAGAGTCAGATTACCTCGCCTGGGTCATCACACTCGGGCATGTATCTGTACCTTCCAGGCCATGTACTTTGCGCTTCATGCCTCTCCTCAGCGTGGATGCTTTGTCATGCGGATGTACCGTTGATGTTCAAGGTTGGCTTCCAACACTCACTTAGCACGTTTAGTGTCCATCTCCATCATCTCCTCGGCGCTCGGGACGACGATGATGTGAGGATACTCGAAGACGAGTTGTGAGCTCGTCAGGTCAAGCGTGAAGCTACCACCGTGCTCCTGCACCGTTTGAAGCATGATGTTGTTGACGGTAGAGAGTGGCAGGCGTGCATGCGAATGTTCGTAGTTATTGGAAGGCATTGGTGGCATGTATAGGTACGTGAAACCCGGCTCGCTACAGGCGCTCCTCAGCACTGTGCCAATGGTGAGTGGGTCGCCCTTGCTCCTGACATAGCGTCTGGCTCTGATCTCCAGCGACGGCCACAAGCTATGCTTGTACGTCAACGTGATTCCAAGCCCACTGACCGTTGGATCGGTCAGAATCATGCTGGCGTATGTCGTGTTTTCAGCTGGCAGCCCGGTCAGGGTTACGCGTTCCCCACCCCCCCAACCTCTCCTCTTCAGCCTGCCCAGCGCTGTCGTTTCTTGGGCGTCTTCGAGTTCAAGCAGAGGACACAGAGCGACCACTGACACCGGGTTTTTCGTGACATCTGGGTTTCTAGCGCCGATCCTGTAGCAGGCATCCCCGGAGGGCTCGAAAGACTGAGCCACAATCTGTCTTTCTCCCTGGGATCCATGAATGTTCGGGAGGTAGAATTCGCAGTACACCCAGCGATCTTCTTTGCGACCGCTCGGGCGCATGAAGAGCTTTGACTGCGCGACAGAAGAGTTGGCGACACAGTTGTGCGACATCTTGTTAACGCCACTGACGACGACAATGGACTTTCCAGGCAAGTAAGAGATGATGTGCTCGAGGAGTTCAGTCGTGTTCCAGACTTGTGCTGATGCTGAATAGTCCTCGGTACCATCACCCTCGGCGGCCTTGTGCAACATTAGTACCAATCTACGCCATATCTTGAGTTGCTTTCATGTGCCTACCAGCTTCTCTTCGTGGTCGAGCGTCTTCTGCGCCGCTCCGAAAGATACATCCTCACTGGCGTGCACTTGTGCCTTCTTGTGGCCGGTCGGAGACTGGTCGCTCAGTTTGGCCCTCTTGCGCGGCGCGGCGCTTGCGTGTGAGTCGGACATGGCGCTTTCTGTGGTTTGTTGAGGTGTTGCTGTGTTGGCGTAGGTGGTATTGACTGCTGAAGTTTGTGACGAGTGGATGGTGAGTATGTGGCGTCCGCTGCTGAACTTTTGAATAAGTGGTGCGGTAAGTGGAGGCTGGTGAGCCGGACGTTGGCTGAAGAACAAATGTTTGTTGTCGCAAAGGGCGGGAGCGGGAGCCATGTGAAAGCACGTGGTGCTGTCATCATCGCGGCAGCGGCTTCCCCATTTGCGAGTTTACTTTCACTTACCTCTTCTGAGACGGCCAAGACAGCGTAGCTCAGTGAAGGCAGAACAAGGTTTCTTTTTGATTATGCTTCCTAAAATCTACAAGTTCGAATGGAGACCACAGTGCTAGCGTCTCACTCATGGACAGTCCCGTGACTGCACAACTCCAGGACGCTGCGTCAACCTGAGCCCGAAACTGGCTGTTGAGGAGACCAACGGGCTACCAGCCTTGATTGAATGCTCAGTGGACCCTCTCGTTCACTCATCGTCAAATTATCTTCCTCTCCCTCAAGATCGCGATCTGCCCGTGGGTGCCATTCACCTGTTGCCAAGCAACTTTGCCATCCATGCAGCATAGTGGCCAGTATCAATCTTCTTCTTCTTTTTCTCCTCTTCGGAAAGAGTCTCCCGCATCGCCTCCCGTTCTTCCTCGGTCGGGACGATGGCGTTCAGCTTGATCCAAGAGCGTTTCAGATCAAGCGCAAAAGACCCTCCGTGATCTTCTATGTACTCCGAAGTCACTGCATCGAGAGTGGTGTCGGACGTGAATATCGTAGAAACTCCAGGACCACGAACGTCAGCGCCCTCTACGAGGACAATGGAGCCATTGGTCGCTGACCAAGCCCCCTCGAAGATTGAATTGAAGGTAAGTGGACAATCGTGCGCACTAGTGTAATTGATGATAACCATGGCGGGAGTTCGAACGTGTCTGTAGCAAAGGAAGATGCTAACCCCGGTGACTGGCGGACTGCTGACAAACATGTCGAGGCGGCCGACTTCAACAGGTGCTGCGGTGAAGACAAGCATGGCGTTGCCGTAGAGGCGCAAGTTGTGAAGGCCATCGCTTGGAGTGCCTATGTTTTCTCGAGCAGCATAGTAATCCAATGGACCGAGTGCAGGACACAAACGCATAGCAGTGCATGGCTCTGCCCACGGCATGTTGTCGTCGCTTGACATGCCCGCAGATGGGGCCAGTCCATTTGTTGCACTCCTCACTTCCCTACCATCGCTTCCGGTCCACGATCGGTGTATGCGGTAGCACTGTGGTGGAGCGTTGATGCCCGAACGCAGGAGCAAGGTCTGCTGTATGATGGGAGAATTGACAGCGCAGTTGTAGAATAAATCATTCACATTGGCAGCAGCAATGAGATCAAAGGCTGGGACGTGAGAGAGGATGAGCTCAAGTATCTCGGTGGTGTGCAGAGCCTTTGACACAGCAGATGGTGTACGAGCAGTTGCCGCAGGGCGCTGTGCGCAAAGTCAGTCAATGATGATCTCGAAGGGAGTCTTCTCAGTCTTGCCTTGTGTGTTTCTTCCTCGGTACCAATCGCATGCTTGTGCCCAGATGAAGATGTGCTGATCTTCTCGCGCTCACGGTCGACGATCACGTTTTGGGCACGGACCTTCTTCACTGTGCTTGAGCGGAGCATGCCTCTGAAAGCGTTGTGGTCCAGAGCTGCCATAATGCCACGGTCGATGATCACGTTTTTGGCATGGACCTTCTTCACTGTGCTTGAGCGGAGCATGCCTCTGAAAGCATTGTGGTCCAGGGCTGCCATAATGTCACGGTTGATTGTTGATGTGTATGACTTGCTCGGGCGGATTCTGATGTTTGTTGGCGAAAGGGCGGTGGTGACAGTACGCCGCAAGTGTCGGCAAAGATAGACAGGAGTGAGTGCTGAATTGAGCCGGGATTGGGAAAGCATTCGCTGGTGTATGTGAAGTGAGAAGAAGCACAGATGGAGTGGAGCACGTCCGATGCTGATGAGAGGAGAAGGTGCTGCATGTTAGCAACTTGAGGCATTCGCGCTCGCCTTCCGCTCCTTCCTTTGCGGAAACAGGCAGCCAGATTCAAGCAAGGAGCGACAGCAGATATCTCTTCAAGTCAAATGTCAGGTAATCTGGGTATCGTTAATCATCAAACAAAGTTATCACTCACTCGCCCACAACAGAAACCAGGACATTGCCATGATTATCTTGCCCTTTGCACCGAACAACAGCTCCCGACCTGCTTGACATGAACCCGTCCCCGAACTCAGCTTGTAGCTAAAAATAGCTGTATGGCAGTCAATATGTGCATCTGTTGGTGTGCTACCTACTTTTGCATCCCGACTTTCTGTGAACACATGCATCCCAAGCTTCAAATGCGTCAGACTGAGCCACGACCATGCTGCAGCATATGCCTGAGACGATCTATTCACGCCCAGCCTGGTGTTTAAAGGCAGCTCTAGGTGCTCGGTAGCCAGCCGACTCTAATCATCCTATCATAAGTGGCCACAAGCTCTCACACAGTCCTGCGGTCGGACATCGCCCTGACAATGCTTCCCTGGCCAGCCAGCTCGACAAGCTGAGGCTTCTGTTAGCAACGCCTAGCTTCAACACAACATAGCCGATCGAACTCACCTTCTCGTGCCAGCTCAACAGCACGCTCATAGCCTGTCCACCACCCTCGGCACCACCAAAGCTCCTTCCGCCAACCTGTGTGAAACCTGTCTGTTGGGGAGTCACATTCTTAACAGCCGCCTCCGACTGTCCCTGGCCCATGCCCTTGTAGATGTACTTCATGAGAGTGTCGCAGACCTCGGAGCCGCCTTCAGACTGGTAGATGCGCTGGAGGATGGGCGTCATTTCCGATTGCCGTATTGACTGCAAGATCTCGGTGACTGTGCTGAGGTGGATGTTCTATGAAGTTGTCCTTAGCCAATGTCCTAGTAGTCCGCGATTCCGCTGATGTGCCTGGCTCAAGCAATGTTGCAGCCTACCTTTCCTTGCTCGTCGGCGCCGTACGGCGGGTTCTCCAATGCTCCCTTGAGCGCTTCCTCCGCCTGACCCGCTCGCATCAATTGCTTGATCTGGCCTGAGAGTGTCTGTACATCTTGCGTCGAGACAGGCTGGACGGCGGGGGTCAGAGTCGCAAGGTCGAAGTTGATTGAGGATTCTGGGTCGAGGGCGTCGATGTTGAGGGTTCTCCAGTTGAAGTCGGCCATTTTGAGTAGCTGTTCGTCTTGTAACAAATACAACAAGATCCGAGTCGCAATGCTCCAGAGTGAACCTACGTTTCCAAAGCAGCGAAGCCGCACCTCTCCACTGCGCCTGGCGTTGCGTTGCCTGACGACGATGGACGTGGGGAAGCTGCGCTCAGACTTCTGCCTCCTCGAGCTTCTCTCGTTCCTCGACAGGACACGACTTTTGCCGCTTACTCTACCCGGCATTGAACTTCACTGGCGACTGCAACAACGAGAAGCAGCAATACCGTCCTCGCGCCGGCCATTGTACTCGCCAACACACACCACACACCATGTCCTCGACATCTCAATATCCCCCGGAGACCGTCTCCACCATCGAGGGCCCTGAGCTCGGCCAGACCGTCAGACCCTCCGTCCCGACCAAGACCGTCAACTCAGACTACCCGGTACATACACCCACCCGCACAGCTATGCGCTTGCTCTCTCGCACTCCCACTAACTCTCCCCTCCAAAGCTCATCGACTCAGACCCTCACTTCAAGCGCGTGCTCGGCTATGCTCGCCCCTCAGACTACCTCGCCGGCGCCGCCTTCGGTGCCTGCGGTCCCGCCCTGATGCTGTGGTGGGAGCGCATCTCGCCCTCAGAAGTCGGCAAGGGCGGCTTCGCCTCGATCATGCGCCTGTCGGGCTTCGTCTCGCTGTCCGCGGGCTTCCTGCTCATGTACTCGCGCAGCCAGAACCGCTTCTACGGCTGGACCGAGAACAGGCGCGAGATCGACATGGACATGCGCGAGATGACGGACCGCGTCAAGCAGGGCCTGCCGCTGTACGGCAAGAGCACCCTGACCGAGTACATGCAGGGCATTGCCAGCCGCCAGAGCAGATACTCCGGCGTCTGGCTCCACATCATGCCGTGGTTCAACTTCGTCAACCACCCCCACCACGGTGTCGACACTGCCAAGTACTACAGGAACGCCGAGAGGGAGCTCGAGGCTGAGAAGAGGCTTTCATCGAGGGCTTAGATGAGAAGAGCATCGGAAGAGAGAAAGGTGGGGAAGGGCTGGTCGTCTGTTCTCTAGAGCAGAGTGGCGGAGGACTGGCGAGCAATGGATATCCGTGGCCTGTACGAGTAAAAGAGGCCACTATTTTGTGTACAAATCACGCGGGTCGATTCTTCTGTAAGAAGCAAGAAATCAATAAAACACATTTTTTTCTTTTTTGTCCATATCTTGCAGTAAAGGTCATTTCATGAAGAGGAAATTGTGAGCGGCTGTCATTCACTTTCTAAGTGGGTCGCTGTGGACACTTGATGGAGATGTGCTACTTGCTATTGTCCTACAAGCGCTAACGGACATACAAGAAGCCGGCACAAGTCAACACCTGGACCATCTCCAGTCATCAAATCATTGGTGGCAATGTGCTCGATATCCTTTCGGCAAAGAGAAATAGCCGGGGTACTTCAGTGCCGCCATCAGAAATGGGCGTCGGCGTGCTGAGCTCTGAGACTCTCCTGCACGGACTCAAGAGTGGCGCAAGAAGTAATATCATGCTGAAACTTGTAAACTTCAATTGATCATGGTATCGTACGAATCGGAACATCTACTCCACAGCCACCTCACATCACCCATCCCCCAAATCTCGCCCAAGATCCCTACACATCCGCCCCCAACCCCTCGACCTTCGTGCAAATCCACGTGCTCGCATACATATTGACGCGATCCGTACACGTGCCCTTAGGCACCCTCGCCGCAACCCTCTTGCTCGTGAAGCCCAGCTCCTCGAACACTTGCACATACCAGGGGCTCAGCCCTGCGCTGCGCAGCAGCACTCTGCCGCCGATCTTGAGCGAGCGGTTGACGGCGCGGACTTGCGCGGGGGCTTCGGGCCCGCCGGGCGTGAACCAGTCCATGCTGTCCATGAGGACTGCGATGGTCAGGCTGCCGGGCTGCATGCGGGCGAAGACTTCGCTGAGCTCGTCGGTGTGGATGCGCAGGTTGTCGAGGACGGAGGGGGCGGAGAGGCGGGCGTGGGATTTGGGGGCGAGGTAGGTTGGGTGGCATTTGGGGGTGTAGTGGCCTGTTGGCGATGTGTTAGTGGTCCGTGGCGTGGAGGGGTGGGTATGGGGGTTAATGCTTACCGAGGAGGCAGACGAGGTAGTAGTGGTTGTCCTCGCTGATGAGAGTCTGGGCGACGACTGGGTCAAGTGTCTCGACGCCGTAGTTCCAGATAGCCTGGCCACTCTTAGTGGCAGTGATAGTACCCGCTCGGCCATCGCCACTTGACTTCTGGTCAGCCTTTGCCGCGTCAGAGCTTTCACTCATGCGCTTGAAGTCCTCTTCGATCATTGCTCGCTGCTCGCTGGGAACGCCGAGGGCTTTCCACAAGAATCTCTCTGAGCCAATGACGAAGTACGCCAGTATGCGGGAGAGCAGCACGCGACGAATACGTTTGCTCCAGATCTCACGCTGCTCAGCAAGTGTCTGCGCTGCGGCGAATTGAGACAAGTCCTTGTTAATGCCGAGGAGCTTGCCGAGCCATTGAACAAGCTGGAGCGCGTGTCTGGAACCACCGGTGGAGTAGAGACCTTTGCCTTGAGGCGAGAAAGTGGCAGGTCCAGCATGTAGCCAGTAGTCGAATGCCTGGCTTGAGAGGTGAGGCGAGAGGCGCTGGAGCAGTAGGTCGTGGAAATTCTCGTGTTTGCCTTCACCAAAGATCTTCCACATGTCAGCATATTCGAGGCCGCGGAATGCAGCGACCTTGAGCTCTAGAAGATGGTTCTGGGTTGGGTTGAGATCGACAGCGTGGATTCGCTTGGGTCGTTCCAGGGCATAGGACAGGATGTTGTCTCCTGCACTAGTGATTGCAAGGATCACATCCTCAGATGTGATCTTGAGCAGGCGTGAGTCGACACGAGAGTCTTCCCAAGTGAATGCGTAGATGTACTCATCGTTGAACTGGCGGTGTTTCTGTAGAGTTTCGTCGTAGTAGATACGAGTCTTGTTGTTCTGGTAGTACGCAGCGGGCAATGGGAGAGAAGCCGCCAGGTTGACGACGGCAGACTCGTACGCCTTGCTGTGACGCTCCGATAGCGAAGAGCTACGGCGAGGCTTACTAAGCGACTTGGAGTGGACATCAAGAGCAGAGATGAAAGGGCTCTCGGTCACAGCGGCGTCGAGGGCGGCGAGCTGCTGCATGCTCGAGCTGGTCTCGCGAGCACAGCCAATGAAGATGTAGTATGGGATTCTGAAACCGAGAAGTCGACACCTGCGGTTACCGCTGAGAATCGTGCCAAACTTGTACTCCATGTAATCGCGTCGTGCAGAATCGAGGTTCACACGGTCAAGCTCGAACCATGTCCGCCAGAAGACCCGTGAGATCCACATGCAGTGTCTGTTGATGGCACCACCCATGTAGTTGCGGCTCTGGAATTCAACCTGATTCTGGACATAGAAGTCCACAACACCGATGATGCCGTTTGGCGCCAGAAGGTTGCTCACGCTGTCGATAGCAGGGTGGAATTCCGGAATCATGCTCAGGCTGTAGGATAGAGTCAGGACATCGGCTCCGACGCTCTCACGGGCATCCTCGTCGTAAGCAGACCGGCCGATACTGAAATGTGCTTTGTCGTCCTCGACGCCAGTCTCGTAGTCGGAGAGACGGAACATCCTGGCGTCCTGGCAGATTACGTGTACGTTCTTCCAGCCCAAGCGACGGAATCGCTCGCGTGCCACTTCGCAGAGAGACGTGCTGAGATCGACCAGGTAGACGGCGTGGAAGAATGTCGGGACATCCAGCTGCTGCTGCATCTGTTCGATGTTCCAGCCAGTACCACCACCGATGTCCACCCAGATAGGCTTGGAGGAAATCTGACCTGCCCTTTGTCTGTACTTTGCCTGTGCTGCCACCAGGGCCAGCATGTCTTCTCGGCCCTGCAGCAATCGTGTTCTGGTGGCATCGTAGATCGAAGCCTGAGCTTTGTAGAAGCTTTCGAGGGCGTCTTGCTGGCTACCGCTGCCATCACCGGAGTGAGGTTTGAGGAAACAGTTGTAGGCGAATTTGGCGTATGTGTTCCATGCGTTGAAGGACTTGCGGAGGAGGCTGACTTCGGTGAACGAAAAGATAACATAGGATGCTAGAATGAAGACGAGGACGACCGATGCGAGGCTGACCTGTGCCAATGGATTGGTGAGGCCTTGGTACATGTCTCCTAGACTTGAGGCAGACATGCTGAGGGATATAGCTGCCCAGCACTTCTGACAAGCTAGGATAGCTGGTGAGAAAAAATGATGCAACGTAGCGATGTAATGGGGAGGTGTGTGCCAGGAACGAAGCAAGGGAGGAAACAAAAGAAAAGAAATAGAACAGAGGCAGAACACAAGACACTTATCTGTCAATCCGGAGGAGAAGACGCCTCTCCTTCTCAACGAAAACCCGCCGCCCTCGCCAGAAGTCAGGCGCCGATCGTATACCACACGCGCGTGCAGATTTGGCGTAGACACGCACACATGTCATGGGCCTGGCGAGCGAACCCCACGGCGACGATGTCTAGCACCCCGCCTGGTCTGTGTAGCAAGCATACAGATGAGGACGACGGCGACCTATCAGCACACCCACATGCGCCAGCAACTGCTGCAAGGCATATTGCTCGAGCGTTCCTGGCCCCACGGCACCGGTGCAGCAATGCAGGTTCTCATTGACTCCCGCAATGCGGGCTCTCCCATCCTTTGCCCTTGAAGCGACTTCAGGGTCCTGTGTAGGAGCAAGCGACGGACTAATCGTGGGAGAGGGCGAGATGATCGACGCGTGAGGATGTCAGCAGCCAACGACATGGCCACGAGCAGCGGCCATAGGGGAATTGACGAGCTGCGAGGGAGCTGCGCGGAGAGATGGTTCAGGTGGAGCTGTTTTGAGAGTCGGCGCTAGCGATCAAAGCCAATCAGAGGACGCACGTGCGACTTCACTTGCTCTCGTCGTTCGCTGATGCTGAAAGACAAACTGCATGCTATTTTGCCGAAGAACCAGCAAGCTTTCGTATGCATGCCATCTGTAATATCTCGGGTGTTATAGGATCAACAGCCTGCCCACGCCTCGCAAGCCATGGCGAACGTGAAGATCTGCCGGGTCTTCTGCGACTACGCAGAACGCCGAGCTCAAAAGGATACATGTACTCATGTACAGATCCGACTCCGAGTCTAGAGTCGTCAAGTTGCAAAAATCGTGCTTATATGGTTGACTAGATGCTCTTTCTGCTCTTTTTTACTTGCTAAACTTCAAGTTTGCTTAAATATAATTTCATCTTCCCGCAGCTACCTTGGGTAAGCTCACGCGTGATACCGCCTTTCTCAGGGCGCATGCCATCCCCAAACCAACCCATGCCACTTACACGGCGGACTACCTCCAGTATACTAGACCATTTTATGCTCATACCATACAGGATAACACCAAACTTCGATCCGTTGCCATCACGATTTCGCGTCTCCACAGTGATCGCATCACATGTTCCGGTGGCCTTCTCTGACAGCAGCTCCGACGTACCACTCACAGATCCCGAAGTTCTCGTCGATGGCGCCAACCTGCAGGTGTTGCGGCCCCTGAGACAGGTCACACTCCTGCCAGGCGCGAAAATTGAGGTCCGATGACAGCGGCTCACCAAGACGATACTACAGGATGGCCGCGATCCAGTGGAGATCTTACTATACATGCAAGGGTGTATACTCGACCAGAACATGACACGTGCGCTAGTAACAAAGCCGCGAGCCCTTCACGTCTATATCGAAAGCACACAAGGATAAGCGCGAACCTCCCAATGCAAGGAAGATCAAGATCCTTCCGTTCTGGAGATATGTTGACGACCAAGGCGGCGAATGATCTCATCGCGTCGTGTTGGTCCAGTGTCCCAGATAGCAGCTCCGACACAGGGTCCAGCATTTCGGAGCGCGTAATACCGATCAATAATGGATGAGGGTGACGCGATCGCTGCTGCAGCAATCTTGAAGCAACTTGGCGAATGGAATGGGCGCGCCGCCCTTCACAGAGAGCTAGAGCTCCAGGTAGGTAGATCGAAAGAGCTTCGTGGCTATCGTGCGCTTGCTGCCAGGTGCGTGAGCTTGAATTATAGCCAGCCGCCCGTCATAGCGTGTAGAGAATAAGTGATGCTGTACTGTAGATTATGTTCAGTGACAATGGCATACTGTTGGGTTTTCTATGATGTTTCCGGCGATGCTTCGGCGAAGGGAGACAACGGTTCGGACTCTGTGCTAAGCTCATTAGGACAACGGAATGGGCGCACGTCGAGTAAGTTCATGCACAAGAATTGGAAGCGTTCATAGCAATTATCGTATCGAATCTTAGATCATGCCCGCTCATGCCCCAACCGCTGAAGTGCTCATTATACATGAAGAACCACCGTCTAACTTTTTTCCTGGGCTGTCACGTATAGCACAAGTCCAGACCAAGGGAAAATAGAGATGTGTTCTTTTTACTTGGCAGCACCCTTGTACTTGGCCTTGCCAAAGTCCCATGGCACGTACCTATACAACACGCACGTCAGTATACCATTCCATAGCTTGTAGATGCCTCGAGCAACAAAGCACCCCAACAAACATACCTGTACTTGATCATGCTCTGGATCTGCCTCCTCATGGTCAAGAACACCAGGATCAACCAGTACACCACCAGAACAGGCCAGAAGACGGGCAGGTTGAAGATCTCACTCCAGCTGCAGGCGAAAGCAATGCAGATGGCGCGGGTGGCAGAGTGCCAGAACTTGAACTCGGGGAGACGGCGCACGAAAGGCTTGAACTCTTCGTCGCTCTTGGTGGGCAGCGAAGAGGAGCCTGCGGGCATGCCGTCCTCCATGTCGGTGTCCGATTCGAGGGAAGGGTCGAATTTGGGCGAGATGAAGGCGAGGAAGAGGTTGAGGAGGTAGATTCCGAGGGAGTAGGCGACTGCGTGCGTTGTTGGTTAGTTTCGGTTGTTCTGATATTTTGTATCCGGTATGCGCAAGCTCGCTGTGGTTTCTCCGCTCTTGACGTACCGATATACCATCCCTGCGCAAACACTATCCGGAGGGCAAAGAGGATGAAGACAGTTGCTGTTGCGATCCAGCGGTATGTGGTGTATGGGGTGGATTTGTCCAAGTAGTTTTGGTACATCTGTTGTCCTGGTGTCAGTCCATAGTGCTTCTTTGCGATTGCAGTATCCCCATCCGCTCGGCGGCTCATCCATCGTGCTCGCAAGACCGACTGACCCTTTGGAACTTGGTTGTTTGCGCGCTCACGGCGGCGAAAGGCGTGTCAGGCTCCGGCGCATCCATGTTTGCGGTTGCCTGCTATTGAAACCCACGCTCTTTATCTGGAGAAGTACGATTGGAATGGGCGATGTCGTGGTGGTTGAGGCCTGGCGGTTGGGTATCGCAGGAAGAGCGGCAGCAGTTGTGAATACTACACAGTCCGAAGGCTCCTGAAAGTTTGGGGATTTGGTGGGCTATGGGGTGGTTGTTGAAGAACAGATTGCGGCAAGCGAAGCTATGGGGTTGATCCGCGTGGCGTGGCGGCTGCTAGTGCTAAACAAGTGTCTGTCCTGTCCCTTTGCTCTCGAGCCCGTGTCTGTCTGTGGCTGAGCTGTTCAATCTGATTACGCAGACAGATATGATAAATAAATATCTGGGACATTTTCCCTCATCCTGATCTTGATGGACACGACTTTCAGCTAAGCCGAGCCTCTCGTCCTCAATCTAACCTCGGCGCCTGTCTTAACCCGCCGTGAAACCCTGGGAGCTCCTGCTGTCCGCCTTGCATCATATGCAGACTTGATAATGTAGCTACTTGCACTCTCGCTGCTAGCCATTGCGGTCTGCACAAATATCACCACACACTTACACCATGCTTGCCTCACGTGTCAGGCCCTGTGCCTCGCAATTCAACAAGTTCATCGTCCCTCTACGAGCTCGCTACTCCAGCGCAGCCGAGAAGCAGTATGAGTTCCTCAAGGTCTCCGTGCCTCGAACTGGCGTGGGCATGAGTATGTCTAGTCCAACCTGATCCTTCTGCACACAATATACCAATCCAATCACAATAATAACAAACACTCCAAGTCCAAATCCACCGCCCCAAAGCCCTCAACGCTCTCTTCACGCCATTGATCGCCGAGCTCAACACCGCCCTCAAGACCTTCGATGCCGACCCCTCCATCGGCGCCATGGTGCTGACCGGCAGCGAGAAAGCCTTCGCCGCCGGCGCCGACATCAAAGAAATGGCGCCCAAGACCTTCGCCGACGCCTACGGCGCAGACTTCATCGAGTCCTGGTCCGAGCTGCCCGCGCTCATCAAGAAGCCCGTCATCAGCGCCGTCAACGGCCACGCCCTGGGCGGCGGCTGCGAGCTCGCCATGATGGCCGACGTGCTGTACTGCAGCGCCAAAGCCAACTTCGGCCAGCCGGAGATCAAGCTGGGCGTTATCCCCGGTGCCGGCGGCAGTCAGAGGCTGACCCGCGCGATTGGCAAGAGCAGGGCTATGGAGCTCATTCTCACGGGCAAGAACTTCAGCGGCCAGGACGCGTACGACTGGGGTCTTGCGGCGAGAGTGTTTGCGACTCCCCAGGAGTGCGTGGACGGCGCGCTCGACACGGCCGAGACGATCGCCGGCTACTCCAAGATCGCGGTCAAGGCGGCGAAGGAGGTCGTGAACAAGAGCCAGGACTTGGGCGTGCGGGAAGGCGTGGAGTTTGAGCGCAGGATCTTCCACGGCCTGTTCGGCAGCGAGGATCAGAAGATTGGCATGAAGGCTTTCGCGGAGAAGAAGAAGCCCGAGTGGACTCACCGTTAGAGAGCGAATATATACATCGCTAGAGAGAGATAGCGAGGTGGTGTGTATATCATAATGAACACGACAGAGACATTGAGCCATGTCTACTTCAAGCAGCACCTTCAAACGGTCTCGAAAAATAGCTCATCAATACATTCATCATAATATGAAGCCCGAAGGCGAATAAACCCTCATGAAGCTCCCAGTTCCGTCTTTCCAACCCCCTAAGTCTGCTTCCTGAACCCGAGATCCAAGTGGTCCGCAGTGCCCGTGTTCTGGTTCTGCGTCTGCGTATCGGCATTGATGCTCGTGCCAGGAACCGTCGATCCCTTGCCTACGTGAGCGAAAACACGTCAGTACTCCTCAAATATTGGGATATCAAGCTCAAACACTCACCCTTGCCCATCTCGCCGATAGCCTTGCCGGCTTCGTCAGACTTCTTCGACTGCCCGCCGCGCATGTCGTAGCTGTTGCCCAGCACGTCTCCGACGGCGGCGGAGGTGGATTGGAGGCCTCCTGGGGACTAGTTAGTGGATGTTCATTGGAGATGTTTGCTGCTTGTGGGTAAAGAGCTATAATGGAAGACAGGGACGAGACGTACCACCAACACCCTTGAGAGCGTCGCGCATGCTTTCCGTCATTTTGATGGTAGTCTGTAGGTCTTCTTCGTCTTCTTCGTAGATGGAAGATAGCAGATTGATAGACAGTAGCAAATTGGATGTAAAAGTAAACAATTTATGCTCCGAGCTAGTTTGCACCTAAGAATCAGGAACGATGCGCCCTAACGAGTTTTGGGGACTATAAAAGAATAATGAGAAGAGAGGAAACCTCTACATGTATTCCTCCCAGTCCCAGGCGCGCAAGTGTCTGCTGACAATGACGTAGTGGTGTGGCTACACACAACCGAAGTGACAGGGGTGCGCGGTCTCCGATGTTGGGGGTTCGATGCACGACATGCTCTTGCGCGCGGGAAGTTGGCAGGATCCTTGCGGGTTGCGATCGGCGTGGGCGATTGCGATATGTGTGCTGTGATACTACTTCCTGTATGCAATAGTTGTCGCATTCGTGTGTGGTGTCAGCACGATGTGATGGGTGTGATCGAGAGCTGGCGTTCATCGATCGTTCAGATGCTTGTGCCTGCGTACTTGGACTTGGAGAACTCAGCATTGAGCATGGAGATTGGAATATGTTTCAACCTCGCTGGCAAAGAGACCATGTAAATTGGCTCGTCTGTATTGTCTTGATCCGGCAATAGTAAATTTGCTCTCAGACTCAATGATGTGCCCTTGTAGACACTTCCATGTATCCTATGGGAACAGTGGGAGCTGAGTTGCCGTGCGTGAACGAAAAGTTTACCTATTTTCGTCGCCAACCTTTGGCGCTTTTGGCAGGATTGTGAACAGCATGAATCCTTGGAAAGCACTGCTTGACCAAGAGAAATGTATACATGTCCCTCGACCCGGTAAATAAATGTCGCCAACATGAACGATATTTTTTACCCCATACCCTAAGCTGACCCTAGAATTGGGTTGAAGATTGAAACCATCAGCATCGAGAGTCAAGCTTACTTTCATGGGCTATAAAGATGAGGCAATTTGTAACGGCCGATACATTCTGATTTGAGAAGGTACAATTCCCATACCATAGTCTCAAACATGCGATTCACGTTGAAGCGAATAGGTGTAGACTTACTGCTGATTCACGTATTGTGGCATCCATCAACAGTGACAGCAAGCGGCCGGATCACGACGACGAGGAAGGGAGACACCAGGCACTTCAACCTGCCTACCGGGAAGGCCGGCTCAGACATCGCTATACCATCGCACATGGTGCCCTCACCAAACGGACTGCGACTTCTGCAGTACAGGAAATTGGAGACCATGATGTTCGTTTGTGTCTTTCTAGCGGCACACAAGCTACACGGAGGACGGAACACGGATTAACCACCAACAAGATCTAGAAGCTTTCTTTGAGCACAGCGCATGTTTTATATTGATGAGTAGGCGTTCGACAGCCTCCGTGATGCCGTCAAGGGGCAAAACAAACCTTGTCGGCACAACCTCTCTTTCCACCAATCGTGCCCTTTTCCCCGCTGAAACCCGCCACATTCACTTTGTCTCAATCTTCGACAGTTCCCGCAGACTACCAAAATGCCTTCGCTGCTTGGACCACGAAACCAGGCTCCGCGAAATAGCGACGCCACGCGCAGAAACATAGATTACCCATGTGGTCTAGGTCCATGGCACAAGACAAGCACTCGAGCTTTAAAGCCTTAGCGAACGCTTAGCAGTTTTAAAATGGCTGCATGCTCAAACCCTCAGAGCTGCACAAGATCAATAAGTACCCAACCCTGCCGCTCAATAATCTAAAAGTCCGTATTGTATACTACTTCACTCTACTTCGCTGGCGAAGTCCCCTGCAAGAGAAAAGCCGTCCACTCATTTCCAATTTCACCTTTCTCCGACGAGTGGGAGCCTTGCCCATCATATATTGATCGATTATCCCTCTTTGAAGTCCTTTCAACACCAACACAAGCAGGCCATTGAACGATTACCATCATGAAGGTTTTCAGCGTTCTTATGAACTTTGCGGCTCTTGCCCTTGCTGCCAGCCGTACGACCGCTCCCTCCGGCGCACTTGTCGTCGGCAGTGGACAGAAGTACACGACTAGTAAGTGATATATCTTTTTTGAAAAGGCAAGCCAGCCCACTGACCCAAGTCTGTAGTCTCGAAAGCTGTCGCTGCTCTCTCTGCTTCATCTACAAGCGAGCAGGTCATCTTCATCCAGCCGGGCACTTATAACGAGCAGGTGTACATCCCCAAGCTCAAGGGTCCGTTGACCATCTACGGTTCCACCAAGGACACAACATCCTACGCCAGCAACCAGGTTACCATCAATGCCAAAGGAGCATTGTTGAACGCGGCAAACGACGATGCTACTGCGACGCTCAGAGTGTGGACTACAAACTTCAAGATGTGTAAGTGGGGATTCAAACCACGACGCGGCTTCGTCACCAGACCAGCTACTGATACTTCTAGTCTCATTCAGACAACGTCAACGTGAAGAACTCCTACGGCAAGGGCTCCCAAGCTCTCGCCCTCTCCGCCAATTCGGGCCAACAGGGCTACTACGCCTGCGGCTTCTACGGCTACCAGGACACCATCCTCGCCCAGAACGGCGCTCAGCTCTATGCGAAATCCTACATCGAGGGCGCCACCGATTTCATCTTCGGCCAACACGCCCAGGCCTGGTTCGAGCAGGTCCACATCGGCGTCCTCACAGCCTCTCAAGGTTATGTCACCGCCTCCGGACGCGCCTCCAACGACGCAGGCTACTACGTGATCAACAAGTCCACCGTCGCTGCCGCCCCTGGAAACACCGTCGCAGCTGGTGCATACTATCTCGGTCGCCCTTGGGGTGCTTTCGCTCGCGTGGTCTTCCAGAGCACGAGCATGACTAACGTCATCAACGCCGCTGGCTGGCACATTTGGAACACCGGTGATGCCCGCACGTCTAACGTTGTGTTCGAGGAGTACGGCAACACTGGTGCTGGTGCCAGTGGGCAGCGTGCTAGCTTCTCGAAGAAGATCTCTTCGCCCGTTGCTATCTCTACTGTTCTGGGCTCGGGATACGCTAGCGCTCACTACGTCGATGCTAGCTATATGTAAACGGTGTGAAGGGGTTGCGAAGTAATGAGGGCGCGTGGCGATCTGTCCTCACCGTCGATGTATGTAATTTGTGTATAGCTATACCGAGATCACTACCCAAATGGCCACTCCTTCTGTATAGCTGGTGGTGCATGTACTACGCGAATAATACGTCCGCTGCCTACAACATCGACTAAACATCCTTATGCCGACGATGAGCTAGGTGTTCCACTATTACACCATCATGTTTCGTCAAGTTACCGCTACACAGAGGAGGGGATGTGCCCAAACCTTCATCGCAGTCGTTCACAGCAAGCTTGACAGGCCGATAGACCGCGGTCGTGTCCACGTCTACTTATTGGGAACAAAGGACACTGGCGCCTTGGGTGGACTTCCGTCTCCCCGGAACACCAATGTGATGCCGCATTGTGGAGAGTGTCGTAGACTTTCAACGGTACCCCACGATGACCATCATACAACGGCCCAGGCGCAAAGTACAAAAGACAGCTCGTGGTCTACAAACAGCTCCGTACCTTCAGCGCTGTTTGTGAATGGCCAGTACGCAATTTGCGTCTAGCCTGCGAAGGAAGGTAGTGATCTTTCGTCATGCTGGACTCCGCGTTTGTTTGGTGTAAGCTTTGTGCTAGAGAAGATCATCCTGCGCTAAAGAAGAATAGACTCTGTCAAGATTCCCGACAACGAATCAAAGGAATCCTTTTACTACTATACAGCCGAGGCTTGATAGTCCAATATCAAATCATCTCGCCCTAGGACAGGCGAGACTGGATCACTGGAGTGGCAAATGAAAGCGTGCAATACTTGTAGTGGCCATGCGTCCCGAAATTGTCGTCGGTCTTTTGACTTCATCATATCACTAGTAGCATCATGTTGAAATACAGCCTGATTGCAACGCTCGGTGCTGCTTTCACATCTGCCCAATTGCTCGATATTCCTGGTCTCCTTGGGAGTCTGGCACCTGCACCCGAAGGCGATTCGAGGTTCACTACATTCACACCGCCGGGTCCCAATGACGGTAAGCCCGTCAATGTTACTTCCACGATTCGTGGTGAAAGCATACTGATTGATCGTGTAGTCCGCTCACCATGCCCTGGACTTGTAAGAGTTTGTTCAGCGGGATAAACATACACAACCACTGACGATCATCCCCAACACAGAACGCGTTAGCAAACCACGGCTTCCTCCATCACGATGGTCGGGATATGACCCTTCCTCATCTTCTCCAGGGCCTCGCAGCCGGAATGAATGTGGGTGCAGATTTCTCAGTCCTAGTCGGCGGGCTCGGATTGTTCTCATCCCCTGATCCTCTCGGCGGCTCTTTCGACCTCAACGATCTGGACCAACACAACTTCCCGATCGAACACGATGCCAGTTTGAGCAGAGAGGACGCCTATTTTGGCAACGACTACTCCTTCAACAGCCGCATCTGGGACCAGTCCAAGTCTTTCTTCAAGAACGGGAAGACTGCGCTCCTCCCAGCGGCCCTCGCGATCTCTAACAGGACAATGGATTCGAAAGAGAAGAACCCGGAATTCGTCTACGGCCTCCAGCAGTTCATCCTCAGATACGGCGAGATGGGCCTCGCTATCCAAACTATGGGAGGAGACGATCTCACTGGCGTGGCTCGGCTCGACTGGGTCAACCAGCTGTTCACCCAGGAGAAACTACCGTACAACCTTGGATGGCGGCCTCGCGCGGAGCCTATCACCCTTCCTAGCTTGGGTCAGATGATCGTCGAGATCTTTGCCGTCAGTCCGGATAAGCTGTCGGAGGGTTACACGATTACGACGTAAGTTCTGCACTCTTTGGTGTCGTCTGACTAGACATCTCCTGACATGATGCTCTGCAGTGACTCGTACAAAGATGTCTTGGTGAATATAGCCGGCGGCTCGGAGGTTCTGAACAACATCACTAGTGGGCTTGCTGGCGCTGTTGGTCTGATTTGATGAACGAGCCCGGGAACGAGTAAATGAACAGAATATCTGGAGAGTCGAACGAGGGCCATGGCTGTTGTTTGCATATCTAAGGTAATTAATTCACAAGGTTATATACAGCATGACTACCAACTCAAGCACATACGACCATAGGTCAGTGGAAGCTGGGCATCCCGTCCGCTCTGCCATACATAAGCACTGAACCGGGCGACTAGTACTAGAGTGGGTGACCATCTGGGAATCCCGCCTGTTGTATGTTTTTGTTTTTTTGTTGCGTGGATCGCAGCTATGATGTCGGGAGGATGCTGAATCGCATTTACCCAATATGTTCTCATTCTCGCGCAGCTGGACTAATAATGCATGGACCCAGCCAGCCCTATCGTATGCTTGCACTTTGAAACTGATCGCGTAAAGTAGAGTGAACACTACTTTGTATACGGTTGATCGTGCTTCCATTGGATAGGGTATGGTCGAGACGATATTTTACTTTTGCTGGAAATATAAAAGGATCACCTGGTGGAATATCGTATACATCTGCGATCTCACCCAATAGCACTTCTGGCTACGACGTTGTCTGTCTCTGTGTGAATGAAAGCCGCTGAATCAACGCTGCGGGCTGTGCGGGAAGGTACCTTGTACAGATTAACAAACGGCTTCGCTTGCCAAAAATACTCTGGCATGCGAGCGACATGTTCGTGGTTTCCAGGAAGAACATCGCTTGGCTATAATTCTTAGGGTCAACTGCTTTGGCTAGTCTAGCTCACGGTCTACGAACACCCAGAACAAAGGATCAAAACGTAGTGGAGCGGAGGATGCATGCATAGACGGAGAAGTTGGCCGTTTCTTTGGTGAACTGTGCGCGCGCGAGAAACCTGACGAGCGGTTCGGACTCACGCGTAACCATGTGTGCACCGCGTTTCAATACATAGCAGCCTGTAGCCACTTGCGGGCGGCAACGAGAAGCAAGGTCACCTGATGGACGGGAGACACGAGCATGAGAACAGCGGCCATGCAGGCACGCGTGCGACTCAGCCTCCTTATGCCCGGCATCACACCGCAGTATGCATCGCTGGCTGGTCGACGACGGCCTGCGGATGCCGCGCGCGAAAACAGAGAGGTCCCAAGGTCAGGTCGAAACGATAGCGCTGTTTGCAACGGAGCCAAGCTGAGCGAATCGAGCCCTCGGCTAGACGACTTCCACGCAGCGACATCCCGACCTTGGCTTGCTTGTGAAACAGGGGCCATGCGAGACTCTGACATCGCACCGCCTGTTCCTGCATTAGCCGCCGGCTTTCCATGCGAATCATGTCAGGCCAGCAACACGCAAGAAAAGGCTATTCGGGATCTCCACGCCGTGAAGGCCTTAACGTGACGACTAGAAACGGTCTTCCGCGAAACCTGCAGTTTAACAGCAGAGCCTTGCAAGGCTACAGAGGAAGTGCTATATCCAATGTGAGGATGAAACTTGACCGTGTTCGCAAGTAGCAAGTCGTGCCCGGCAAGCATGGTAAAACACTTATGTTCACTATAGGTGAATCCTCCACCAGCTCGACCAGGATGCTGTCTGACTCTGACGGTTCGGGATGCACGACCACAAGCGAACGCACGATCCCTCCACACGCTAATGCAGCCTACGTTTGAGGCCTTTTGAGGGCATCCCATTGGCGCCAAAGACATGTACTGGTACATCGAGACTGGTGCAAAGGTATATCATTCTCGTATGCCCTCTACCCGCCAACAGATTCCTCCCCAAGCTCTCACCTGTCAATACCATTACTCGTAATCCTTCTTCTTTCCTTTCAAGCAGAGTCACTCGCTTCTCTGCTGTCCCATACTTTCTTTAATCCATATCCATCCATTCTTTCATAACTAAACAACTCACTGCTCAGTATGCACTTCTCCCTCTTCGTCGCCGGCCTGGCGGTCGGACAGGCGGCTGCTACTGGATGGCGTCTGGACGCCCAGAAGTACTCTTCTCCTTACAACACCAACAATGAGTGCTCTACCGACCAGAAGAGCGGCTACAACTGGGACAACCTCGAGCCTGGTTCATTCAATTCCTACGGCAGCAACAAGTTCTCTGGCTTCAAATGTGGCAACTCTTTCGGCAAGCGTGATGGCATCACCAAGCGTGCGTTCCAGGACAAGTGCATCACCGCCGACATCGACAAGGAGCCGAAGATTGAGTGTGACGGCAAAGACAAGATGACCATCGACAGCTATCAAGTCAGCTCTTCTTGGGACGTTGACATCGATGCCCACCACGAGATGCCCGACGGTTCAATTTGCAAGCAGACCCACCGCTGCACCCAGGGTGGCAACACTGTCAAGAACACTCAGTGTGCTGGCTCGACCAAGGTTACTTTCAAACCAAAGAAGGGCGAGTCTGGCAAGAACGAGAACGGCGACTCGTGCTCGATTGGAATTCACTCGATTGGTTTCAACTGTGGCGACAACAGCCCTTCATCTAGCACTCAACCAGCCTACACCGCTCCTACCACTAGCTCCGCACCCGCTTACACCAGCAGTGCTAGCGAGTACACTTCTGAGGTTGAGACAACTTCTGCACCCGCCAGCTACGAGTCTTCCAGCGAGGTCGAGACCACCTCTAGCTACGAGTCGTCATCTGCTGAGGTTCACACTACTTCTACCACAGAATCATCCCCTGAGACCACCGGCGATGTTGGGTCTATCTCTAGCTACGGATCTGAGGTTTCCACCACTTCCAGCACAGAGTCCTCTCCAGAGACCACCAGTCTCCCTGTGTTCTCAAGCTACGCCAATGTCAGCAGCACTCTTCCTGTTGAGTCGAGTGTCGGCGTTCCTACTTCGTACGCAGTGACGGAGTCATCAACCGAAGTCAGCCCTGAGTCGACTGCACCTGTCTACGAGACCTCTTCCACCATGTCCACCAACAGCTCTGCGCCTGTCTACTCGGCTACTACATCGAGCGATGTTGAAGTGCCTACCCAGACTTACGCCACTCCCAACTGTCCCGATGTCCTTCCCCAGTGTGTCAACACCTGGATTGGCCAGACTGAGTGCAAGGACAACTCCGATTCTTCATGCTACTGCCGCGATGCCGAGTTTGTCAAGAACGTCATGGGCTGCATTGAGGCATGGTCGGATGATGACAGCAAGACAGAGGGCTCTGCCAGCTACTTCCAGGGTATTTGCGCGCCCTATGTTCCCGAGAACCCTGCCATTATCACAGCTTGCCCCTCTGTTGGCAAGCCTACTCCTGCATCTGAGACCTCTGCCGCCGAGACACCAGAGGAGACCGCTCCTGTCTATAGCTCGAGCTCTACTGAAGGATCTCCTGTCACTTCCAATGTGCCCGAGGAGACCGCTCCCACCTACGAGACAAGCCCAGCTAGCTCCTCTGAGGCATCGCCAGCCACCACAAGCTCTGCCGAGATGACCACTTCTACTGTCTACTCGACTGTCGTCTCGACAATCACCTCGTGCGCTCCTGATGTCACGGACTGCCCAGCTGCGTCGCAAACTACCGCAGTTGTCACCTCGACTGTGGCCATCTCGACAACTGTCTGCCCTGTTTCCGAGGCCGAGACTCCTGCATCTAGCTCTGAGACCTCGCCCGAGACTCCCAGCAGCAAGGCGCCGGTTGATACTCCTGCCTCTAGCTCTCCAGCTGGTGAGGTCCCTGTGCCTTACACGTCCGAGGCCCCTACCTCCAGCTCTCCTGCTTCGCCCGAGCAAATCACCAGCGCATCCTCTCCTGCTGGCGAGGTCCCTGCGCCTTACACTTCTGAGGTCCCCGTTGCCACCAGCCCGGGCACAGCTCCTGCTGGCCCCAGCACCACCATCACCTACTCTTCGAGCGTTCAGGTCCCATGCACCTACTCCACTGGTGAATCCTACGGCCAGGAGATTCCCGGCAGCAGCACCTACGCCACAATCGACACCACCATCACCGTCCCCCAAGTCGTGTTCGTGACCTCGACCATCACAGCCGCGGGCTCCACCAACACTATCTCCGTCGGTCTTGCTGCTGGCTCTCCTCCCGCCGCCCCAGCATACCCAACTCCCACTGCTGACGCCGTTGGTGGCTCTGCGAAGCCCACCGGCTCGTCTGGCTTCGGCACCAGCTATGTTCCCTCGCCCACTGGCATCCCGGTCACTCCTTACGAGGGTGGAGCTTCGGTCTCTCGCACCAGCATTGCTAGCCTTGCTTTCTGCGCCGTCGCTGCTTTCTTTGTCATGTAGAATTCCCTTTTGACATCACCTTCTCAAGACTGTAACGCTGCATACGCCGAAAGTTTCCTTGGTTCAAATCAGAAAAAAAAAAGGGAAGAAAAATATGGGGCAGTGGCCAGGCACATTAATCGGAAGGGACAACAGGACTCCTGGATCTGCATTTCATTTTTGTCGATTGTCAAACAAATCCTTCGCATACTTGATTCCAATCACTGCTCAGACTGTCATTGCTGTTGTTCGTGGTTTTGTGTAACTAGACAATACATAAGGAAGTGCTTGGTATCATTTTGCGCATGAACAGAAGCTCCACGTCCGGTGTCTTGCACCTTTATCTCGGCGACGACTATCGGCAAGAGCAAATTTCCGTGGCCTCATCTGATGGCATTTGTCGTGGTGCGATAGACTCAAGCCAAGCGATGCATCCGAGAAGGCGGTCCGTCCTACGAGGAACGGCTGAGCGCGCGAAATTGTACCTTCATAGTCTCGGTGCAGTTGCCAACCAGCACGAACGCCAATTTAAAGGTGCTTACCAGCGAGACTCCATCCTCACACCCTCCCAACATCAAAAGACGGCGTCCCGAGGCTATTCACGGTAGCACCAACAAGCACACACATTGAAAGCGAATTGCTTGCCAGGAAGAGCACTTCAACAATTCGGAGCAGTGGGACTGAGTCGAACAAACATTCTTTTTGGTGGTTGCTAAAGCTACCTCTCGCTCGCTCGCTCGCGTACTGGCATACTCGCATGGTATCCGCGATCTGTGTCGGAGTCTTTGGACAGCAGCTTCTTCTGCTGCATGCCATGTTGTGTCGCTTCAAGTGCTGCAGGCTCGATACTCCCGTGTTATGAATCAGTGAAATTGCTGCTGTCTTCTTGCATAAGGATATTGATGAACATTACAGCCGCCGAGATGGCGTGCTTGTGGCACCAGGCCAAGGTGAGCTTCCATCGAAGGGAATTTGCCAGTAATGTAAAAGCAGAAAGAAAGTCATTAGGGAAAAGCAGGAGGGGAGAGGAAAGCAGGAAAGAAAAAGCAAACAGAAAGCATACAGGAAAGCAAAACAAGAGAGAAGGAATAGAAAAAGGAAAAAGCAAAAAGAGATCAAGAACCAACAAGATCAAAAGAGAACGCGAAAGGGAGACCACTCAGACAATGCTCTCCTTCTCCTCGCCCTCGTATACCTGCAGACGCCTGATCAAGTCGCCTTTGGACTTGCCGTTGGACTTAAGGCCGAGGGACTTCAAAGTCTCCTTGAGATCCGGCGTGGTGGCGAGCTGATCCCCCATCTCGAGACGAGCAACGGCTTGCTCACGAGTCTCCTGACCGGAGACCTTGGGTAAGTCGCGAACCGAAAAGGCGTCGTTGATGTCGGCAATGGTCATGTTGAAGCGCGGGCTAGCACGAACCTCATCCGTGATGGGAGCCTCGCCAATCGCGACCTGCTTGGGAGAAGCAGACTTGGCAAGGCGAGGTGAACTGCGAGTCGCGTTGACAGGGGACTTGGTGCCGGCCTTCTTCTTGCGAGGCGCAGGATTGTCGCTGACGGAGCCAGAAGAGCGGCGATGCTTGCGGGTGACATGGGCGACGACGATGGTGTCCTCTTCCTCCTCGACCTCATCTTCCTCAGACTCCTCTTGGGACTCCTCTTCCTCGTACTGCGGCTCCTCAGCCAGGATGCGCTTGGCCCTCGGCGGACGGTAGCTGAGCGCAAGACCGAGAAGCTTGTTCTGCAGGATACGCTCGGCGTGCTGCTTGCGACTCAACCAGGAGGCCTCGGCCTTGTTGTAGGCGTTCCACTGGCGAATCCTCAATTTCACAGTCTTGCGCTGCTCAGCGCTGGCCTTCTTCATCTTTGCAATTTTCTCCTCATTGATCTTCTTCTGCTGAGCCTTGGTGATTCTAATGACGACATTGGCAGCCTTGGTCTGCTTCTTAGCAGCAATAGCCATGGCCTTGCGCTCCTCCTCGAGCTCCTGTGCGGCGGCTGCCTCTTCACGGAGACGCTTGTTGGTGGAGATGCGGGTGCGGCGCATCTCGGCGCGACCTTCCTGGTCAGAGTCAAGCTCGATGGGCTTGATCGCAGAGCCATCCATAAGGCTGTCATAGCGCTCGCGGCAGAGCTTGGGGGTGTACTTTTTCTTGGAGATGAGCTCGGCGAAGTGGTTGGCGACTTGGGCCCACTTCTTGTTCTGCAGCTTGGCGATCTCTTTCTCGATGTTCTTCTCGATCTCCTGGACAGCCTTCTCCAGCTTGACGTCCTGTTCCATGTCAGTTGCAATCCTTGGGATGGCACAAATGGGGAAATCATACCTCGCCATCGTGCCAATCGCTCATCTCATCCTCGAGGATCTCCTCCTCCTTCGCCTCGAGGGCCTTGCGAATGCGCAGCCAGCGGCTACCGATGGTGCGAGGAACGTAGCGAATGCGGCCCTCCTCCTTGAGCTTGCGGGCAACGTACTCATCAGAGTAGCCTTGCTGCTTGAGGTCGACAATGCGCGCATCATCGGCGTCGTAGTTGGCCTTGATCGGCTTCGGTCCTGCGGCCTTGCCTCCAGGGACGCGAATGTTGCTGTAGTCGCTGAATTTGTTGCGCTTGTGGGAATCGTCAACGTCCTGCAGAGAGCGATGTAGTCAGCATGGTGTCCCAGATGAGCATCAGATGAAGGGTTGCTGGCGTGTTACTTACTGCGCCGTTGGATGGGCGATCGGCTGGATCTGTAGTGGCGGCGCATTAGTAAATGCAAGTCTATGAGCACCAAGTGTCGGCCGCAGGCGTGGCGGCAGTCGCTGGCTAGTAGTCACATACCTCTGAGTTTGGTGGTGCCCGCAAAGGACAGTGCACCAGTCGCCATTGACGAAGACATGGTAGCAGTGGTGATGTGCGTTACTCTCCGATGGTGTTGTGGGGGGTCGATGGTCGTGTCGTCGGCTTCGGGGTGTCGAAACGAATTGGTGTGGTAGAGAGTCTCGGATGAAGGACTTACAGGAGGTTTAAATGCTCTCGTTGGCACAGTGAGTCAGGTGAGCACACGTGCGCTAGTGGTGACGCCTCACCGAGTGAACGAACCCCCGGAGATTAGCATGGGTCCTGTTTGCATTGCTGACAGATGAAAGTATCAGTGATTGAGTTGTGGAACATTAGATGAGGTGTCAAGCGGCGATATAGTGAGCTTTCACTGTGCTTGAAAGTGCTGGGATCCTACCTGGAGTAATGCAATCTTAATTAAGGATCAGACGGTCTCACTGGCAGGCTTGACTTTCTCCCACAGCAGAGCGTATCGCAGCAGCATTCAGGTGCGTCCGATTGAGAGAACAGCAGAGAGCTCGAAGAAGAGTGAGAACTTGTTGTATTTCCAGAAAAAGCGACCTCTGCATCAGAGAATGCACTGCCTCCGATGCGTATTTCCGTCCGTTTTCAATCACTGATTCTCGCTGTTCAGTCACTTCCATCACAAGGCCTTGACCCGGTCTATAGCGGCTATCAGGAAGAGTGAGATATATAGCACGTCCGATCGTAGTAGCCATTGCGGGCAGGCGAGTCATACTGTGCCGTCAACGGATCTATTCGTCATTCTGGACATGACCCTGGACATTGATTTCATTCTCATACACCTTTGAGGCCGAAAAACTCGATAATTGAGCGGAATCCAGAGAAATATGCAATCATTCCGAACAATCCATTTGCAACGAGAAGATTGCCCACCTACAGGATCTCTGTAGCTCGCACGCTCAGATTCCAGTCCGGAAAGATCATTCCGGAGAGATCACGCCTTGTTCACTAGCAGATTGTATTCTCTTGTGGATCCTAGCAGCAGTGAGATGTGGTATAAGAGCCGGGTCGTTGGCTGGGTATCGAGTACGAGGCACAGGCACACCCTTGTAAGAGGTGAAGTCGGAAAGCTGGACAGAGTTCGGGAGTGGGCGAGTCCAGGCGCTCGCTTCCACGTTCCACCCACGCGCAGATCATCATCGCACGTCAACTTCACAGCCACACAAACATGTAGCATGACGTAGCCCTATCGCGGCGGGGGCAACAGGGCAAATGATGGGCAATGAAGTGTACAATTGCTGCCTGTCTGTAGAGAGAGCGATGCTAGCTTCTTCCTTTTCGTAACACCACCTTGGATCAACAGTACGAGTACTATCAGGCGCCCAATATGTCGTCTTACTTCACTCTACCGTCCTTTGCGCGCGCAAAGAAGAATACCGAAGAGCTGGAAAAAACAAATCCTACCAACCCAGTCTTGAACGATGCCGATGAAAAGTTCCTGACCAAGATCGCGTCGCAAGACAGCGCTGCGCCCGAAGCTGCCCAGGATCAACCACCCGTCCAGATTACGGACGACGGCCAGGAGAAAGAGTTGCCCCGATCCGACGCTGCTGCAGATGGCGTGAAGAGTCCTGATCAGATTGCCGTGCCTGCGACACAACCTGAGGAAGCCACCCCAGGAGCTGAAGAGAAGAAGATCGAGGATAAAGCAAAGGAATCTGGCAAAGAGGGAAGCGATGACGCTCAGACAGCACAAGACCCCCCAGAGGTGGCCCCGGGCGATGGCGCCATCGAAGCGAAGCCAAAGAAGAGCAAGAAGAAAGACACGTTCGACCTTCCAAGCCAAGAAGAGGCGGAAGCAGCCACTAGAGGCTTCAGCTACGATCAGGCCATGAAAGCTTCCGATACCGACAAGTCTCAACAGCAGGGCGAGAAGCGAACATGGGCGTCCTATCTTCCGAACTTGAGCAAGAGTCAAACCTTGAACAAGGATGAGGCAGCTGGGGAGAGCAAATCTTCGGAAGAGAAGGATGCGCAGAGCCCCGACCCACAAGCTACTGCGAACAAGACCACTCAGGCCATGGATCAAGCCCGGTCCTGGGCTCAGTACGCTTCGACTTACATCCCGTCAACCTCAGCTCTGCCTTCTCTCCCAGCTCCAAGCACATGGTCATTCGCTAACAAGAAGGATTCCCGCGCCGAGCCGGTTCTCAACGAAGATGGCACCATCAACGAGGAAGCTACCAAGGAAAAGCAGGAAAAGGAAGTCTCCGTCCTGCTCGACAACCTCAGCCTCAGCAACATCAACAACCGCGTCTTCAGCTTCTCTGCTGAGTCCCAAAAGTACTACGATCGTTTCACCCAAGTGCTCAAGGACACGCTCAACGGCGCACCAACGGCTTACGAGGATATGGACAAGCTGATGAAGGACGCCGGCCCCACTTTGGAGAAGCACTTCAACAGCATGCCGCCTTTCGTGCAGACTTTGGTCAAGAGCCTTCCTGCCAAGTTGGGAGCAACTCTAGGCCCTGAGTTGATGGCAGCCGCAAGCGAGAAGCCTGGCAACGACTTGAAGGCCAGAATGGAGTCCACCAACAAGTCAGACGCCGGTGGTGCGTCTGCCGAGTCCAAAGCAGGCGAGAAGAAGAAGCGGAGGATTCCTGGCTTGAAGAGCTTAACCAGCTCCAATGGCGTTGTTGCCAGCATTTTGCGCAACATCGTCAATTTCCTGCAAGTCCGCTTCCCCTTCCTCGTTAGCACGACCAATGTCGTGATGAGCTTGGCGGTATTCAGTAAGTTATTCCCCACTCTGCTCATCTTTTCCATGCGACCTCGTTGCTGACCCCACCGCAGTCCTGATGTTCGTCTTCTGGTACTCCCACAAGCGCGGCAAAGAAGTCCGCCTCGCGCGCGAAAGTGCCGAGAGCCAGGCAAACGAAGCCGGGAGCAAAGAAGAGCACGACGGCTCTGACTACGACGCCACCGACTCCGACGAGGGAGAGGTCGACGACCTCGCCGAGAAAATCGCAGAAGCTGTCAAGGCGGACAGCACCGAGGGCAAAGAAGATGTTCTGAATCAGCCGGAGCCGGCGCAGGTCCCGCTGCCAGACACTGACAAGGGTGAGAAGGGCGCTGCTTTGGAAGCCGAGAAGGCCGTCGGTGTGTGAGTGGCGACGATGCGCAAGGCTACCTTTATTGGCAACAGAATGTTACGATACGATTTTGACGATGGTATGATTTGATGCGACGACGGCAGAGATGCAGGGCGACGAGGTGGTGCGTAATACGCCGTTTCAGCTTTCTTTGGCAGAGATACCCTATAATATGAGCGCTCCTCATTTCAGTCTTCATTATTCCTTGTGCAAATGCTTGACATGCGCTTGCCAATCGGTCGTTGATCACGCCGCGGAGAAACGATCGTGGATGCTGAGAGCTTAAGCAAAATCCATCTACACGTGTCCAACACACCCTCCTCGATCGATGCTATGCTGACCGCTGAGAGCCACGAAGAATGCTGTGGGCTTTAATAAAATTCATCTGCACTTGTCCAACAAACCCCTCCTCGATCGATGCTATACTAACCGCCGAGAGCCACAAAAGAACCCATCAATCCTCACACCTCCTCCATCGCCCCGAACCTCTCGTGCTCCTCCTTCGACAACCTCTGGGAAGCACGCGCAGTCGGAGGAGCAGCAGCGCCAAGAGCCCTCCACTCGCGAAGCCTCGCCCCGGGGATCTCCTCCCGATGGCGCCTCGCTCTCTCCTCCCTCGCGCCTTTGCCGTAGCTGTCGCTCAGCTTCTTCAGCATCGGGAAGCGCCTCTGCACGGCGTGCACGGCGTCCTCGAAGGGCAGCGTGTTCGTCAGCCAGCCCACGTCTTCGGCCGCGAGGCGCAGGCCGTGCTCGAGGTACGTCCCCGTGAGGCCGAGGGCCTGGAGGGCGGCGCGCTGGGCGGCCAGGCCGGTTTGCTCGATGGGGCCGGGGGGCGGCGTCGGGGGACGGTAGTAGATTTGCTGGCTGGTGTCCTGTTTTTTTATTGTAAGTGAGAAGGTTCTTGGAAAGATTCAGGTGCTGGAGGCGTGGGGAGGCAAACCTCTTTCGTTTCGGTGGCGTGGTCGGTGACCTCCACCC
Source organism: Cladosporium oxysporum (assembly GCA_035771495.1). Classification (NCBI taxonomy): domain Eukaryota; kingdom Fungi; phylum Ascomycota; class Dothideomycetes; order Cladosporiales; family Cladosporiaceae; genus Cladosporium; species Cladosporium oxysporum. The sequence goes on from JAWNKS010000009.1 coordinate 1,682,327, forward strand.
AGTCGCCTCCGGGGATGTCGACGTCGTCTTCGAAGAGGCCTTCGTCTAAGCCGTCCTCTGCTTCGCGGCGGAAAGCGTTCGCTGGGCTTGGCGTGTTTGGTCCGAGGAGGAAGGTTGCGGCGGACTCTCTGAGATCCCTGGTGTTGAACTCGAGGTAGCGCGCGAAGCGTTTGAGCTCGTCAGTAGCGGTGGTAACGTTAGCGGCTTGAGTGGATTTCTGCGAGCTCATGGCTAAACGAGGAGTGGCAAGTTGTGGCAGCTTGGCAGCTTGGTAGAGTGATGGTATGGCAGTATGGCAGTATGGTAGTGAGTAGTGGGTGAGAGACAAGCCGTCCAGTCAACCTCAATTGGGAGCGAAGAGCTTGTTGTGTTGCCCAAGTGGCAATGTTAGTGAATTGGTGTTGAGATTGCGGATGGCCGCAGCGACAGGTCAGGCGACCAATGGCGATTGCAAGTGCTTGGAAAAGTCGTGAAGTTCACTCGCCGAGCTGACTCATGTGGTGACCGTTTGTTGCTTCGGGACTGGTTGGAGTGTTTGTTGACACATCGGCGGTTGCCTCAGCGCTTCTTGATGTGGAGGGACGCTCAAGTGTGAAGCCTGCAATGTCGAAAAAGTGAGGAGTGGTCCCAGGGTGAACGTATGACGCACAAGGGACATGAGATCAAAAGACAACATAAAAGTGCAAAGTTGTAGAAAAAGGTTCGATGAACGACTCGCGTGGGCCTCTCAGCCTTTCTGTAATGCAAAAGTAAACGTCTCCTCCTGTGCAAGTAAGATATATCATCAACCAATAAACAGTAACAGCTGCTCCTGACCAGCAGCAACAACCAAACAAACTTCCACCAATGTACACGACTCTGGTGTTTGCTGAGCAGTGACGTCCAATCACAACTCGCAAAAGTACAGCGCGAATACCAATTTAATCCTTTGCAATTCGCTTCTCCTCCGGTGTGTAGGACGCCGAACCGCCAATAGAACTTCGATGCGCGGGGTATTCACTATACCGTTGGCGCAGATTATCGATGTGCTCACTCCACGAGCCGCTCTTTGTAGTCTCACTCTGAGCGGCGACATTGGGAGGCAGCGAGGGTGGGGCGATGCGGTCGTGTGACACGTGCTCTGGTGCTTGCTCGGCATCTCTCCTCCTGCGAGGTGGCGAAGACGGCGCGGATGAAGGTTCTCGGGTCTGCTCGAGAAGCTGCGATTGCAGGCTAAGGATGTACTCCCGCAATTGGTGGTTCTCATCCTGCAAGCTGCGAAAGTCGGTCTCCATCGTCTCGAATTGCTTTACTTTCTCCTCGAGTTCTGTGATGTAACGCTCCTTTCTCTGGCGGAATGCTCGCTTTTCGAAAGTCAGTACACAAGCACATGCAGCAACCCACGGTAAAGTAAAAAATGAACTCACCTGAGCAGCCCGATTTTGAGCAGCGCGCTTGCTAGTTGACAATTCACGCTTAGATTTATTTCGCGCATCGGCATCCTCGCTCGGAGTATCGTTAGACATGGCGCTGTACGAACCCTGCTGTAAAGCAGCAAGACCCGATTCCATGTGATCACGTGGACTAGCAGAAGCAGAAGGCTGGTCCTTGTGTTCGGATGCGTGAGACTGTGGTGGTGGCGGTTGCGCTTGCTGGGCTAATTGAGAGCGCGAAAGAGCTTCGGATGGTGGCATGCTAAAGAAGCGCTCTCTAATCTCTTTGAACTTCTGCGTTTGATCTGTTTGTTCGGCGGGTCAGCTCAAGGTATCCCCATGATCGCGATGATCGCGCTGCGTCAAAGTTTACTAACTGTAATTTGCCATGTCCACATCCTGGGCAGAGTCCTAGCACGGCGCCATGTCAGCATAAGCCAAATACGACGCAGCCAAACGCGTATAAAGCGGCGAGGTGGCAAGCATGCGACCGGGCGCTGCTATATCCGCTGATGCGCGCGCACAAGGAAGGCGGATGCGCTGAGCTTACCTGAGCAGCTGCCTGTTGCATGGTACAGGCTAACCTCACGGCAGACAACAACGGTGCTACACTGTCCTGGCGGTCGGTCGACCCGGCCGCGGCACACCTTTTACGTCAGAGTGTATGATATGATGCGAGCCTCCTCTTTCGTAATCAAAGCGCTCCTCCGGTGGCAGGGGAGGCCGAGGTAGCCGGCTCGACGCTCTGATGCTGGCGAGTGTTTCCTGGGCGAGCGCGTGCGCGACGTGGTTGACTAAGGCGTTTGGTATAGGCGGAGGATACTCAGTGGGCATGGAATGATGAGGCTACATGTCATGAGCGAATCAGTACTGAGCCCGGCGGCCGTAAGAGGCAAACGACGCGATGCCGTGGTGCCATGTTATTGTGACTACTTACTTGATGGGAACCTGAGCGACTGCTTTGCTGCAAGCTGAGGTGCTTCGGGCGTGTTTATGTCAGCAGAGTCCCCCCTGGCGCTGCCAAGATCACACGATGGATGCGGTCGGAAGCGTTGCCGGGTGGTGGAGGTGGAGGTGGAGAGATCACGGATGGATGTTGGCTGAGACCGGCGGAACACACAGACGTTCGCTGTCGCTATAGTTATCTGGCAAGCACAATCGTTCATGTCTGGCTATGATATATTCGTGTCGAAATTTCACCCACAATGCGTGCATCCCACTTCTACTATGCGTCAGCAACCCTCTCGACCCTTTCACTTGCTTTCATGCCACGAAGCATCTCGTCCTACGTCAGCAGCGAATGCGATTCTATTGCTTGATAAGCGGCGTCACAACAGACTCTACTCTAAATCCACATGACTGCCGCGTAAATCCGGTGAATGTGCACTCCAGAGAGCAGAGCCAGGTGTCCTCCACACTGTGTATAAACACTAAAGAACCCCCGTGGCAACCATCAATGCATTCGGTGAATTGTGCTAGGTCTATCTGATCTTACTAAGATAATGTACGTTAGATACCAGGAGAAAGAAAGATATGACTCTGATGTCGTCGAATTGACTTTGCCGAGACGTGTCCTCAAGAACCAGTGACCTTCCACGCTGCTGTCGACTATCCACATACGCCTTTTCGATACATATTAGGTCATGATAATATGATCACGTTATCATGAACTTGCGGAGACAGGTAATCACATAGACGAGTGCTAACAATTGATGCTGGGCCAGAAATGCCGACTAGGACGAATTACTGGATAAGGAATACCAAAAGACAAGGACTTGGACAGCCTGTCCTCTTTTCTTACTAAGCCACTATGGCCAGCCATGCCACTTGCGCTTCTATCGGGACTGCTTATACCCCTGATACTCTGAACGGTACACAACATCCTTCCATTAGCACATCAACTCGACCATCAACAACACCCTCCGCGGTTGCTTACATCAAGTCCGCGGAGATGCTGCAGGGCCATACTGCTTGCGACATCAAAGATGAGTCTATCGCTCCTGTCCACCGCAGCTTGAACGCGACAAGCAAAGCCAGCCGGCCAGCCAGCCATTTTCCAGTACCGCAGTACCCGTCACTCGCGCCTCCGACTAGGATCAAGCCTGTTCGCAAAAGAAACACCACCACACTCGCCACAACCCCGTGTCATGCGACGAGAGTCCCTCAGAGTATCACCGACTCTTGCACTCGCACGACGAAGCCCTAAGCTTGCTAACACTGACAAAGCGACTGACAACCAGCTTACAGCGAGAGAAACGTCTCCGTCTCGTATTCCTCCACAGTGGTTTTGAGTCGTCGCGATCTCCTGATATCCTCGTATAGACGGTATAGCGGGACGTCGCCACTGCCGCTGTCGTTCCGGTGGCCACTGGAGCTCGAACTGCGTGTGGAACGGTCTGATCCTGATCACCCATCAGAGCAGACCAGGCCAAGTACCACATGTGGCATACAACGATCAACCACGTCATCGACCAGAGAGGCAACTTGCCCTCAGCATCTATCGCCTGCTGACAACAATGTAACATGCCCGAACCAACAAACCCTACCAACGCCAATGCTCACGTCATCATGCGAGTATACAAGTTACACCTTCGTAACCAGGCGCTTGGGAAACACCACCGTCAACCCCTCGCACGTATGATACAGTCATTCACACTCATGACGATCACCTTGTGCTCTCAAGATTCTCATCCCAAAAGTACAAACAAACTTGCCTGTAGATCTACAGCCAAAAAGCGCGCGGTGATATCAGGCGTCTCTTACCGCCTGCAGTGTGAAGAGGCTTACACGTCGACTTTCGCTGTCACACAACAAGTGCCACGGGGCAATTCGCGATGTCTTCGGAAGTAGAGAGATTACACACGCGTTCAAAGCCCAAAAGATGTTGTGCAAGAGAAAGGAATCGTATGTACTTTCATTCTGAATACTCGAAAAATCAACATCACAGACATCACACCGAAACCCCCAAACACAGTCGGTCATGCTGCCCGCGCTCGCTCATCCAAGCCGTCCAGACTCATTAAGCCCTCCCGCAGCGTCTCTCGAACAAAAAGCAAACACATGAAGGGCAGGTAACCAAAAAAAAAAAAAGCAAAGCAAAGCAAAGCGAAAAGTAAAGACCGACGAACCCCCCTGCGCCTTTATACGTGGAGAGAAAAAGAAGGGTATCGCCGAGACGCCGGAAAAGGTCAGAAAAAAAAAAGTAGAAAGAGAAAACATGGCGAAGGGGCTCCTGTACAACGCGCAAAACGGCAATGGGAACGCAGCTGGGATGCGTGCTCATCAGCAATTCTTCAAGTAGTTGCTGGGGACGAGACCTGGTCTGCCGCCGTTGCGACCGACGACTTCGGCCTCCCACCAGCCGTCGTCTTGCAAGCGCAGGACGGCGAGGATGTCGCCTTTGCTGAAGGATAGTTCTTCGGGGATGGCGGCTTGGTACATGTACATTGCACGGGCTGTTGAGGTGAGTTAGTTGGTGGGCGTCTTGATGTTGTTTTCTGATGGACTTACAGTAGTGGATGATAGGCCTGCCGTCTTTGGTCATCTGGCGCTGAGTGCTCTGGCTCTGGCTGCGATTCCTGGTCGCTAGTTGCTGGCTGCTCCAACCTTGAGAGCCATCAGCATAGTAGGAGCTTTGCGGTCGGCCGGAGCGCTGCTGTCCTCCGCCATACGCATCTCCAGCAGGGGCAAGCTGCAAAGCCATAGCGCCACCGGCATCGCCGCCGCGACTGCTCGGAGGACGGCTGTTAGCAGCGCCCATAGAGCTGCCAGGGCGAGCGTATGCTGGGTTTGGCGAAGCTGCACGTGGAGCCTGGGGTTGGTAACCAGGTGAGTTGCCACGAGAAGCGTAACCGCTACCGTAGTTCGGTGCCTGCTTGATGGGGCTTGTGGAATTCGCACGCGCACGACCGGCTGGCGCGCTGTAGGGGTTGGGCGATGCTGCTCCGCCACTGGCCTGTCGAGGATCACCAGTGAAAGAAGGTCTCGGGCTTGTGCTACGAAGAGGCGCTGGAACAGGAGACGTTGCACGCGCATCAGGAGCAGGAGCTCTGGCCGCCTGGCCAGCGACAGTGCCAGCACGGGAGGTTGGTCGAGCGACTCCACTGGAAGTGAACATATCCTGTTTCTGGGCAACATAGCGTTCGGTTGTCTTGCGCATGTCTCTGCTGGTGTGCGCAGGCTGTGGCGCACCGAGGCGACTCACAGGCGGCTGGTCGTAGGCAGGCGGTGGCGTGTTGCGAGCGGTCTTGTTCGCGTAGGGAGTAGGTACTGCACCTACGGGCGCGCCACGAGCGTCCAAGGCGGGCGCAGGTGTAGACATGCCATAGTGTCTGTCCGCGCTTTGACGAACTGAAGCATGCTTGGTGACACCCTTGAGCTCAGCAAGAGCCTGAGCAATCGGATCCTGACCAGGTTGGGCGGCATCTCTCTTTGTCGGAGACGCGCGTGCATCCGGTGAAGCGACATCGAAAACATTGTCACCGACACCGAGCTGGTAGTTGGTGGCTCGTGGATCAACCTGCTCCGCGTCAGGCGTCGGCGACGGCTGTTTAGCTTGCCAGGTCTTTGCCCTGTTCGCAGCGCCGAAGGCAGGCTTGACTGGACTGGTAGTAGCGCTCTCAGTGCCTCTGGTGTTTGGTGCGGGAGTAATGGCAGCAGGAGCCCAGCTGTTGCGGTTGGTCGGTGCAGCCGAGCTTGCGCGAGCATTTTCATTCTTCTTGAAACTCCTCCTACGGAAAGGCGAGTTGAAGAATCCACTCTTCTTCTTTTGTACCGGCTTCTCTACGGGCTCGTTGGACATTTGCGAGAGTGCCGATCCATTATAGTCCTTGACAGGAGACTGCTGTCCACTAGCTGGCTCGAGATCAGATAGTGATGTAGGGTTGGTGTAATCACTGTTGTGTTCCTGACTGCAATTACTGCCGTTCCTAATTGGCGAGCGCTGAGAGCGCTCTGAGTCTGGACGGCAGAACTGCGTCATGCCGTCGGTCGGATAAGGATTGTGAGGGATCTGAGCCACATCGCCATATGGATTGTTCTGCGAAGACATGGATGGATTGAGCGGTGGCACGTTGTTGCTGCTGACAGAACCTCTGCCATTGTATGAGTTCTGGCTGGCGTTCATTGGCATCATGTGGGCACTTCCACTCGAGGCTCGTCCGTCGAACATGTCCATGGATGTGCGGTTCTTCGGAATACCCATCTCTTCACGAAGGCTCGAGTCTGGGTCGTGGTGAGATTCGAATGTGCTCGGTTGGGGTGATGAAGAGCGGAAGGTCGGATTCATTGTGCGCTGGAACTGTGCTACCGAGTAGTTGCCATCGTCAGAATCGGCTGTTGAAACGTTGTCATCGACATCACCACGGCAGAAGTTGATGTACTTGGGTGGATCCGGAATCTCTTGGCCAGTGCCGAAGTCCTGGATGAAAGTCGTGATATCCTTCTCGACATCGCAGTCTTCCAAGCTCAGGCGGATCTTCTCGCAACTCTGGTCATCGCTCACGCACACTGTTGATGAGATGTTTGCGAAGCTCCAAAGACTGCTCTTGAAAAAGTCCACTCGTTCCTCTTCGAGATCCTGGAATTTGTCGCAAGCGGCCTTCCATTCTCTGTTCCATCGTCCGGTAGTTTCCTCGAGCACTTTGACAGCCATTTCGTATTCGTTGCTGTTGGTGCTCATTTGAGCTTGAGTCTTCTCGAGCTTCGACTTGTTCTTCCGCTCTTCCTGTCCCATGACCATGTGCCCTTGCGCAAGGTAGCCCTTGATCTTGAGACAGTCCTGTTCAAAGCGATCTCTCGTCTTGTTCACCGCCATTGTTTGCGAGTTCTTGGTCTTGAGCAACTTCTCAATGCCACCCTGGATCATCTTGCGGCGCTCCTTGATACCGCCAGCGAAGGTGGCTAGTGGGTCCTCGAGCTCGACCTTCATCTGTTGTGCGATCATGCCGTGTTGCTTGCCCATGCCTTCCGTCTCCGCCTTGACGACATCCAGACTCATGCGCAATGTGCCGCCTTCCACGGATCCGAGAGGTTTCTTGGCCAAGTTCAATAGCTTCTTTGCGTACTCTGCTTCGATCGCCGCTCTGGCGGTGTAGAATGCATGAAGCTCATCGCCGGCGACTTTGGCATTGTGTAGTCGTGTGAGTAGAGGTGTCACGCCGGCATCGTCTTTGCCCCAGAAGTTGTTTGCGACTGCGGTCTTGATTAGTACATTTGATCGTTCTGGAAGGATTTCAGTGGTTACATACAAGATAATGTGACGGTAGGGGCCTCGGAGCCAGCCACGGTAGGTGGCATTGTGCCGCCCAAGGGAATGTGTACACAGGCGTGCGGCGGGTTGGGATGTTGCTGCTTGATGTGAGATGCCGATGCGAGAAATGGCGGGATAGCGAGCGTGTGGACAGGCGTCCTGAGCAATTAGAAGATTGTTGTTATGGATTGGCGTGTATTGATTGATGCGTTGGCTCGACGCAAGCGGCTCCTCTCGTCACGCATTCAGTTGGTGTGGCGGCGGGTGTTGTTGTCTCCGCCCAGGGTCGTTGCTTCCTGGGGAAGTTGTACGGGGCAACGCAGCGCAGCCACACACGGCCCGGCACAACCCTCCTCGATCATCGTCATCTCGCCGTTGGCACAAGTCGAATGCGCATGAATCCATCCATCTCGCCGAGATTGTTTGAAGACATCGCCTGTCTTCGCTTTGTCTGTCAACCTGCGGCTCCTGCCTCCCACTGCTGCCAGCTCTGATACCACTGGCGGTTGCGAGGCGCGCGTGTCCTGGTGCATCGTTAATGCGAAATGCATGCACTACTATAAATGCGGTGTGAGATGCCCACATATGCCAGCGCGTAAGACGCAGTAGCAGTGTGAATCGCGAGCCGTCGTACAGCGATTCGTCATATTGGAAGTCAGCGCATCATGTCTCAGCGGTAACGACGACTAAATCACACATCTCTCTCGTTGGAGAAACATGCATTCATTTCTTTGAATACCGGCATCGAGTGGGAAGCACGTATGTGTGCTATCCTTGGTGGCGGCAGACTGTTAAAGACTATATTGTAATGGCTGCTGCTGAGCGGCTCCCAGCAAACGAGAACTCTGCCATCAAGTATATACCCTAAAGAATCACAACGGCATAGCTCACGCCCAGCCTGTTTGACGTGGCAGGGCAACGGTCCGCGTACACCGCCGCCGCCTTCGTGAGACATACTCTATGCACGTGTGAAGGCCGCAAGGCTGTGCATGGCATGTTCATGTTACTCCTCTCAAGTAATATACATAGGAAGCTGCTCGCCATCAGAGCTTGGCCTTGGTTTTGTTTGTGTGTGCTCACAGTCTAGCGGTGTATTGTATTAATGTGTCTATAGCATCGCGTGAGTACTGGGTTGCGAATATTGCTTTCCCAGCTTATGCGCTCAAATGCACGCGGAAGCTTTCTTCGCTAACTCCAGTTTTCTCAGAGCAGCGGCAGTCGCCACGGGTGTCTCTACCATCCTGCTTCGATGCAACACATCTATCAAACAGTCAGCGTCACTCCATCAAAAACATCGCGTCTCAACACCTCATCACTCACGCCCAACAAGCCTCATGCCAACACTTCCGACAACTCGCCGCATGCTCCTCGATCAAATCCCTCATCATCCCCTCGCGAGTCTCCCACTGTTCACTAAGTTCCCACATCATCCCAGCATTACCGCAATCCGTCCCTTCGGCCGGGCGTTTCCGCCCAGCTCCGGGCGGTCGCGTGAAATCCTCAAAAAGACTCAGACCGCTGTCGTTGCGATCCCGAGGCTCGACGGGGCCCAGGATGTCCACCGTCCGGAGCTGGTCGAACGCGATGTCCATGGAGCCGTCAGGACACCCTAGAGCTGGGAGAAAGCCGTTCCAGCTTCTGCGGAATTGCCCTTCGAAGTCGCGGCTGGGTTCGGTCTGGAGGGGCACTTGGTGCATGCCGACGTTCTTGGAGCCGGATGATTCGGAGGTTTCGAGCCATGCGATGATGTCGGGGTGGTTGTCGGGGTTGTATTTTGCCAAAGCCGCCGCTGCTGCTGCTGCTGCTAGCAGGGCTGCTTCGTGGGCTGCTTGCGAAACAGAAGCTGCTTTCTTCGACCAGAGCCGCGATGCGATTTTCTTCAGTCGAGACATGGTTATCGGTGGTACTGGACATGGGAGCGACGGTCTGGCGGAGGTTGACGAGTAGTGATGTTGGGACGGTCGGTTGTAAATCTAGGCTGCCGCTGCTGAGGACAGGGTGGTGTCCTCTCTGCGAGCTCATGATTGGCGTGATAGGTTGACGACATGTGTATAGTCTATAGAACTCAAACGATTGGATGGCTGTGGTGATGTCGAAAGCCTATATGCCGTGCGGGTTAGCATTGAGTATGGCTGACCACCAGCGAACCAGACGGATCGCAAATCTCAGCCGCGAGATTTCCCTCGAATGGACGCAAGCATAGCCGCCATTGCACGACCTTGATTTGTGTATCCCATCGTGATGCGTTTCCTGAGTCTCAATCATATATCATTAGCTCTATATCGCATCAAGTCCCAAACATCATCAGACATTACTCTCCGCCGCTGGCTGCTTCTTCTTCCTGCGACTGCGCTGGCTCAGCACACTCACAACTCTCGACAGCGTGCTTCCAATTTCTTCGCCATTTCCTTCGCCCACCAGGCGGCCTTCATCGTCTCGCGAATCGTCGACCTTGTCTTTCCACCCGCCCTCTTCACGATCCTCTTGCTTCTGCGGCCACAAGATGTCCTTGACCAGCACGGCGCGGATCATGCACAAAAACACCGTGATCCAGATGAGGATCAAGACGCACGTCATCACGCAGCCCAGGATCTTGATGGCGTGGCAGTCGAGCGCCTTAGCGATGGAGAAAGTCGCCGTGACCAGCGCCGTGTTGGGGAAGACGTAGGAGTACCACGTCATGGCGAACCTCCAGCGGTTGTGCTTGACGGTCGACCAGTGCGCAAAGACTGAGACGAAGAAAAACCACAGCGCCAGACCCCACAGCCACAGACCCACCCAGTTGGCGAGGATTTTCGAGACTCTGCCGGCGAGTTCCCCGTCGCCCATGAAATCTTTCGGCACGACTTCTGGAAGGCGCTGGCCCATGCCGATGATCCCTGCGATGGTGAATCCCGATGGTCCGACGGAGATGAACATGCCGGGTCGCAGGCTTTCTTGGGGAAGTTTCTGGGTCATGAGGCGGTAGATGAAGGCGGCGTAGATCATCAGGGATACCATGAAGCCGATTCCTTGAAATATCACTCCGCCGATGATCATCTGGAGTGCTTCGTTGGGCGGCAACTTGGGTGCGAGCACACTCGCGTGCGGTCCAATGACGAGAAGCGGATAAGCAGGGAAGATCCAGACGGGCGTCATCTGGGAGATTGTGAAGGTTTGCGTCGACCATCTGTAACGGCGTTAGTGCTCGCGTAAGAAGGCATTGGTGCACGAGAACAAAAACGTACATTGTGAGGTAGATACCACAGCTGAAGAAAACCGCCAACCCACAATAAGTCCAAAAGAGTATGTTCATGACCTCGCGAAGCCATGGTCCAGCATGTTTGTTGTCGACGCCATACTCGGTCACATTGATCAGTATGGTGCCAAGGCTGATCAGCCATGCTGGAATGAATAGACTTTCGGTAGGATGAAGGATCGAGGACATAAAAGTCGACGGGTGGAACTTGAACCTCAGACAGATCATCACAACATTCATAACGAAGAGGACGATGTTGAGGATGAAGAAGAAGCATCCGATCGAGTATCGTCCGTGGAAATCCCAGGGAACTGCATCAAGTGTCAGCGCGTCTGCCACTGATCACTCAAAATAAGTGCTTCGTCTCACTGTAGTGCATGACATTTGCGATTCCTCCAGTAGCCATCTGTTACGAGCGTCAGTTACAAGCAGCTCCAGTGACCTTGCTCAAGAAAGCGCATACAGTCATCGTGAACCATGTCCAAGTAAAATGCTTTATGCGCTGCCGAAAATGCAAATGATACGTCTTGTGAGACTTTTCCTCCGGCAAGTCCGCCGGTACCGCAGACGTAGGAGTGTCATGGTGTTCAATGCCGTCAGGAATCACCTCACGGGGCGTCTGCCTCAGTGGTGTCCCTGCGGTCGGCGGCGCGGGCTTCTGAGGCGGAAAGTAGCCATGGTCTGATTGCTCGCGTGACAGGACGAGTTCCGCAGGAGGCGTGTAAGGATAATCTATGTTGCAATTGTCAGTCCGTGCTACGTCTCTCGCCTTGGCAGCAGCGATGTCATATCGTGGGCGTTTTCTGCGTACCGTCTTCGCGCGAAGCGAAAGGGTTCACCATGGTTTCCTCCGCTCGCGGCATGCGTCATATGGTTGGTGGTTTTTCGCAGCGTAGCCAAAGTCCTCCCTGTTATGACCCGTGGACAGATTCTCAAGGGCCATGAAAGCGTACAGACACGCTCTGCATCACTTTCAACAAAGAAGAAAATCCTCTATCCACCGACGGCAGGATAAGCGGGAGTCGTCGTGCAAAAGCGTCTTGAGGTGATCGGATAGCGGCAAGGCGTCGAGCAGTCGCAGCTCCGGATGACGAAAACAGCACAGCGCCACGACATGGCTCCACGAGTTGGCAGCGCGACACTCGGCGAGCCCAGACTGCTTTGGTTTCGTATTAGGTGCGCAAGCCGAAGATGCCGAGTGTGTAGCGTATGTAGAAGCGCGCCTGAAAAGCATATCGCCTTCCATCATTGGGCCGCGCTTTCGTCAACCCACTGCGCGTTCGGAAGTCGGGTGTTTAGCGCTTGGGGAAGGGTGATAAACTGCCGAGACGTGAATGGCTGTGGTGTGAAAACTTGAAGATCGTCGCTTTGTGCTGGCTAGTGTATTATGTGTATGTATAGCTGCTGAGCATATATCTTGGCGATTGTTGTGTCTTAAGGATAGATAACTCCAGCTAAGTAAAAATCACATATTCTCAGACGAAACTCAACACAACACAGTAGCACGATCGAGGGAAGCATACGAGTGCTAAGCAAATCGACTCCACGATTTCACTTCTCGCCCGAATGCTTGTCATCGGAACACGGCAACGATCGTACAAAATAAATAGGGTCTTCGGCTCGGAAAGAAAGAGTAACAATCGATTATCGACAGACACTAGGAACCGCCAACATAAAAAATAACAAATAAAAAAAACCAGATACCAATACACACGCCACGGCGTCCAAAAGACGCCTTCGCTATGCTTCCAAATATCAATGACGCCCAAAAAAACAAAACAAACAAGCCCACCACCAGTATTACGCCCCTCCTATTACAGATGCTAGAACCTTGCAACTATAGTTGCATGACCCCACATACACCTCCGATCCGACAATCCCACCTCTCCGCATTGCCATTTACCAGAAACTACACCAGCCAATGTAATGCTGGCAGAGGTTCTCGAGATTGGTCGCTTCGCTGAGGAGCTTCTCCACCTGCTCCTCGACAGGCAGCTCTTTGTCCTTCTTGAAGTCGCGGCCCGTGAGCTTCTCCTTGACTCTGCTCAGCACTTGCAGCGCCCGCGCGTTCTGCACTTCCTTCTGCTCCGGGTCCTGGTTGCCGTTGACCGGTGCCACGCTCCCGCGGTTTCGTGGACGCCAGGAGCTGCCCGGTCGCTCTGAAGCTCCGTCTGGATCGCCTCCCATGACTGACGGGCGGCGGCCTTCGGTCGGACCAGATTGCGCGACACCACCCATGATTGATGCGCGACGGTCAGAGGGGAAGGAAGGTTCGGGCGGGGATTCGCGGGTGTTGAGGCGCCAGGTGAGCAAGGGGTCGTGGACGAATGCCTCAAGGACAGCCATGAGGGACTCCTTGTTCGCGCGCAGAAGACGCATGACGTGCTCGCAAGTCGTTCTGTAGCTGCCCTCGATGTTGCTAACCTCCATGGCAAACGTGAGCATTCTTGTGAGACGGAATGGCACCCTCTCTGGATATTTCTCGCGGTGCATCGCGACTTCGAAACAATCGCCAAAGTCAATATGCACGATCTTGCCAGTGACGCGGTCAAGCATGAGGTTGGAAGGATGTCTGTCACCCAGACCAAGGATATAGCCGACCATGGACATGACCGCAAGTGAGCGAGTGTAGTTGGTACGCCTGTCGAGCCAAGCTTCAGAGCTCTTGCTCTTGAGCCAAAGAACGCGGTACAAGTCCTGGCCTGTAGTATTGTCCAGAGCGTAGCCAAAGACTTCAACCTTTTGCATGAGGGTGAGGTTGTCATAATCAGGCGCCATCTGCAACATGATCCTGTGCTCGATGTTAAGCAGGATTTTGCGGCTCTCGCGGTATTCGCGGATAAGGACGTGAAGAGTGTCGCTGTTTGGCACCCAGCCGAGCAAACCGGATGATGTCGACAGTGGTACTGCGGCATACCGCTGAATGTTGAGGTGCCGCTTAAGACACTCAGGCTCAGTAGACAGTAAAGTGTTGACGAGACCGAAGAGCTGCATGACACGTTCGTCCTGGCGGATATCTTCGTGTCCCTTGAGAACGAAATCGTACGAGACACCGTCGCTTCCCAGCATCGTCAGCTTTCGTGGGCGTTGCTTGGATGAAATGACTGATGCCAGTGGACTGAATGACTTGATGCTGATGATCGCCTTGCCGCTTTGGTATGTACCGGGCACCGCAAGATCGAGGTCGTGCGCAATCTTGAGTTCGGGTGATACGTATTGCAACTCCAAGCTCATTAATTGTGGCAGCTGTCTGGCGATGCGTTTGAACACGCCGTAGTAAAGATCCCATGCCTGTGAACTATTGTCAGTACTATGCTTGGCAAATATTTTGATAGCGTGGACACTAACCTGATTGAGGTCGCCAATTTCCCTCGTCGTCTTATACGCCTCGCACCAGTCTTTGGCTTCCGCCAAATCCCTGCCGAAGCTTTGGATGAAGCTGATCTCGCGAAGAGTCTCTGGTCCCTTGCGCAACATCTCGTGCAGAGGCTCCAGAGTCGCAAGCATACCTTCGATGTTGTGGTCTCCAAAGTACAGGCGCGAAGCTTCTTCGAGGCCCTCATGCCACTGTTCATGCCACAGCACCGCAATACGGATGAGCTCGTGGCTGACAAGGCCCGCCTGTTCGACCAGGTTGGGACTGTGCTGGCGCATCGCTTCCATAATACGGCCGGCCGAGCGCGAGCGAGTACCCAGATCAGATTTCATCGACACTGTGAGCGGGTAGACAAGAGCTTGAGGATGTGCCCTACCAACGTCGACAAGCAGGTTGTGAATGGCCTCTCGTACTAGCCTGTTCGGCTGGTTGATACGGGCGATCAACTGGGGCATAACTTCAAGCCAGGTGTCGACACTGACCGAAGAAATACCTTGCTGTACATTGTGCGTGACTTCTTGGTGTGAGCCATGTGCAAACCACAAAGTCAGCAATCGCAGAGTATCTTGCAAAGAGCTCATCGACGAGAGTGCGATTGACTTGAAGAAACCCTTGATGGCGGGTACGACATGGTCACTGACGATGAAAGGCGGGACGTCAGCAGATTGGTTAGAGGTCAACGCGGTTACAACCTCGAAGTTGGCAAGCGCCCAGGAGTGCCATGCCTTGTACCACTCCTGGTTGTACTGCGTCGCCTGGTAGTACGACGTCAACACGTCTTGAACGTGATCCGCTTGCCAGTCACCATCATGCAATTTCGTCTGCCAGTCACCTTGCTTGAGGTAGCAGCGTGCCAGAAGCATCTTCCAGTCATTGAGTTCTGCTTTCTCCTTCTGGGTCACAGGCGGGATTGTTGAGCCGAATGGAGCATGGACGCCATTCATTCCATTAACACCATTAACACCGTTGGTCATTGCCAGTGTGCCATTCGCAACGCCTGCATTCAGTGCAGAGTTGCGCTCGTTGAAGTGGCCTCTCAGGCGGTTGGTGAAGTCACGCAATGCGCTGAGAGCACCATCATGGAAACCATTGCTCCATAAGAACTTGTACACTGCGTACTGCACCGAGTAGGGCGAGTCGTGAACCTTTGTCAAGCTCTGTGGAGAGGTGATACTGCCTGTTGTCCCAAGCAGCGAGTTGAGACTCTTCTCTGCCAAACCACCACGCTGGGCTTTGCGACAAATCGAGGCGAACTTAATGTACATCTCGGTGTTCTCCTGAGGTGTGATGACCAAAGCGCGGACCTTGAGCATCCGGCCCCATACCTCGACATTGCGCTGGCAGCCCTTCAGACGTTTGGTCCAGGTCATCCGCATGCGTTCTTGTCGCTCAGGGTCATTGACGTGTTGTTTGTAAGTAACGATCTCTTCGAGTTCGGCCAGCATTTGCACACGAACGATTATTCC
Source organism: Cladosporium oxysporum (assembly GCA_035771495.1). NCBI lineage: Eukaryota > Fungi > Ascomycota > Dothideomycetes > Cladosporiales > Cladosporiaceae > Cladosporium > Cladosporium oxysporum. The sequence continues at coordinate 1,698,069 of JAWNKS010000009.1, forward strand.
GTAAGCCCGTGTGTAGCTCTCGCCCAGTAGCGCACTAAGCTCTTGGTCCAAGCCATCACGTGCTTTTGTGATGTGTCGATGAGCCTCCTCGAACTGGTTGCGGTGGATGCTCAGGATGGCGCCGAAGAATGAGCGATCGGGCGAGTGTGGCTTCATGACGCTGAGGTAGCTGTCCATGAGCTCCCATTGACCCATGCCCCAGGCAGCAGCGGCTGCTAGGGGTGCAATGTGTTTCTTGTGATCGACCCCAGCACTCATCCACCTCTCCTGTGCGATCTGAGACAAGGTATCCCATTCGCCTAGGGCGTGAAGACAACGCATTTTACCCATAATGACTTCGAACCCGACGTTTTCACCTTCTTCCCTCTCGCGTTTCTGGTAAGCGACAAGCGCCTCCTCCCATCGCTGCAGCTTCTCAAACCACGTCTCCTTCAGGTCAACATCATTGTAGCCCTGTGCTTTGCGCAAGATACCGAAAGCGGCATCGGTCTGTTGGAGTTGGTTGTTGATACTGATAAGAGCTTCGACGGCGGAGGCATTCTGTTCGGCGTTGAACTCCAATTCCTTGTAGTGGAGTGCCTTTGCAAAAGCGTGACATTTCCCAGCGTACATTCCCAGGACGCGAACATCGATAGGTAGTGCCTTGTCATCATGCTCCATGAACTCAGCAAGGTTCAAAAGAATTTGAAGGATCTCTGGAGGGATGGTGGTCGATGTTATCGCGGTCTCGATCGCATGAACCAGCTCCTCCTGGTACTGATCATACAATTCTGTCCAACAGGACACGAATGCCGAGTTGAACAAACTCTTGGCCAAGGGCGGATAGACGGTGGCCAGTGATGTACATGCCCGCAGTGCCTGCTGTGGACTTTCTTTAAGTAGCTCCACTGAAAAACGTCGCATCCACTCATGCCAGTCCTCCTTCGTGGACTTTTGGCTGGCTTCCCAGGCGTTCTTGAGGTGTTGTTGATTGACGGCAAGCTTCTTGGTGGCAATTTCTGTAGCGTGCATGTCATCGTCCTCGTCTTGATAACGTTCATCCGGGCTCAAGTCTTGAGGGAGTGGCTCGCCCTTCTTGAGCTTGTTGACGATGAGTGTGTAGTTGGTGTGAGGGACTTTGGTCGCACCAGTAGCGAGCACCTTATCGATCATTGGCACAAAGTGCAGGAAGTCGGGACCCAACTGGAACACCAGCGCGCAGAGCGTTTCCAGAGCAGCACGCTGCAAGACTTCATCTCGGCCTCCAAGAACCCTGGAAAGCGGGTGGATGATCTTGGCCGCAAACTCGGAAATGTTGACTTGTCTGCTCAAGCGGCCGATGGTCTCAATGGCTGCCTTCCGTACATCACGGGGCCGTGATCGGTCAACATCGAACATCCTGACAATTACTGGCACGATGAGGTGCATGTACTCTTCCGCACTCGACCCGAACACTAGGAAAGCATGAAGGACTTTTTGGCAAGCGGAGCGTCCAGCTTCGGTACGTGCGTCAGCATCCAGAACACCCAACATCAGCGGCAGTACTGATGCAAGGTAAAGTTTGAACTCTCCTTCTAGACTCTTGGCAATAGATTCGATCAGGAGCAGGATTGTAGCCTGAAGCTGAATGCTGCGATACCAGTGCTCGGAGATAGCTTCGATGATGACGGGTAGATGTGGTCTGATGTGTTGGCGTACAATCTTGACCAGCTGCGTAAGCTGGCTAAAGTATCCCTCAAGTCGCAATGGGTCGGACTGAGCATCTCGGAAGATGCTGACAATGCCTGGCACCACGACGCTGAGAAACGGCACGCATTTCATGCCCATCGTAGCATAAATGCTCATGACAGCTTCGACCACTGCGGAATGATGCTGCTTGAGGGTATTGTCCCTGAGCATGCCCATGAGTGTGTTGATCACGACCGTTGGATAGTACTCTTCATTACTAGGGGTGATGCCTTTCATAATGAGCGTGACGTCTGACTCGGACTCGGCTTCAGCGCGGAGATTCGATTCGGGTGATTCCTCGATCACTTGCTGGTGTTTGTAAGGATCTAGAGCGCCGAGAATACCCATCAAGCGAATTGTCTCACGGCGGAGGTCTCCCGGCTGCTCGGTCCTGACAATGTTGACGAGGATGGTAAGAAGCTCTGGATGTTCGATGTAGGGGTCAATCACGTAGCCGCTGTTGCTTGCCAGCTGTCCGAGGGTGCAAAGTGCAGCCTCCCTTTTCTTAGGCGACGCAAGATCTTGCAGACTGGCGATGATGATGCGCATGAGCTCGGGAATGTATCTTGCCATCTCATCACCACCAACGGTAGCAAGATCACCAAGAGCTTTTAGAGTTGTTGCGGCAACATCAGCGTTCAGGTCTTCCGCTTTAGGTAGAAGCACAGCAACCATCGGGTCGACGTAAGGCTTGATCAACTTGCTGCTCGCGCCTACGAGGTGGCTGATGAGTTGCGCTGACTCGCGTTTGTTATTCGCGTTGTTTGAGTATTCGATCTCTGTCAACAGTTGAATGAGCACCTTTCGGAGAGAAGGGAACACATAGGCGGGGTTGACTGCGGTGAGACGGCCGATGATTGTCATAGCAGCTTCACGAATTGGAAATTTCTCGTCATGGAGTGCTAGGAAGAGAGTCCGGACATTCTCGGCTTTTGCGAGATGGCGATCAAAGCGAGCATCCAGGGAAACAAGGACTGTTTGTCGGATGTCGGCGTGTGGGTCTGCAACGCCAACCGTCAAGAGTTTCTCGATAACGTCGCTGACAACCTGAATCGCATGGTGGCTTGTCTGGTGAACAATCGGGTCACGAACGAACAGCTGGCAGCAGGTGAGTGCTGCAGCTTTGCGGATGATAGGGTCATCATCTTCGACATAGCGAATTGCCACGTCGCGTACAAACTCGTTCAGAACATGTCCAGAGAAGTCAAATGATCCGAGTGTGTGCAAGGCAAGTGCAATCTCCTGATCTTTGTGTTCCACATGCTGAGGATCACGTTGGTCGCGTACATCTTTTGTGTAGATTGGAGGTAGCCCTTTCCCATGAGTCGGGTGCCCAAGAGTCTGGAAAGGCTGTCCACAGAGAGTTCTACTGAGCAGATCGAGCAGCTTCTCCTGGATTGTTGGTTTTACGGGCGGGATGTAGTGCGCCATATCGACAAGTGCTTGTGTAAGGGCGTCCGAGAGGCCGCATGCAAAGATTGGGTCCAGCAGAGCCTCCATGTACTTGCTCAAAGTCTGGCCCACAGCGATGGATATCATACTGATACATTCGAAAATAGGCGCCTCGTCACCAGACATCTTGCTTCGATTCTTCACGCTGAGCGCATCACGCACGTGCAGTAGAATGGTGTCGAGATAGGGAGCGATCTGAGACCCCACGGCATGGGCAATCTTGCCAATGGCTACGAAAGCCATGTTCCTCTGTTTCGGGTCTCGAAGGAGTGTCTGTAGGTGCTGCATCGAGCGGGCGAGGTAGTGGTGGCAGAACTCTTTCGGCGCATAGCCTGCAAGGATAGGGATGATCTCGACGACGGTTCGTCTGATCGTTCCATCCTTGTGTTCGCGGTATTGCTGCAAAAGCACACGCTCGCACACCTCCTTGTACCGGTTGTGCATGAACATGCCGCCTTGCACCAGCAGCTCGCGATAGACCAGCAAAGAACCATGGATGCACTCCACTGTCGCCCTTCTGAATCCGCTCTGCGCCTCATTGTACATCTGCGACAGACAGCTCTGCCTATCCTGCTGGTCTCTTGCCGACAAAGCCTTGAAGCACTGTGCCACTGTTTCCGCAGCTGTCTCTCTGATTACAACCTTAGGATCCCTCAGTGCCTCCCAAATGGCGGCCAAAATCACCTGGATATGTTGGCGGATCAAAGTCGAACTGTTCTTGGCGAGCTCCCTAAGTACCAGGACAGCTGCGAATCGTCTGTTCTCATTCCTCTCAGAGGTCAGCCACTCCATGGCTTGTCGCACTTGGGCTTCCACGAGTTCTGTACTGTATGCCGCTCCCGGGGTGGCCAAGCGTCCCAGACACTTTGCGGCCACAACCATCGCACTCGTGTCATTTCCTTCTAGGGTCCTCTTGATGTAGTTGTGGAACTTGGTAACTTTGTTCGTCGCATCGTCGCCGCGGAATCCGATCAGCCCGTTGAGTAGATACAGTCCTCCAGTGCGCTCGTGTGTATCGTTGCCCTGTAAAATGAGCACGCTCATGCGGTTCGTGAGGTCGGTATAGTAGCGGTTGAACTCGGTCGGCGCGAGCTCGCGGAAAGCTGCAGTGGCCTGGTCGGCGAGCCGTGTCGCGGCGGCGATCTGACGGGTGACATCGCGCGACTTCAGGTCGACGAAGTGTGGATCGAGGTTGTCGCGGTATACCTGCGCCATGGTGGGCAGTGGCGAGGAGGCCTAGTCGGCCTGGGTGTCGTGGTGTTGAGCTGTCGTAGCTCTATATAGCGTGGGAAGTGGGTGTGGGTGTCGCCTTAGTCGCGCATGAGCTCGTCGGGCTCTTCGTCCATTCTCCCCAGAGACTCGTGTTCCACTCTTTCCAGCTGATTTGCACAAGGCAGCGAGGTGTTGGGGTGTGCTTGTGACGAGCGAGTCGGCGCGGATCGTGCTGCTGCAGCCGTGGAGAGAGCCAAACTGTGGAGAGAGAGAGTGCTTGCTTGGGTCACGAGGATGCGCGGGGGCCTCACCTTTCGCTCCTTCTCCGTCTCACACTGCTCCCATCCACCTTGGTTATCATCACACATTCAATCTCAATTATATGACAAGCCAGTAATGTAGCACAACTTTCACGCAGTATCTCGCGTATCCAAATCGAGCTGGTGTACAGGTATCTACGGATTGCCTCACCACTACCATTCCTTGCAGCCCAACTTTGAGCTCCTTTTACAACGCATATAGTTCTCGTCTCGAGGAGTCAACCGTATTATCAAAAACACGATATTTCCAAAAATACGTAAGATCCTATGTTGGACAGGAGACAATACCAGCTAAATTGCAACACATCGTCCACACTTGGTCCTCAGCGTTGATTGCATTCATATCTGTTGCCGTACCGTGGCGCCTGGCCTTTCTAGCACAGTCACATCACCGCAATGAAAGCACGCACACACGAACAGGTTTTCTTTTTTTGAAAATTGGAAAGACTTTCTCTATTTTGAAATATGGATATAGACCAACAAGCGCGACGCCCAGCCGTAGTCACCAGCTAAATATCTGACAATACTGACTGCGCGTCGGCAGAAACGAACAAATAACACCCTTGGTTCGCCAGGAACCAAAACATGACAGTTTTCCCATCGAACAGCCGTCACGTCATATCGCACCTCGTCAGCAACTACCTCACTCTACGGCTACGCGTTTAAGCCGAAGGGGTGACGGTAACGTAGACGACCTCGCAGGTCGGGTCGGCCTCAGCGGCAGTGCTGGTGGGGAGAGCGGCGGAGGAAGCAGCGTTGTTGTTGGTGGCGACAGCGCTGACGGTGCTGTTGGAGCTGGGCTTGGGGACACCAGCGCTGGGCTTGGGAGCAGAGGAGCCAGAGCCAGAGCCACCACCGACGGTGAAGTCGATGCAGGCCTCGTAGGTCTGGTCGATGCTGGCGGCGTCCCAGAACCACTGGATAACGCAGTCACCGGGGTTGGCGCAGTCGCTGCCAACGTCGGGGATGGTGATGGTGAACTTCTTCTGGTCCTCAGGGATGGTGTAGGCGGTGGAGCCGTACTCGTCCCAGCTCTTCAGGGCGCTGCCGATGACGGAGTTGGAGGAGGTGGAAACAACGGAGACGTTGGCGACACCAGTGTGAGGAGCGCGAATGTCGATCTCCATATCGACCTCCTGGCCAACAGTGTACTGCTGCACGTTCTCGGTGTTGTCGTCGAACTTGTAGCCCTTGCACTGCCAGACGTTGCAAGCCTCGGCGTCGTAGTCGGTCTGGCCGTTGGTGACCTGGAGCTGGCCCTGGACGTTGCCGTAGTTGTCGCCCTCCTGATTGTAGTACATCTGCTGACCGCAGGCCTTCTGGAAAGCATCACCGGGCATACGGGGGGAGGGGCTGAGGATGAAGCCGTGGGCGCTGGCGAGAGCGATGAGAGAGGCCGAAGCCATGACCTTGGAGACAGTGTTCTGCATGGTGAATGTGGTGATGTTGTTTTGTTCGTTTGTTGGAGTCTTTGCGATAAGGAGCACCTGTGCCCGAGAGTCTGAAAGTAAATGTAAAAACGAGTGTGGTTGCTCACGGAGCGATGGAGATCTATTCGAACTGAGATTGCTGGAAGTATGAAAAGAAGTCGTGCAGAACGAGGGAGGATGCGAAACCTCAAATACCTACAAGCGAGTCCCACCTCCTCTCGACGCTTCGCTACGGCAAATTGTTTCAACTGTAGGGCTGCCTGTACGGAGATGTAGTGATGAAGTGGGTGGCAGACCATGCAGGTACCGGGGCCATCTGGAAGGGTCAGAAGCGCTACAGTAATATAGCTGAAGCTCGACGGACGAATGACATGTTGGCGATATAGTGCAGCTTGGACCGCCGCAAATGCTTGTACGGCATTTTTGGTAAGGCCTTGTGAGCCGAACTTCGCGCTTCTGGCCGCCACAATTCGCTTCGAAGTCGCTTCGCCGGTTCTGATGGGCGTGCATGGCCCTTGCCCTCATGCTTGGTATACATGCGTCCACAGCGCCCTAGATCCTATGTATTTTGAGGTGCTCCTTTTGGCGATGGCATTTAGATATTTGCCGTTTGGAGCCGATGACCCGCCCAATGGCGTCTCGCACGGTGCCGCTTGTCTATTCTCTCCGACGTTCGACGTTTCACCGAAATGCTTCGCTTGGAGCATCTCCCGGGTAGAATCTGCTTGGCGGCTCGCCACTACGTCAGAGAGAGATAAGTATGCTCCCATCTGTGTGGTGTTCAGGTCAGCTTTCTTCCCTGTCGCGAAGAGGCACAATGGATTGGATCGAGTACGAAGTCGCGAGTTGCATGTGTAGGGCTGAGAATCGGCGTCCAAGGTCGAGACCGACCGGGGCCTCTCGGTTGTGGTAAGTGCCATAAGATCAAAGTGTCCGCTCATTTCGTATCGAGCTGGTCATTTGTCTAATAGCGGGCCTTGTATAGTGAGTGGCCCATTATGGATTACCTAGGTAGATTTCGCTGTCATCTAACGCGCGTTCTGGTCTGTCTGTACTTGGCATTTTCGATTTGTCCGTGTCTCAACTAACCCCAAAGCCCTAACCCTTCATCATTTAGTCCGTTATCTCGGAACAGACATTGCGGTCTGAATAATCGTAGTTAGGTGTGTACTGACATATAAAAAGAAGCACGAAGCTAATTGGTATCACAAGCTGAAAGTTTGTAGTAGAATATACGTCGTTGGAGCCTCGTTGTCGTCGAGTTGCTCAAAAGTTCATGGCCGATGACAGAGGCTCAAGATTTCCATCGATAGACCATCTCGTGTCACCCGTTTATCCTTTGGTTTTTGGCTCATTTGCCTTGATACGTGACTTCTCTTTGTAAATCACAACTTTATCACCTGTTCCACTAGATCACGAATTGACCTTACGAAGCTCGTGGAAGAGGATGTGGCCATGCAATGCACAACCAGATCCACAGCAGCGTTTCTCGCTCGCTTGTACTGAGGCGGGGTAAATGACATCCACTTTGATGATAAGATGAGATACCACAATCACCGCATAATCCGGACTTGACACCATTGACGACCTCGCAAGATCCATCTATCTTGGACAAAGTGCTCCTATCTCTACTTGTGCTAGAAGTATATCCATTCTAGCTAAAGCACACTGCCGTATCATTCAAGAAATATACAATCAATCACCATGGCACCAATCCACAAGGTAGCCGTGATACAAATGCACCCAAAGGTATGGAAATTTGTGCCACATGCATTTCAACGTAGTTCGATTAACTGATACACCACAATACAGCCCATGCGCCTCGAAGCAAACCACGAAGAAGCCGTTCGCCACATCCGCGCCGTCGCCGAAGAAGGCGCCTGTCTCGCCGTGCTCCCAGAATACCATCTCCTCAACTGGGTGCCCCAAGACCCAGGCTTCAAGGACGCCTGCAGCCAGTGGCAAACATACCTAGACAACTACCGCGACCTCGCCAAAGAACTCAACATCAACATTGTCCCCGGCACGATCCTGGAGCTGCACGATGCCGGCAAGCCGGAAGAGCAAATGCTCAACGTCGCTTACTTCATCGACAACACGGGCGGCATCGCAGGGCGGTATGTCAAGAAGAACTTGTGGGGCGCGATAGAGCGGGACCATCTCACTTCTTCTGCGATGGAAGAGCATCCTGTTTTTGACACGCCGCTTGGCAAGGTCGGAATGCTTATCTGCTGGGATTTGGCGTTCCCGGAGGCGTGGAGGGAGTTGATTGCGAAAGGCGCCAAGATGGTTATCATCCCGACATTTTGGACATTGTTTGACTGCTCGGAGAAGGGTCTGGCTATCAATCCGAGAGCGGAAGCGTTGTTCCTGGACTCTGTGTTGACGGCGAGGTGTTTTGAAAATACATGTGGTAAGCATTTGTCATTCTCCGCCCGAGAAGAAAAGCCACACTGACGTGTATATAGCTGTGGTATTCGCCAACGCAGGCGGACCTGCGAGCAAAGGCTACGCTGGACTTTCGCAGATCTGCGTACCTTATGCTGGCCCGATTGCAAAGATTGAGAATAGTTCAGTAGGGACGGCCATCGCCGACGTTGACATGCAAATCGTCGAAGACGCCGAAGAGAATTACCAAGTACGGTCGGATCTGGCGAGGCTAGACTGGCATTACGATTACCGTCACAACAAGGACGCAAAGCTATAGTCTATTTCTCTGTAAATATCGAGTTTGCTGTCAGCTCTACTCTCCATCTTCAAGCATCTTCCTCCGCTCGATCTCTGCTTGCAGGTCAGCGACAGTTAATGGCACTTTCCTCTTTCCCCAAATCTCCCTTTCTTGCACTGCAAAGCCCTCCGTACTGGTCAGTGCCACGACCAGGAAGCCGAGCTCCTCCCGATCAACGTCAAACACTTCCCACCACTCGACGTCGGGGAGGTTCACTTCCTCCTCGCGTGCCGCCAGGTAGATCGCTGCGGTGGCAAGAGCGGGTGGTTGGTGTGTGAGGTAGAGCTGCTGTGGGCTCAAGAGCGCCGTGTTCAGCAGTTTGATCGCGCGTTTGGCCAGAGTGGGACCCTCGGGTGATTTGAAAACTTGCAGTGTCTGAAGGTAGTTGATGCAGAGCGCGTGGGGGAGCGCCACGTGAGTTTGGAAGCCGAGGACGCGTAGGATCTGTGCCTCGGTGGTGTAGAGCTGCTCGCGGGACGACTCGAAAGCGCCTTCTGAGAGCGACCAGTCTGTCTTTAGTTGGCTGTCGTCTGAGACGGCTTTTTCGTAAGCGGGCGATAGGCTGGTGGCGTATTGCAGGACTGTCAGAAGTGATCTTGGTGAGATCGGTGTCGCCGATGGCTTTGCAGAGAGATATAGTGCTGCGGCTGCCGCGTCCTGCCAGAGTGTTAGGAGTGTCGCGTGTGGTATAATTATTGCACCTGTGCCTACCTTGGCGTCACAGTCAAGAAGACTTGTGCCGTCTGCGCCGGACCAGAAGCGGGACAGAATGACTATCGATTGCGCTATGATCTCTTGAGGTAATCGGAGCAGAATCCCAGTCGCCTGAAGCAACCTTGTGGTTTCATAGCGGATCGAGTCTTCCAAGTCCTTGGGAACACCATCGAGCTGGGATGCAGATGTTTCCAAATGTGCAGGGCTTGCTAGCGGATTGATGAGGTGAGACGGTCCTATTATAGACGGCATTTTGGGCTCGATGCCGAGTTGGACTGTGCGGAAGGTTTCGAAGTCTCCTGGATTGTAGAAGAGTGTTTGAGAGTGTGCCGTATTGAAAGCACGGGTGGTCGATGTTCAAGTTTGTCGAATTCTGGCACTGCTGCATTTGGTAGAGTAATATATACAGAAACAATTTGCCAAGAGCATGAAAACAAGCTGAGTGGCGCAGCGGAAGCGCGTGAGTAATTATCCAATCTTAGCCATCTCAAGAATTTCAACTGACATAAAACTAGGCCGGGCTCATAACCCGGAGGGCAATGGATCGAAACCATTCTCAGCTACACCTTCTTTTTGTCTTTTTCTATCATGAACAATCACTTCATTTTAGCCCTTTCAATTGACCCTCTCGTTTAGGGAGATAATGTGCTCAAGGGCAAGATCTAATCCAAAGCTATTTCCTGGCTCCTCGAGTATCTGGCAACCGAGAACAGCACCGCACAACCACAAAACCAACACCACCCATCCATGCTTTCTTGTATATATTCACAAACTTCTTGTTTGACTTATGTTAGACCCTACTATATTCTCATGACTAGTGACTAGCCGTCGATCGGAATCCTTCACAAGCTGGGGAATACGAGAGTTCAAGATGTTCTAGACCGCTTCTTGGCGATGTACTCCTGTCTGGCTAGTCAACTTCGAAACGTACAACGTCAGAGATAGCTGCATTCATCACGAAGCCGAAATGAAAAGGCACTACTTGCTATGCGCCTCTGACGGGCCCTGTGCGGGTGGCGTCGACGTCCGCAGCAACAGCCCTCTTTCTATTCGCGCGCTTGTCACGCATCGAGAACGCCATCACACCTTTCTTGGTCGGGAGGCGGCAGGTCTGGTCCTATACAGCCATATACGCCGTGACGCTCTGGCTTGGTACTCTTCGCATCATTTAATAATGATCATCTTGAAACGAAGGTTGTCTGATCACGGTGAGTGGAGATGATGAAATCCTCAGGTGCAGTTCGTCGCGCAGTGAGTATATGAGACCCAGGTCCGCGAACATGTTCATCGATTCTCTCCTACACACGCACACGCCATCGCTTCTGGCATTCACGATCTTTTACACGCTCTGTGAGCAGTCCATTCGTTACCCTACATTCTTTTCATTCTCTTCGAGCACTGGTGCTCGCTGGTTCTAAGAGACATATCAACACTCAGTCCTTCACGAAACCTTAAATAACACATCCCAAAACGCAATCATGAAGTTCGCCGTTGCTGCTTTGGCTTCCCTGGCCACCCTGGCCACTGCTCGTGGATCGATCGCCAAGCGTGAGGCGTTCCCTCAGAACGATGCCGCTGAGTCGTGCGAGGCTACGACCACGTCGACCATTTCCATCACCAGCGTTCTGACTCTTACGCAAACCGCAACTGTTTACCCTTCCTCTTCAGCTGGTGAGATTAAGACCGTCACCGTTACCGAGACCCCTGCAGCTTCCAGCGACACACCTGTCTCCCCGGAGGGAAGCGAGGCCCCCATTGTATCGACGATCACAGAGACCGCCACGATCACGAATGTCCAGACTGTCACTCAGCAGGTCACTGCAACCTTGACTGTCTACCCCAGCGGTGGTGAGGCTCCGACTGCAGTCCCTGAGGCCACTACAACGATCACCCGCGATGTGACTATCGTCGTAACTTCTACCGTCACCGTGACCACCGATTCGGCCTCTTCGACTTCAGTCTCTGGCGTCCCCAGCAATGCTCCGACCGTCCCTACTGACGTCCCATACCCTGCTGGCAACGGCACCATCGTTGCCCCGACTGGCTCAGGCGCACCATCTGGCTCTGTAGTGGCACCGGTAGGCACCGGCGCGCCCTACCCTCTTCCAACTGGCAACAGCACCATCGTTTTGCCGACCGCTGGTCCAACAGAGCCCGTCGTTCCCGCTACGTCAATCGTACCGAGCCAAGGCACTGGACTTCCATACCCCTTCCCATCGGCGAACAGCACAATCCTAGCACCAACTGGTCCTACTGCTCCTCCTGCTCCATCGGGCACTCTCGTCAGCCCTGAGGATGTCAGCTCCGATGTCCCCGCCGAGACACCCTACCCATACCCCTCAGCCAACAGCACAATCATCGCACCGACTGCTGGTCCGACCGAGCCTGTCGTTCCCGTCTCGTCGGGCATGCCGAGTCAAGGCACCGGGCTTCCATACCCATACCCCTCCCCCAACAGCACAATCGTCTCTCCCGGCCTCACCACCGCCCCTCCCGCCCCCTCCGTCTCCCTCGAGCCCGTCTACTCCTCAGCGCTCGGCAACCTCACCTCCAACATCGCCACCTCGGACCTGACCAGCGTCGTCCCCTCCGCGAGCGTCAACCCGATCATCTCCTCGATCATCGCAAACCTGACCTCCATCCTACCCACCGGCGCTCTTCCCACTGACATCAGCGCCGTTCCCACCGCGCTGCCAAGCGGCTACGAGACCGCCGCTCCTCCCTCGCCCACCGAGGCCGCTCCCGCACCGGGTGAGCACGGCGAGGCGCCGGAAAAGGGCATGACTCTCAAGGAGCTCCTGGAGTGGATCAAGTACATTCTCGAGAAGGCCTTCCAGGGCCACACTGAGGCTGGCGGAGCTTCCCCTCCCAAATATGAGGAGCGCCGTGTCAAGAGGAGCCACGCGCGTGCGTTGAAGTTGGAGTAGGATCTCGCGAGTTCGAGATTGGAACTGAGTGCAGGGCAAACAGGATGGTGAGACTGGCAAGACCACTGGATGGGTTTGCCGCTTGCCACCTGGCGCCTGATCGCTCGACCTTGTTACTGTGTGACAGGGACTCTTCTGGGAAGGGAAAAAAGAACACTTGCATTTCTCTTCTTTCGTCGCCTAGCTGCGACGCAACCCCCCTTTTGAAAGTTTCGCTTCGACAGTTGGAAACTAGCTTTTTTTTTTTTTCTTTTTCCTTCTTCTTTTTCCGTTCTTGATGCATCTTTACGAATCTTCTTCAGTGACACAAAAGATCTATCGCGCAACACAGCACGTAGCCACGAAAAGGGAATATATAGATATACAAAAAGGCCTTTGCCCACAGCGAACCCCCCACAACTGAAAGCTTTCTTCACTCGTATTCACATTCATCGCATTTTGGTTCTCTCGAGCTCGTTACTTGATTTCGAGAGAAAGAAAAAACATTCGGTATTTATGACACTTGATTCGTCAACATGTAACACGCATGAGCCTTCCATCCCAATAAACACACACCCTCATCCATCAAAAAAGCCCCCAAACAATTACACACCTCTCCAAACCATCTCCGCACACCAACCAATTCCACCCCTCCCCCTACAACTTCGCCCCCTCCCTCCTCCCCTTCCACCTCAGCACAGCCTCCACCCCCGCCCTCGCAACCTCCTCATCCTGCCCGGGCGTCCCCGTGCTAACCCCAACCGCGCCGACCACGACCCCGTCGATCTCGACCGGCACCCCGCCGCCGATGATGCAGAACCTGCCGCCGTTGGAGTTGTGGATGCCGTACGCGACGCCTCCCGGCTGGAAGTTCTTCGCCGCGGGGGAGTTGGTGTAGGCTGAGGTCGGCTGGCGGTGGCCCGCGGCCGTGAAGGCTTTGTCGATGGCGATGGACACGGAGGTTAGTTTGGCGCGCGGCATGCGCGTGAAGTGCAGGAGCGTGAGGGTGGAGTCGACGAGGGCGATGTTGAAGTCTGGGAGTTGACGGGGGTTGGTTAGTTTGTTGGTTGGTTGGTTGGTGGTGTTTTATTTTTTATTCGTTGGCTTTGGGATGAGATGTTGGTGATTTTGTTTTTTCCGAGGGAGTGTGGTTATGAGTTTGTTTGGAGAGGGGAGTTCGTGGACATTGGATTGGAATGATGGAGGGATTTGCTAATCTGGATACGTGTAGGTTCCATATCGTGTTGTTGACGAGAGGAGATTTATTGCCATCGACGCACCTATGCCCAGTTCCTTTGCTTTCTCTTCGGCGGCGGCGGCGGCTATTTTAGCTGCTTCGAGGGAGAGCGTGGGGAGATTGTTTGTGGCCGACATGTCGATGGACGTAAAGAAGTGGTAAGAGTAGTAGTAGTATTCAATGGATACCAGTGGCGAGAAACGATGGCTTGTTTAACTATATTCGCGCAGCCGGTAGATATATAGTGGTCGAAGTCTTTTGACGTTTGACCAAGCGTGATCACGGCGAATTCAATAGAGGTCGCAATCTAATATGCAATGGCTTGTTGTTTTGGATGTGTCGGAATACCAGACATGTGTTGATCGATTGATGATGATGAGAACCAAGTAGCTCCGATTCGAGCTGTCGAGCATCATCATCCTCCTCCGTACCTCGGCCGCGGTCGCAGCACAGGACCAGCGGCTGTTGCGGCCTTGGCTAGACGATCACGTGACGAGGCATCGCAGATGGAAACGCTGCGCGCTATCTGATGTAAATGTATGCAGGTTGATGCTGGCTGTGAATATTGTACAATTGGATCATCTCCCCTCTATCTCTTACATACAGCTCCCTCTTGCTCTTGCGCTGCTGGTAGGTCCTCGTATGGACACACATTTTCCAGAAGAGCCGGGACTTTACGCCGCCGCGCTCCTCGTGTATAGTAAGAAGAGCGGAGAGTGGATTTTGACTCGGTGTTGTTTCTTGTTCTTCTCCAACCCCTGCCTTCCATGCATCGCCCCTAAATCGGCGCCTGCCGCAAATGCAGATATGGTGTGAACGCCTCGCTAAATGCCGCAAAAAAAGCCCCGGTGGTGTGGTGGTGGTAGTATTTACATGGTCCAGGTGGCGCAGTCTTTGTAGACTGGGTGGACCGCTGTCGTTGAACGTGTCGCATGAATCGTGCGGACAGCATGGTGGATATGCGTGGTCGCAAGCGCGATCATCTTATATGGGTGGAGTGTCCTTCGCCTCCTTAGCCAACTTGTGCGACTATTGTCGGGAAGAAAAAGTCTCGTCAGCACATACCCTTATTGTTCTCATTCCCTGTACAGCTTGGGCTTCCATCCAGTCCTAATCTCCTCTTCGCGCTCGGCTAGGGCTTGACGCTCACGTACCTCCAGTTCTATGCGCTCGCGGGCGCGCAACACCTTGCTCTGCAGGTAGAAGGAGCCGCCCTTTTTGGGATCGTTCATGTCGAATAGGCGCTTGAAGCGCTCGTGGACTTGGGCCAGGTTGGCTTCGCCGGCCTTGGGAGGAGAGACGTTGAGGATCTTGCAGGCTTCTTCGAGGGTGAGGCCGGAGCCGGAGAGGGAGGCGGAACCGGTGCCATTTGCTTGGTTTGCGGCAGCGAATTTCTGGAGGGAGAGAGATGTTAGGATGGGATGTAGGAGGATTGTGCGCTCATGCGAGGCGTACTTGTGATGCTGAGGCCTGCTTGTATGCCTCTGCGAAAGCACGTCCGAAGACGCGGGCGCCGGTGAAGACGACCTGTGTTATGATACGGTGGGCCTGATGAAGGGATTAGTATGTTGGATGTTTGTGGATGGTATGGAGAGACAATACCATGATGCGCTGGGTGGAGTGGTGGAATGCGATGAGGAAGGGCGATAGAGGGACTGCTCAACTACTACTCATTCACCACTTCGCCATCGGGCACTGCACACCCTCGCCAAAAGTTATCGGGAGGCTCGACGATCCCGAGGTGCCTGAGGCAGCAAGTGCTCACCTTCAGCCCTACAGCAGAAGAGGATTCACATGCCAGAGAATTAAGCTCTGCGCTCCCCGCGGCATATCGTCACCGTTGGTAGGTAAGTTACCGAGCTGTTGGCTGGCTGGCTGCCTGCCTTTGTCTCTTGCTCAGCGTGACCCGGTGATATGCCAAGTCAAGTCACGCCCTCACCTCCCTCCTCCTAATGTCTGTACATGTGCTGGCCTGATCCGAAAGGTGCGCACGCTGCTGTGTTTAATACCAAGGCGTGACATGGCTGTTTGATGGCTGCGTTTGGTATGTCAAGCTCTTCTGTCTGCATCTGCAATACCACCATGGCGCCTCCTGCAAGTCGCGGGCGTGCAGGCCATACCCTCAGCCAATATGCCGCTACGCAGGAAGCTCAAACGACTAATCAAGTCCCGTCTCGCAGACACACCTTGGATGTCCTCCATGACCGATTCACACCACGACTACCCACCGGGCCAAGGCAGCGACAACGATGCTCGTGGAAGTGATCTGAATCCCACTGTCGCTGCCTTCGCACCCACCTCGAATGGAGAGTCGCACAATCGAAGCAGGGCGAGTGTCCTGATACACCAAAAGTCGCCGCTACTTCTCGCTACGCCGCCTCAAGTGACGAGAGCGTTGGCGTACAGCCATTCCTTCATCCTTCCGCTCAGCCACTTTGCCGGACTGCTATCATGGACTACTGGTGACCCATGGGAGAGCTTCCTGCTGGTCGCCTCGTTCTGGCTCGTGGTGTTATACGGAAACACAGTGCTAAGATATGCTGGACCGCTCGTCCTCGTCACGCTGCTCACCTTCGGCATGTACACTCGTCGCTATAGCCCGCTCTCAAGCACCATCTTGACGGGAGAAAAGAAGAAAGCACACAAGCGCGGCAGCTCGGATGATGTAAAGCAGAGGAAGAGTCTGGACGAGATCCTGGATACCCTGCAAACCTTCACCGCCCGCTGCAACATCCTGCTGGATCCTCTATTGCGACTCACGGATTTCTTGAGCACTCAGACTACCGCTACTGCTGCTACGACAAGACCTGCCCTGACCACGCTCTTCATCCGGATATTACTCTTCACGCCTGTATGGTTCTTGCTCACTCTGCCACCTTTCAGGATCCTCACAACTCAACGTATCGTTCTCGCCTGGGGTACTCTTGTATTGTCCTGGCATAGTCGTCCTGCCCGCGTCTCTCGTGCGATCCTCTGGCGTAGTCGTGCAGTTCGCTCCCTTACGACTCTTGTCACCGGCTTGGAATTCCCACAGTCGCTTCCACCTTCTGCCTCTACAAATGCGTCCTCAAGCAATGTTGCCACGCTTGCAAACAATCCTGCCACGCTTGCAAACAATCCTGCCACGACCGCCAACTCTAGTCCCGGAGTGCGCTTCACTTTCACCTTGTATGAGAACCAACGTCGTTGGCTAGGTCTGGGCTGGACTGCATCCCTTCTGTCTTACGAGCGCCAAGCATGGACCGACGAGCACCTGAATACAACAGCAGACACCGACACCTTCACCCTACCAGAGACAGACCACGCCACCACCGCCTGGCGCTGGGTCGAAGGCAGCACATGGCGCGTCGAAGGCGCAGCGGTGGAAAAGGAGAAAAGCGCGAAACGTATCGGCGGCGGTGGCGGTGGCGACGAAAGCGGCTGGACATACTACGACAACAAGTGGCAAGACGGCCACAAAACCGACGGCTGGGGCCGCTACACTCGACGTCGGAAATGGATCCGCGACGCAGAGCTCGTTGAAGTAACGCCCGAAGACCAGGTCAATGCCGCAGGCTCGACCGAGGGTGACACGTCAGCTATCGCTTCTCCTCGAAAGCAAAAAGGATGGTTTGGCGGCAACTCCAGCGGCACAACGCGTGGAGGCACAGCTACTGGGCGAGGCAATCGCCGACGAACCATGAGTGCTAGAGGTCCGGGCATGGAAAAGAGTGACGCCGTCAGCACAAGTTATTCAGCCAAAAGCAGTGGCAGCAGGGACGGGCCCGAAGAGGACGTGCACACCCCTGTGCGGTACCGAGAGCGCGAGTGGGAGCGAGAGATAGGAGAAGGGTTGGCGGAAGGATTGGGCTAGGCTGGTTTGAATGGGAATTTGTTTTTGCTGACTATTTGGAAGCGTTGGCGTTTTTTTTTTGGATGACGATGTTTTCGAATAGCATATTGAGATGATGTTCATATCATGCATTACCCCTATTCGAATAGGGACAACAAGTGCGCCCGCATTTTACACGAGAATGCGGCTGCACTGCAAATGACGATCTTCGCACTTGGGACAGCAGTGGATTGTTCTTCGCTCAGAGCAAACGATGGATCACCAGTCTGGGTCCGCCAAGGGGCGTTCACCCGCTCTCAGCGGTCCGGAGCCTCTCGTAGGTAAACTTGCACCATTGCCTGTACGAAAAGGTATCAATCATTCTAGTCCTACAACACAAATCGGAATCATGCCTCAGCACTCGCAACCCTCGCCTCCCTCTCAGCCTCTCGCCTCCTCAGCCCTTCGCTCACCACGGCCCCAAACGTAGGCAGGAATTCCGCGCGCTCCGTATACAGCGGATTGCTGTCGAGGAAGTGGAAGCGCAGCGCTCCCTCTGCCGTCGGCGCCCCCAGACTCGGCGTCACGCGCTCCTCCTCGCCGTCGCCGCGCCCGACGAAGTCGTTCCACTCGCTGATCCACTCGTCCCGCCACCGCTCCACCCCGATCGGGAAGTGCTCGTTCGGCGGCGTGAAGAACATGTCCAGACTGCCGACGCGCCCGCGCGCTTCGTGCTCGCGGCCCATGCGCGTGATGCCAGCGACGATGGCCATCCAGCGCGCGATTTTCTGCGCCGACAGCCCGTTGCGCCGGCTCTCGGGCACGCGCTGCAGCACGGTGGCGATGAGCGCGTCGGTCTCCAGGTCGCCGATCTCCCGGATCCACTGCTGCGCTTGCGCGGCGTCGACGACTTTGATGTACTTCAGCAGGTCGAGGGCGTGCAACTTCGAGGGCTGCGTCTGCATGTAGCGCGACGCGTGGATGGGGTACTCGATGTTGCCGCAGAAAGCGACCTCGTCGCCCTGCGCCGCGAAGCGCTTGCTCAGCTCGAACATCAGCAGCCCGCCGAAGCAGCGGCCCAGCAGGCAGTACGGCCCTTGAGGCTCGGCGCGCTTGATCGCGGCGAAGTACGAGTCGAGCATGTCTTCCATGGACGCGAAGGGCTCTTCGCCTTCTTCGAAGCCGCGCGCGCGGAGGGCCAGGATGCGCCGGTCGGGGAAGTATGGGAGTAGGGGCAGCCAGACGAAGATCTCGCCGTTGCCCGGGTGCGCGAGGATGAGTGTTGTCTTGGAGCCTTTGGGAGCGAGCTCGACGAGAGGCTCGTATGTTGCGTGGAGGCCGCGGGCTTCGGAGAGGTAGGCGTCGACTTCGCCGAGTGTGAGGCAGCGGACGAGGCGGTAGAGGGAGAGACGTGTACCTGCTGCTCCTCCTTCTTGGGCTGGGAGGGCGCGTTCGATGGCGGCTTTGAGGCGGAGGTGGCCCAGGCTGTCGATTCCGAGGGATGTGAGGGTTGTGTTCGAGTCGATGGCGCCGGGAGCGCCGCCACGGAGTACTTCGAGGAGCGCATCACCGAGCTCTTTGCTGAGGTCGCCAGCGCTTTCGGGTTTGAATTTCTGGTCCTCAAGCTTGAAAGCGTCGAATGCGCCTTGGAGCAGTGATTGCTTCAGTTGGTTCCTCGATAGCTTGCCGATTGACGACTTGGGAAGGCAGTCTTTTGGCAGCGGAATCACTATTGCCGGTCGTTTACCACAGAAGTTGGTGGCAGCGTCTGTGACTTTCCCAGCCAAGTCCCTGAGCGCGTCCTTGTCCTGGAAAGATTCGTCCTCGGGGTTGAAAAGCAGGACCAGATCCTCAGTCTCTGCATCCGTGTCGTCAAGCCAGACGGAGAAAGTCGCCGTGTAGCCACTTGTCAGACCAGCAACTGCTCTCTCAACAGCGTATTCAAGATCGAAGGATGAGTAGTTCTGTCCATTGATGATCAGGACTTCTTTAGTGCGACCGACGATGGAGAGATTTCCGTGCTCGTCGAATCGGCCGGTGTCACCAGTGTCGAACCAGCCATCTGCAGTCATGCAACCTGACGTTGCTGCTTCGTTGCCGTAGTATCGTTTGAAGATCAACGGTCCTTGTAGTTGAATTGCGCCGATCTCGCCTTGGAGAACCTCTTTCGAACGGCTGTCTACAAGACGCACGCTGTTCCCAGGAAGAATCTTGCCAACAGACGCGAAACTGTATTCATGCTCGACGTCGTATTGCGGAGCAAGCCTGTTGTAGAAAATCGCCGAGGAAGTCTCGCTCAAGCCGTAGACTGGTGTGATCGCGTGCGCAGGAGCCTGGTGTCGCCTGAGGATAGCATCTGCTTTCTCCAGAGTCTTGACTTTGTTTGCTTCGCCGCCGCAGAACAACACTCGGAGATGTGACAAGTCGAGCGAGCTCAGCGTCCGCTCTTCCGTGTCGTCTTCGTATGCGGCGTTCGCAGCAGCGAGGAAAGAGTTGGGCGTGAAAGTGTAGGCGATGCTGTGGAGTGACAGCGCGGTCCAGAAACCTGCTGGGTCCGCGATCATGGCTGATGCCGGGATCATCACTTGGTTGGCGCCCGCGAACATGGCGTGCAGGTGGAGTTCGCAGATTGACACGCTGTGGTCGAAAGAGATCCAAGAGAGGAAGGTGCTCTCGGCAGTCATGCCATTTGTCTCTGTCTTGATCTTACTGGAGGCGATGAGCTGGTGGTGACTGAACTCGACCGCTTTGGAGGGGCCTGTACTGCCGCTCGTGAAGAGGTATGTTGCTGCTTCGTGTTCGTGGCCTTTGCCAGGATCGTCTGTAATGTGCCTTGG
This sequence comes from Cladosporium oxysporum, assembly GCA_035771495.1. Classification (NCBI taxonomy): domain Eukaryota; kingdom Fungi; phylum Ascomycota; class Dothideomycetes; order Cladosporiales; family Cladosporiaceae; genus Cladosporium; species Cladosporium oxysporum. The sequence goes on from JAWNKS010000009.1 coordinate 1,718,423, forward strand.
TGCTTGTAGCGCGACGTCGAGCGATATGTCCTCTACAGCGACTGCTCTGAAAGCATTCTCCGGCTGTTCAAATGCAGACATTATGGCCTTCGATGTCAAAAGCACCGGTCTCTTGAGGAGACTGCTTACGTGCTTCAGGAAATTGGTTTGAATGACTGACGCTGCTTTCATGGGCGGGAGCAGCGCCGGCACTGCGCCCGCAATGATTGTTGCCCAATACCAGACGACGCTGGCATGGTTGTCTTCGAAGTAAAGCACTGTGGGCTCTGAAGGTTTTACGATTTCTTGGGCAAGGAGGACGCGAGCAAATTTCTATATTGACATTAGCTTCTAGTGATGATGGTAAACCTTGCAGTTAAGCGAGGGCAACTGCATACCTTCGCCTGCGATAATAGCTGAGAGTAGCTCAGAGATTCGAAGTCGTCTCCATTGATGGAACGACACACTTTGATTCCATGGTTGGGCCATTTGGACGCAGCCCGTTCCAAGAGTCCTAGCAATGTCGTCGGAGTATGATCCGGACGCTGTCCAGCAGACATCTCCTCAAAGTTTCTTTTACCCATGATGTCGTTAAATATAGGAATAGATCGAGCTTGTCAGGAGTTGGAGCAAAGTTGCTTCAGCATGAGCGAGCAGCATCTCTTTAGAACTATTGTCTCAAGATGAGGGGGTTTCAACAAGAAACAATGTCTCATATCGGTATAGCATGGGGGTTGGATAATGCGAGACAGGCGCGCGTTCCCGAGGAAGTTCCCGCGCACGGTATAAGGGATCTTCAGCGCACGTCCGCAAACGTAAGATTGCCTATAACACCGAAGTAAGCCTATATGATCCAGAAGTATCCAGACAACGCAACATAATTGGTCTCCCTATTTCTGAGGCCTCGTTGTTCCAACGTCTCCATGACTCCGAGCTTTGGCTTTCCATGCGCATCGATCGTAAGCACACGTCAGGCATCGTACTTGATATCTGTGCTGCCTGTGCTTGTTTCGTCCTTAAGTGCAAGACCAGCCACATTGGGATGTGTGAGGCTTGGAGTTCCTGACCGAGCACTGCGCGGTGGAGATTTCGACAGAGTCCCGCAACGGTTCAGCAAGTCTCTGTCGTGTCCTTTGGTGCTCCAACCGTACCGCTCGCTCATTCCTCGCTCCTCCGTCATTCGTTTTTCTCTTCCCACATTCGTTTTGCGACCATGCAAGCCACTACAATCCCTCGCCGTGAAGTGCTGGTGTTCGGAACTGGCGGTTAGTGTCTGCGATACAACACTTCGCGAGCTTCAAACTGATTCCCCTTCACAGCAGTAGGCGCAGTGCTCGGATGGAGACTCGCTCAGAACCCTGCGGTGCGAGTCTCAGTCGTCTGTCGTTCCAACTACGAAGCAATCCAGAAGAACGGCATCAGCTTGAAGACAGCCATTTGGGGTGCCGGACACTTCCGCCCGGCTAGAGTCTGCAGGAATGCCTCTGAGCTCCGCCACGTGCCTTTCGACTATGTCGTCTGCGCCAACAAGGCGACTAATTCGACCGCACATGGTAGCATAGCCAGTGTGGTGCGTGAGAAGACGGTTCTGGTGTCTGCCCAGAACGGTGTGGGTGTTGAAGAACCCCTGCAGCGGTCTTTTCCACGCCACACGATCTTGTCTGGTATCGTATATGTCGCATGCACACAGCCGACCCCGGGAGTATTTTACCAGAACACATCGATCAACCCTCGATCACTAGCGCTCGGCCTCTTCGCAAAGCCGGCCTGTCCTGAAGATCACAGAGCGAGGCATGCGCGGCTGCTCGACTTTGCAAGCTTGGAGTCCACTTTCGGTGTGTCTGAAGATATTATCAAAGAGAAATGGACCAAACAATTGTGGAATGGTGCTTTCAATACGATGGCCGCGATATCTGGAATGCATACTCATCAATTGCTGTCTTCGCCCAAACACCTGGAGCTCGTGACGCAGGTCATGAAGGAGACCTACCAAGTGGCCAAAGCTAGTGGTGCCTCTCTGGAAGATGGTATTATGGAGACTCTGCTGGCTACAACGATGAGCAGAGCGCCGGTGGTTCCTTCTATGCTGCAGGACGCTCTGGCAGGGAAGCCAATGGAAATTGAGTCTCTCTGTGGTGAGTGGAGTTTCAAGAATCTCTGTTCGATACGAGTGAGTCGCTGATTGTAAAACGCAACAGGTGATGTCTGCCGACTTGCAAGCTTGCACGGCCTGAAGATTCCAACGCTGCGCGCTGTCTATGGTTCGTTACTCGAGATGGCAGCCCGACCGTATGCGTCCGTGAACACCTGCTCTACCCCCTTGGAAGTGATGGCGGAAGCCAGAGGTTCAGTGTTGCGGGCTTGATGTTAAGTGCTAAGAGGGCAGGCCGTCTTTAGTACCGAAGGTTTCGTACAATTCTCAACCTTCGATCTGGAATTCATATTTCTTCTCGCTCTGTGTCGCCTTGGCCTCCTGATCGTACAACGTCCTCTCAATAAATGTGACCTTCCCACTGCGGTCCACGAGAACGACCGTCTGCTTCTGCGTGCCATAACCGCCTGCTCCACCACCAACTTCGACACGAGCGTGGCCAGAGACATCGTCATCTTTTGCAGATCTCAAGGTATCACTGCTTTCATCCTCGATTCCTCGGCCACCAACTCGCGGTATGAAGATTGAATTCCGCATCTGACGCGCGTAGACGAGGAAGTCTTCTCCTTTTGGCAGTTTGGGGAACGTGTCGACGTGCAAGACATCGAACAAGCTTTTGACGAAGTGCTCTTGGGAGTCTTGTCGTGTTACACTGGCGTTGATGGCTTGGCGTAGCAGTTGCTCGCCGTGTACAATCTTCGGCCATGTCAGGTCGCCGAAATGGGAGTTGCTCAAGCCGTAGACTTCGCCAGGGTTTTCTGCAATCCGTGTCAAGTTAGACGGATCGGTCGTGCGGTTGGAGATGATCGAGAGCCCTTGCAACGAGCCATCTTTGGAAGGCTGCAGATGCCCGAAGACGAGGGAAAAGCCGCCGACATCGTCGATGCCAACATCCTCTACCAGGCGTCGAGCAAACTCATCGTCTGTTTCTTTTTCACCAGGCGGCTTGCTTAGATATGCACTGACAATCGCGCCTCGACTCTTGTCTCTGGCAATCTCCTTGCCTTCGTCCCGGAAGTTTGTTAGTATGGCGATACGGCCGTCTTTGGTAAGACCTAGCCAAGTCCCTTGCTCCGGTCTTTGTAGGTCACGTCCGCCAAGGACATGATCATGAGGCGCCACCCACCAGTGGGCCGGTGCTGTAGGGCGATCTAGGAACTCATCGCGGTTCGAAAGAAGCACTAAGGGGTACTCTGGATGCGCGGTAGAGAGTAGTGCGATGCACATGGTGAATGAGAATAGATCTTAGTGCACGTGACGCAGAAGAATATGGCGCTGATCTCACTGGAGTGGATGTTAGAGTTGAAGTGTTAGTTGGATCAGCGACTGGGACGTGACGAAGGATGCCGAGGAAATTCGAGTCACGGGTTTTAGCAGTGAGAGTGATCATGGGTCGCGTGCCATTTGGGGGAGGATCCATCGCGATATATGAGCATCAATTATCGTAGACGCCTGGACCTACTGCATCAGTATAGTATTGATGGCGTGCCTAGCGAGAGGACAGGGGCGACGTTTTCATTCGAAGTAAATGTATCTACAGTACACGACAGACATCTTCCAAACCTCAAGCACCGGAATCCGAGACACTGGCGCGATGATGACGACGATTTGCGGCAAGTGCGGCCCCACCGATAAGCCGATAAGACAAGGCTGTGCGTGGGGCTTTGAGCCTTGAGCTGCTTGAGTCTTTGAGAGCTCACCTGCACCTCGCATCCTCTTCTGATCACGACGACTGACGGCCTCGTACCTGAGGCTCTTCTTCCTCCCGCCTCTTATCCTGCTGCCTTTCTACCAGAGTAGGTACGACACTTGTCTGCTTCTCTTGCCTGCCTATATCACTTCAGGCGGTCAAGAGCTCATCCAAGCAGACTTCCATCCCATCTGCGCACACGTCTTGCCCACCATGTTTGGCTTCATAGCAGATATTCTCACGTGAGTGTCATCTTTCCCTTCTTCTGCTTGGCGTCCAACACGAACGTGAAAGACACTCAGGCATACCCCTATCTTGCAGACACTCCCGAGACTGACATCCACTCCAGCTCAATCAGCTCCATCCTTTTCCCAATCTATGCCTCGTACAAGGCAATCCGCACTGGCGACCCTACCGATCTCGCACCATGGCTGATGTACTGGGTCACTCTCTCGCTCTTCTTGCTGGTTGAGTCGCACCTTTACTTTATTCTTTATTGGGTGCCGTTTTACTCGTGGATGCGTCTTGGTGTGCACCTCTACCTCGTCATGCCGGGCAAACAGGGCTCAGTCTACATCTATCAGGCCTACGTCCACCCATGGCTCGAGACGCACGAGCGCCAAATCGATGAACTTATCCACGAGATTCACGCCAAAGGCAAGGCCGCTGGCTTCGACGCGGTACAATCTGCCATTGAATACATCCGTGTCAACTTCCTCGGCCAAGCTCCTCACCAGCCTCCTCCTCCTCAGGCTCAGGGACTGTCTTACTCTGCATCCCTGTTGAGCCGCTTCAACATGCCTTCTGCCCGATCCAACGTTGCTTCTGCTGGTGCCACAGATATCTTTTCCATGCTTGGTAAAATGGTACAGCAGTCCACATACCCGACCTCTACATCTCGCGACGCCCAGGCCGAAGACCTCGTCCAGACTGGCAGTCTCATTCCTCCATCTCTCTCCGGTACCGAGCGTACCGACTTTGTCAACACGCAGCGCGATCGTCTACAGACCCTCTTGCAGGCATTCGATCGTGAAGCCGGGTCAGCTTCATCGTATTCTTCTGCAATGCCTCCGCCTCCTACACAGCGCAATGTCAGCAGCCGAAAGAGCTACAACTCTTCCAACGAGAACCAGCAAAACTACCCCATGCACAAGTCGCGCTCCGACTCCGAATTTGAAGATCTAGCATATGAACCCATGCCCGACCCGGACGCGTTCCGCCCTCCGCCGCCACCGCCGAACTTGAGCGATTCGAGAAGATCTAGCAGAGAAGGTGGCAGCGGCGGTGGATGGAGCAACATGATTTGGGGGAACTATGGCCAGAAAGATTCGGCTATCAACCCGCGAAAGGATATGTAAGGGCGCTTTGCTTTTTGTTTTACTGGTAACCGACGGCTCGTGAAGAGAATCGGTCAATGTTTGTGTTTTTTTGACGCGCGTACAGATCGAACGAGTTGAAACGGACAAATGTGAGGAGCATCGCCTCCCGCTATGAAAATAGAAGGGCGTGAGTGTAGGGCAAGGTCTTGTTCTTGCAATTGTGGACTCTACGCAGATGCGATGACGTGGTGATTTCACCGTCATGTGGCCAGCAAGAGCGGCCAAATGATCAAATGTTCTACGATATGGAGAGCATTTCAATGTCCCCGCAGTGAACCGTCACAGACTCAATGTCAGATATCCTCATTAGCTAGCAATCGTTTGGGATGCCATGCTCCCAATGCGATGTATTTTAACAAGACATCATGCTTGTTGCAAAGTCTCATCTGAATTGTCAAGCTTTCTCTCGCCAGTGCTATTTGGTCGGTTTCGTTGTTGTATTCGTGTTTCAAGAGCATTCATTTCTACCTCCTATAGTGAAGGGTGCATGCAACCCCGCGTGTCCGAGCTTGCATACGGCGAGCGATCGTCACTGAGCTTCTTAAAGCCGAAGAAGTTCCTCAAATTTCTGCCGTCAACAAGCATGTGACAGCGCTTCGAGTCCTCGTCAACAACACCAAGCACTCGACCCGCGCCCTCGACCATGCTCCAATTGGTCGTGCGCTCACTCCAATCCGTTCTCCTTTCCTTCTCCTAGCCAAAGCCAGCATTGCGCATTTCGCGCCACACAACACCTCTCACACGGCGAGCACAACCTGCAATCGCCGGCACAAACCATCCACTCGACTAAGCCTCAAGGAAAAACAAACAACCAACCAGAAAACATGTCTCGCGGAGGTCGTGGCGGACGTGGCGGTGGACGCGGCGGGCTCAGCTCGGCCGCGCGTCTCAACTCGGGCGCGGTGCCCTTCGACATCGACGAGGAACTCGAGAAGGAGTTCGCAAAGCAGAAGGAGGACGCAGACAACTTCTTCCCGGTAAGCCACCCGCCGATCTCTGCCCAGCGCAGCGCCAGCGCGTTGTTGCGCCCACGCTGCGAGAAAAGATGCGACCCCACCACGCGAAGCGACGGGTGCTCTTCACTCCTCCATGAGACCACCCGCGCCGCGAGTGGTGTTGCGCGCGCTCTGCGATGGCGTCGCACTTTGACGTTGACGACGAGCAAGAGCTGAACATTTTTCAGGAACATTTCCCTCACTTGGCTGCTCCGCCGACTGAAGAGGAGCTCAAGGAGGTCCGCGAATACCTGGACCTCTGCTCCCGTATGAAGAAGGGCTGGCTCGAGGAGTCCATCCGCAAGCTCGACAAGAAAAAGGTGGAACGCGCCAAGCAGGCCGAGAAGTACAACCCGTTCACCGACGTGCCGCAGTACGGCAAGAAGAACACCACCGAGAAGGCGCAGCGCTTCTCCGACTTCCCGTTCAGTAAGACATGCGCATGTATCTATGCTCTTAGATGTATGCTGACATTTTGCGCGATTAGAGAAGGAACACTTCCCGAAAGAGCTCTGGGACGTACTCGACGTCTCCGACGACGAGGGCGACAAGCCCGACGCGCGCAAGAAGAAGCTCAAGATCAACACAAAGTCCACGCGCGACAAGCTCGCCGAATTCGACGAGGACGAAGAAGCCGAGAACGAGGCCGAGAACGAGGCGACCGAAAAGAAGAACCCGGACGACGACGAAGTCGAGGAGCTCGAAGACGACGAGTTCGACGAGGACGAGAACGACGACATGGCTGACGACTACAACGCCGAGCGCTACTTCGAGGACGGCGAAGAGGACTACGAAGACGGTGGCGGCGGAGGCGACGACGACGGCGACGGGTACTGAACTCGCCGCGAGCCCCTCTGACTTTCTGACTTGCTTGATACCCGATCATTACTTTTTAAGAATGATCTCTTGTTTGCTGGCCAGGTTCTCGGTGCATGCATTTGCTTTTCCATGCATGCATTTGCACCAAGATACCCTTGCCAAAACCAAAGCGGCCCCAATGGCCAAAAAACTGCCAAATGCCAAATGCCAAAAAACTGCCAACCCCTTTGACAATTCCGTTGCACAGTTCATAGCATAGCATCGCGATCACAACTTACACTCTTCGTAGGAGACCCGACCACCCTGCCTCGGGCCACCGCACGCCTGGATCTTCCTCTCCGCCCATCGGAGATCACGGGCATGATGCCGACTACGATGCCGACTACGACGACGCCGAATTCGATCACGAGTTTGATCAGGAGGACATGGCGTTGGACATGCGTGAACGGCTTTACGACAATGCACGCGTTCGACAGCATGGACAGCAGAGACGCTGGCGCCTTGAAAGGCTCCCCAACGGCTTCACTGCTGATGACATCAGCTTCGAAAAGAACGATGCTTGGTAAATGTCTTCCAAGGTCGAGGTTCGAATGGTGGTTTTGGCGATGCGATGATCGCCAATTGGATTGCTGATGGATGTTCCGTACGATTACTTGGGGGACTGACTGGGTGATCATCGTTTGAGTTTGGGAGGACGGTGTCAAGCGAGGTGCAAGTTTTGGCCGACAAAGATCCCATCGCATACGCAAGAAGAGTTGCTTGGGTAGTGGTTTGGTGGCATCGGAACAAAGGGTTCGAGTACGCTGGGATTGGCTTTGTTGAGTACAGCCTGTACGGGTCGTCCGAGTCGATTGGATGACAATGGCTTTGTTGAGTATAGCCTGTACGGTCCGCGCAAGAACATTAACTTTGCAGAGTCTTGCCGTAGCAAAGAAATGTGTGTAGGCTACACTACACTTTGATTCACTCACTGTTCACGTAAGAAGAGTGAAGGCACCTCAGGTCGACTCGGAAAACAAATTGTCGCGTCGCATCACCAATGTTCTACTTCGTGCTAATTCGAGTCTCGAAAAAATCCCAGTCTCCCGCCAAACAAACAAGTCAGAACGCATTTTTGGCCAACATGGACGACCTCAACTTGACATTCCAAAAGTTCGGCATGGAAAATTCGCCTCCTATCCAATATCACACCCTGCATCTGACCTATCCAGCGCTCCATCTCATCCCCGAGGGATCATGGCTCTATCTCAACCCTCCCACAGACTGCTGCTACCGCGAGGCACCACGACTCGGTACTTACCATCTCACTCCCGACAACCTCTCGTTCTTCCACCGCTTTCCTGTCAATCCCATGGTGCGTTTTCTCCCTCGCCTCGAGATCGCCTCAGACTTACTTGCTATCAACACACTCGCAGCTGCAGCTGGACGGAGCCACCTCGAATGTGTCTCTTTCTTCAATGCCGAAGGCCAAGTGCAACACATCATCTGCCTTACGGTGAGTTGGGCTCACGACGATGCCGCTTCCGGCCCCATGCAGTACACCTACCAGCTCTCCGACATCGAGCTCACATGCACATTCGGCCTGAACGCCGCTCACAATGCCCACCCATGGCTGGACCTGCTCTTCAACCTCGTCTACCGCTGCTCGGACCGCGCTTATCTGCACGTCCAAGAGCAGTTGCGCGCGCAGAATCCCACTACAATGGCCCACCAGGAGCTTCTATGGAGTAGCGTCTGGGACTCCCAGCCCAACCTCCCAGGCCACGAACTGCTCATAACCCGCCTCGAATGCCAACTCGGAGACGGCAGCAAAATCCCTCTCAGCAGCCTCGAAACCGAGAACTTAGCTGCGCACGCCGGCCAGCCGCTCAGCATCGTCCTGCCTTGCGGTCACTCGCAGCTCTACATGTACGCCATGATCCGCGCCATGCCTGACCACAACTGTCTCGAAGCTTCGTGCACGAAATGCAGCCAGCCTGTCCTCGGGCCGGCTGATGTGATCGCGCTGTCGAACCGTCTCAATCGCGCGGAGAGGTGCAATTTCTCTTGGGCCGAAGTCGAGCTGGCGATGCTCGATGCGCCGGTTCTGGTGACCGAGAGGGAAATCGAAGCCAGCGTGGATGTGGTTTGCGGAGTTCTGGAGGACACTCTGCGCGGGCTTGAAGTGCCCTCCTCGGCCACGCCGGGTCCGCTCTCGCTTGTCAATTCGCCGGAGACTCAGACTGTGTTGCGCGCGCTACAGCAAGAACTTTGCAGTGCTGGAAATGTCGTGCAAGCCACGCCGGCGAAGTTGCTGCATGGTCTCGAGTCGGAGGCTATGGATGTGCTGGAGAGATTCATGGTGGATGGCGACGAGGATTTGGCAGCGTGCTTGCCGCCGGGACTCTTGGAGTTTCTGGCTAGATGGCTGAGGAGGACTGTTAACGATTTGTCCGGCGTCTACCGTGGAGTCACGGACAACGAATTCGTTGATCTGAGCTCGCGATTCGGGCGGGTGCGTATGCTCAACGAAGAGGACAAAAGCTGCTAAGGATACTTGGCAAGGCCGAGTTTTTGCAGTGAAGATCACGGGAGTTTGGAAGGAACGATGGGATTGCGAAATAGCTGTCAAAGGCGCAGATGAGGTATCAGTATGTTTAGCTCCCATCATGAACGTAACCGTATATTGGAAACCCCTGAACTCTCTTTGTTCAACGCACCGGCGCATTTGATGGAATCGTTGAAGGCCGAGATGGCGAAATTTAATCGTTGATTTGTCTCTTCCGCGACTTTGTGACTGAATTATACTACAAGACTCTGACAGCAGCATTGCGCTTACCCACATTCCTCTTGGTCACCGCATTGCTGTAAGCTGCTGGGCCGAAATCTGCCTCCCCACCTAGCGTTCCGAAGATGCTACGGGAATATGTTAGCACAGACATAGACATCGCAAAGTGGAGAAGCAAGACTTACTCTCCGACATAGTTCGAAGCATTCACACCAGCCGCGAACGTGGAGTTCCATCCGTCCAAGATGCCCTCAATGACCTTGATGCCGGCCAGATAGATGTTTTGAATCGCGGGCTCGAAGGCTCCCTGCGATGACGAATCGAAAAGGTTCACACTTGCGGACTGGCCCGGCCATGGGCGATCGAAGTCCGATGCAGTGCGCATGATGATGATGCGGCTGAAGTCGACGAGCTTAGTGGTTGCAGCGCGGAGGAGCACTTCGAGCGTGGCGTTGTCTTCTTGTGCGGTCGTGCAGTAGTTGCCGGTGCCGTTGGTGATGAGCTTGGTGTAGTTGGAGAAAGTCTCGCCGAGGATTGTACCGCTGAAGTAGACATCTGATGTCGCAACGTCGCACTCGATGACCGAAGGTGCCTTGGTGCCAGCGGTGTAGAGGTCGGACGTCGCGTACTTTGCACGGTATGTCACAGCGGCAGCGCTGTCGTTCAGGCTCGCGTTGCGCGCGAAAGAGGCTGCCAGTTTCTGGAGATTCTGGTTCACCTCGAACACTTCTGTGCCGTAGATGAACTGAGGGTACTCGGACGAAGAGGTGCTTCCTTGCGGGACGTATCCGGTGCTAAAGTTGGAGGGAAGCTCTCGGATATCGATCTCGTATTGGAGTGCGACCTGGATGGCATATCGGGCAAAGGTGACGGAGCAAATTGTGGCGACTTCGGGGTTGACTCCACCAATACCAGCTACGAAAAAGTATGTTGAGGTGAGATCGAACCGTCCTGAGTGGACAAGAGCCGATACTGTCGCAGCTGCATTGATTTCTACGGAGGCAGTTGTGAGCTTTTCAAGTACTCTTCCCATCGACTGAGGACAAACTTACCGCTCTCGCCAGTGACCAATTGGCAGATGTCGCCATCAGCCGTGCAGTGAGCGTCCGGGAACAATGGGCTGAAACCAGGAACAGTAATGTTCAAGGCCAAGATGTCGAATTCCGGGATGCCATACCAGATATCGGCTTCTGGGTCAAACATAGAAACGATGAAGACCTTTGGCTTCACAACATACTCCAAAGCTCGTGGCTGCACCTTTGCGGCTGGCACCAAGCTGGCCGAAGCCGCTGACAGCAGATTGAAGGCGGCGAAGAGTTGAGAGCGCATTGTGATGTTGCCTTGGTCTTCTTGAAGATCGGATGGCGTTGAGACTGGCTTTATTTGTTTCCGGCGGCACGGTCACCTTATGAGTAATTCTCTAACCAAAAAATTGTGGTGCCCATACCATGTTGACTATCCGTGCTATCACCGGGAAGTACCTAGCGTTTTGTCAAGTGGAAGTATATCTCGGGTAGCCCATCCGGACTGATAACGATACAATCTTCGTGTACGTACACAGTCATTAGACATACGTCATGTCTCGAAAGTATGTGCAAATACTGTAAATGGCTGCATCCTCTTGGCGGAAAGCACATTCGCTGTGGCTGGAAGGGATCTGACGGATTGATGATTGTGGAATGCCGTGATGATTCAGCAAAGCAATATACATCATTTCTCAACATTGCATCGAACCCCCGATTCTGGCGTGCTCAACTGACCGAACTTGAGCGGAAGGCGCGCGAATGACGAGTCAAGCGTGCTCAAGCCTTGCCAAGCAAAAGCAGCCCGCCACGTGGAGTCGAGCTAATCGTGCCGACTTATCCTTGTTTCGTTATCTGTCTCTGGAGATAAGGAAGGGCGTTCTGTGTTGCGTTTTCGGCGAGATACGCGCCTGGAAGTCCGGATCGCGCTGCATACTGTACCCGTTAGTTGCGCTTGTTAAAGAACTCGACTGAATACGCAAAGCGCTGCGAACGAGTGGTATTGGTCCTCGAGCGGAATCGCCGACACTCACACAACTCTGTATATAGTGAGAATTGCCTGGGACAGGCATAGACCACGGAATCGATCCTTCACCAACTAGCCCGTCACACCCACGACCAGAGTTCTCTCATCACAAATTCTTGGCACTATCAATAGCATGTCAGTCGACTATACTACTGAGAATCTCCATTCTCATCAGGATATAGTTCGTCTCGTATTGATAATGGAGTCAAGCTTGCTCGGAACTCTTCCATCGGAGCTGATCTTCCGCATTCTGGCCTTTGGGGGCCCACGCGACATGTGCGGCCTCTCTTGTGCTTGTCAGCGCACGCTTTGGCTTCCCACTGACCTCAAAGGGCATGACTCAAGTTTACAAAGCCATGATCAGGCGTGTATCAATTTTACAAGCGCGCATGCAAGCTACGAGAGTAAGGTGCCTTAATTTGGAGGATTGCAGGATGTTTGATTCTCCTCGGCTGCTAGAATCCTATAGAGCTTACCCAATCCTCGAGAACATCCTTTTTGAGCTACATAGCTTTGAAGATCTGCTTGCAAGGACGATTCGTCTTGTTGCTTAGAGTGCCTACTTGCATCCGGAGAGATAGCTTTATCTGCCGTACTCCTACATGCGCTTCTTGTGGTCAGGCGCAGAATCCGAGTCGGACTCGTCACCTGGCTGAAAGTCAGGACCTTTAGGGTCATCTCTAGATGGTTCTTTGTCATCGCTGAAAATACTCTCATTCGAGCCGTCATGATCCTCACCCGTTCCTTTCTATCTTCATGCTCTCCGTCCTTATTAACTTCACGGTCGTTCCTGTCGTCTGCGTCTTGCCCATCCCTTCTATCTGCATTGCCGTCTTACCCAGGCCCAGAGCACATGATACCCCCCTGCTTAAGACTATTGCCATCATGCTTGTGCCCTCCATCCTGGTCGACTGCATTGACATGGTAGATAAACCTCCTTGCTTACATTGAGAAGCAATCGTGACGGCATCTAGCGGCCATCTGGTAAGAATATTGGCAAACATTCATAACTCAGGGAGCCAACTCGGTAACGATATGTCCAATCTCATCTGCCACCTCATTATCGAGCTTTTGTCTTACTGCATCCGGATGAGATGGAGCAGAAAGCCCGTCGAAGTCATCGCATGAATGGTAGCGCGTCTCTGAAAGCGGAGATGCGATAGACCTCTCATATGAGTTAGAATAGCAATAGTATAAGTTCTACTAATCATTCACTCTTCCTTCGCAGCTGCAATTTGCTTCTTATACGTTTCTCCGGCAGCAAGCCACCAAGCTCCAATCAGGATTGGCAGACTGCCTACAACGACGCAAGTATAGTTCATACTTTGCACACTAGTAGGCATTGAGTATGGGAAGCTGAAGAAGACAATCGCAAAAATCAGCCAGCCGACCGCGATACTGTTGACGACCCAGCCTTTCCATCCACCCATGTGGAACGCGCCTTTGCACATGTTGTTGCGCTTTGTGAGTAGATTTGTGCCAATGGGAATCAGATAAGCGATGTTGTTTATCGTTACGGCTGCTCCGAGCATAGCGTTGAAAGCAGTGGTACTCCCCAAGTATAAGCAGCCCAATGCAGCGACGACTGCGGTAACGAGAAGCTGTGCGTTGAAGGGCACGTCCCATTTGCTGCTGACCCTGGCCCAAGTGCTTGACCAGGGCATGGCACCGTCGCGAGCAAAAGCCCACAGAACACGTGAGGTGGATAATTGGGAGGAGACGACGCAAGGACCCAAGGCGACAAAGAGAATGAATGTGAGTCCGAAAGCGCCGCCAGCTGATTGAGTGACTTGACGGAAGAGTTCTGCGAGAGGTAGACCCGTGGAGGTTGTAGCGAGCGCAGCGTAGTCTTGGACAGAGAACATGAGAGTGATCAGGTAGGTGAGACCGGTCACGAAGGCGATTGTGAGCGTGATTGCGATTGCCAAAGGAGCATTGCGGGAGGGCTTGGTGGAAGAAACAGGTTAGTCTGAGTTCATCGTCACTGGCACTAAAAGGATCTGTCCTGACTTACGTTGGGCATCTCCTCGGTGATATGTGTGACGCCGTCAAGCCCACCTAGAGCATAAAGGGGATTGACCAATCCTGTGATGAAGCAGATCACATTGCTCTGCCAGCCGGTGTTGTTAATCCATGTCTTGAAGACGAACTCAGGTTTCTGGTGGGTAGGAGCACAAGCAACAACAGTGACGAGAACCACGAGCCAGCCGATCTGCAGATAGAACAGCGAGAACTTATTGAGTGCAGGAATCAGTCGGTTTCCAAACAGCACGACGCCAGCAGTGATGATGTTAAGACCCTGATACACAACGAAGGTCTGCCAAGTCTGCATTTCGAGATCGGGAATATAGAGGGCGATCAGAGCCATGAGGGTCTGAGCGTAGATCAGGTTGGTAGAAGCAGTAGTGAAGATCCCTGAAATCGCTGTCAGACTCAACAGCCAAATGGCGGCTTGATACAAGAGATGACTTACATCCGCAAACGGTGAACCATCCAGTAAAGAAACTGAGCACAGCACTCATTTTTCTTGGCGCAATTGCAGCGATCCAATGGTACATGCCGCCTTCGGTAGGGTAGCTGGAAACAAACTCGGCGAGGGAGGCTCCAAGAAAACATTGCATCATTGTAACCAGAATAAAGCCATAGATGATTGCTCCAGGCCCACCAGCGTTGATCTCAGTGACAATGCCGAGACCAAGACCAGTCCATGAGATGGTAGTTGTTGAGGCAAGTCCAATTAGAGACAAGACTGTGAAATGCCGTTTCAACTCTTGTTGATGTCCTGCAAACAGCCTTTCAGTTGATGAGCATGTAATAAGGACTTGCGATGGCTTCTTACCCATCTGAGCCAAGCGCAACTCATCGGCATCCATGGAGTGCTCTTTAGTAGAGCCAGAGAACTCCACCACATCTTTGTTCTTGCTTGAGACGTCCATGCTGCATGAGCACAAGTTGAAAAGCGCGCTGATGTTGATGTTTTATAGGCGTTGCGATATCCAACAGTCGATCGTCCAAAGTGTGGACACCTGGAGGCTTTATCAGAACAAGCATGTGAGGCATGAGTGTCATGAATGGAACTAGCTGCGTGTGGTCAACTCGATAAGGCGTCTTCAGGGCGCATCACGCGCATTTCTCCACAAAATCGGTAACTCATGATGGGTCAAAACTCTCCTGAAGATACGAAAGCTTAGCTATCGCTTATCTCTTTCCTTACAATTGGCTCTATCTGGGCGGGGAAAGAATCTGGATCGCGTGTCCGGCATGGGCGTACAATGTAGCAGACCTAATCAAGCCGGTGATCACCGGACTCCCCCGATATTCACCGGCAAAGGCCACGACTCATCGACCCGCAAGTCGGCGATAGAGCTGCGGGGTACAGAGGAGATCACTTCGACGACTATCTACAAACTGAACATCTCGAGTCGTGTGATCACCTGTTGACTTAGGATAGTTGGGAGCTCTATTCTGAAGCCGGGAAGACAGGCATGCACTGCGTATATAGAAAGACCATGGTAGCCAGTCTACTGAAAGTCGCACACCTTCTTTCAGCTATCATCTATCTTCTTGCAATTCTCGCGGTGGATCAGTCATCATGGTTGCATTCATAAGCTGGAGACAGGCTTTGGCCATATGCCTCTATGCTTCATCAGGCGTGCATGCTGCTGAATTGTCCGCGAACACCCAAACCCTCTTCGATGAGTCGATGGACTTTCTCGACGCTATATACGACAAGGCTGCTTCGTACTTGTATTACTTCTACTATCCTCTGGCTGCTGGCCCACATGAGACTCGGTCATCCGTCTGGTATGCTACGGGTCTGCTTCAACGCAACAGGGGCGACGATGTCGAGCAGGCGATCAATATCATCAAGGCTATCATTGGCGATCAAGAGAAGAACGAGACCCTGCAGTGGTTCGGCGACTACACTGTCTACCCAGAGCAGCCTACAGTTGGCACAGATGCAAACCCGGCTGTGGTAAGCTCCCATTTCCCGTCGTGTGTTACTTGCTGGCTGTGTTGACTAATGCGCTGTTGAATCTCCAGATCTACAACTCATGGGATCCCAATTGGCGTGGCTTCATCGGCACCAACTTGATCGTCATCTACGAAGAGTTCTCCCACCTGCTGCCTGATGACGTCCAACACCTCATCCTCGAGAGCATGTACAACAACACCATCGGTGATTCCTACCGTGTTGGTGGCGTTGACGATGACAACCTCTACCCATCATACTCAAATCCTTCCATAATGCGTGCCATCGCATCAGGCTGGACAGGTCGCAAGCTCAACGAGGCCAACATGACAAGCGCAGGCGAGACGTACGCCCAGGAAATCCTGGACCTATTTGACCTCAACAACACTCTCTCGGAGTTCAACTCTCCCACTTATGCCGGGGTCTCCATCTACGGACTCACTCTTTGGGCAAAGTACATGCCGCAAGACTCTGTGATGGGCCGTGAAGGACCCCGCATGATCCGTCAGATCTGGAAATACACTGCATCCGTGTACGCCCCTGCCATGCGCAATATCGCTGGACCATGGGATCGTGCATATGGCTATGATATGAACAAGTATGTCGCCATTACCGGCATCTACCTTTGGTCTCTTCTTGGCAAGGGTCAGGCATTTGGCGTGGACTCAGAGGTGTGGAGCCTTGCGCATGCTGACGATTTCGAGTATGCGCCTCTCATTGCGGTACTTGCTCCATACCATGACAGCTTGATTCCGGAGGATACCATCAATATGTTGAAGGAAGCTGGCGACAAAATTGTCAAGAGGATGACTTTTGCCCCGCCGGTGGACCAAGTTCCCAGAAACATCACAACCTGGATGTCACACAACTTGACAATCGGTGCAGAGAGCTTCGAGCAAAGCGGTCTTGGCGGTGCACGAGAGGACAATTCACAATGGAATCCTGCTGTCGTCCAGTGGATCAGGCCAGATGAGAGTGTTGGTTACATGACACTGAGAGCAACCGAGATGGCTATGCAGTCTGATGTCGAGACTGGAACTTTATCTTTGACATATCCTCAAGGCAACTCGTCAAGCTCCTTCACGTTCTTGATCTCACCGAATCCGCTGGGCCAGAAGAGGGACATCATGGGTGTTTCTGATATTTATGGATTGAATGTCGAGATCGACGGGACGATTGATAAGATTCCTCAGGTCAGTTTCTGTGGTTTGGTTGGTGGTGCATGCAAGACAAACCAGTAAGTCATCCCTACTGTTGTTACGAGGCGTAGATCGGAAAGACTAATTTCGTACGACACAGTGGCTTTGAGTTCTGGAACCTGACCTACGTCATGCCCGAGAGCAGCACTGATGTCCCTTCCATCAGCTTCAAATTCGAGCTGGACTGATTTCGTGTCCGAGGAAGGCATGCAGATAGCCGTACGACATGCTGCTCTTGATCTGAAATGCTCACGCAGATTCAATTTCCGAGCATGACTGTTCCGGAAACGTTTCGAGATACTTCGAACATTATAAATTCGCAGAACAAGATATTTTCTCCCTACTCATTGCCCTTCTCACTTCCGGTTGGATAGGCACTCAATAGTGATCGAATATGACCATTGAGATGTTGGCAAAAGCCTCACTCTCGAGCAGGCCGTGTCCCAAGGCTCGAGAGTGTGTATCCACGCAATTACAGAAAGGGCTTGGTCTTCGGTAGAGCAAGAAAAAGTTCTTCCCTCTTCCAGTTGCAGGGTAAGATAAAGGCCGACATGTCACTGTGCCAGATAGACCTTCCGAGGTTGAGCGAGCTATGCAGAAGCAGTAATAAATTGCGAGAAACGATATCTAAGACGAATGACGAGGGCAGCGCAAAGACTTCGCTCATTCACAACATGACTACGAAGCTTGTCGATGTTTCTCAGGCTTGTGCGAAAGTCAAAAGTTACAATCCTTATCGAGTAGAAGCATATGATTTTGCAGCCGGTTTTGACCGGACATTGCCGGTGAGTATGCTCGGCTGGCTTTGACCGTGTTTCGCCGGGTCAGCCTTCAATTGACATCGGTGAATAATCCGAAAGTCTCATCATTTTGAATCCTGTAAGAAATAACAAAACAATTGTAAATCCGATTCCGGTAGGGAAGCCCCTGTCAATGCAAAAGTCATATGATGGTCGGCCCAGATGAGAACTGGAGCACAGGAAGGCAAAGCTTTCTGCTCTTTCGTTTTATAATTCTTCTTATCAGAGACACTCTTCAACACGCTGCTTTCTCAAGAAACACTCACATCTTCGTGACACTCGTTCTTCTCCAAATCTCACTAACATATTGTCTCTGCGAGATTATTTACCGCCTTGAACGATCGACATGCGTCTCACCATTCGTAAAGATGCCGAAGCTGCATCTCAGTATGTGGCTGAGTACATCGTCAGTACGCACAATCAAGTTTCATGGAGCTAGGCATCACTTGCTTCAATGTAATTGTCACGGCAGCTAACATCGCTTCGAGAGAGAATCACATCCTACTCCCCGGGCCCGACAAACCCCTTCGTCCTCGGCCTTCCCACTGGATCCTCTCCCATCCAAGTATACGAACACCTTATCGCAGCACATCGAGCCGGTCGCATCTCCTTCCAGAATGTCATAACATTCAACATGGACGAGTACGTCGCTCTACCGCGCTCGCACCCCGAATCATACTACTCTTTTATGCACCGCCATTTCTTCTCTCACGTCGACATGCAGCCACAAAACATCAATCTGCTTGACGGAAATGCCAAAGATCTGGCGGCGGAGTGCAGGAGATACGAGGCCAAGATCAAGGAAGTCGGTGGTGTTGAGCTATTCTTGGGCGGCGTGGGGGCCGATGGCCACATTGCTTTCAACGAACCTGGCTCCTCTCTCGTCTCACGCACCAGGGTCAAGTCTCTTGCCACGCAGACAATCATGGCAAATGCGCGCTTTTTCGATGGCGATGTGAATGCTGTTCCGCGCATGGCTCTCACGGTCGGCGTGCGCACCATCATGGACGCGAGGGAGGTTGTCATCCTTGCGACGGGCGCAGCGAAGGCCATGGCAGTGAAGGAAGCTGTCGAGGGCGGCGTGAGCCATTTGTGCACATTGAGCTGTTTGCAGATGCACGAACGCGGAATGGTGGTCGTGGATGAGGAGGCCACGTGGGAGTGCAAGGTTATGACGGTCAACGTAAGTGCCTGCCACTTTTGGAATCGTGATATTGCGCCCAAGCACTGACAGTGCAATGAACAGTACTTCCGTGGTGTGGAAACCACAATCAATCATCATCAGCAGTCTCTCAGAAGCTCAACAATAGACCCACTTGCTAAGGACATCCTGGTTGTTCCTAATTCACCAGAATCTCTGCCGGCAGACGAAAGGATGGATCTCAATCCGGACAGCATGGGCTCTCGTATACAATCGTTTGGAAGACTTGCTGCGAGATCAGTGACGATGCCCGTCACATAGTATTAGAACAGTAGCTTTACTTGTAGTAGCCGTCCGGAAGTTTTCCTCCGATCAAGGAACGCTTTAAAGAGCATGATCCGCCCAGCATTAACCGTTCAGTTCATGTCATCAAATTGCTGAAGGCTACCCTGATTGAAGATTTGCCACGAGTAGTCTGGTTCGGCCGAGTTCTCATGGTGTGATGTTTGTGAGTTGTAACCTTGGTCATGTTGCACCAATGTGGCATCCGGAGTCTGCAAGCCCCCAAGAGCGGCCTCGAGGCGAGATACAAGGGTATCGCAAAGGCTTGGCCTTGGCCCTGAAAGACTACGAAGCGTGTCGAGATGTAAATTGATGTTCGTGAGGTCTAGACAGAACGTAGTCAGCAATGACAGGTCAACATCACGACAAAATTTGACAAGAAGCTCACCATCAGCCTCTCCCACACCGCCTTCGACAGCTTGAATGACAATCAATGCTGCCCAAGTGATCATGACTAAGTCCCAGTTTGCCCAGATGCTGTCGTCGTGCAAATGCAATTTCAACGTCGCTCTTGCGCTCACTAGCAACTCATACTGCTCGCCGAGCGATACGTTCCTCGCCCAGAGGTTACATCCCCTGGCAGGATGATAGATCGATAACACGACCAATCTGTGCAGCACATACTGCCTAAAAATGAGTCTGTTGTCCAACTGCTGCTCCGCTGTGCATTGGTTCCGCGCCTGTGATGTTTGCTTGGCAGAAGACCCACTCGTGAACTCAACGAGCCAATCATCTAACTGTCGCGCCCAGTCTCTAATCACAGCTGCGTCTACGGCTGTGAGACAACTGGTCGAGTCAGCCACGGCACTTATGTTGACATCACTTGTAAAGCAGCTCCAGATGGTAGGCAGTCGGCGACCAGTGAAGTGACTCAGCCCTGCATGCATCATTCTGCTCAATCTGTACAGCTGATCGCTATGGCTGCTCTTCAGAATGCTCAAGGGGCTCTCGATTGGGATCACAGGGCAGCTGAGATGCAAAGAGGCATGCTCTAGGTCCACAATCTGCAGTCCGCTAAACAAACGTCGCCAATGGCGACTGGAATCATCACCATGGGCAGGACAATGTTCAAGGAGCAGCCGATAGGCGACTGATATCCAGATGCCGACCTGGCGAAAACTCGCTTCGGTCAGGAGCCCAGCGAGTACAATACCAAGAACGGTTTGGAATGCCCATTCGCCAGGCGCTGACGATTGGGTCGTTGGAACACAGGATATCGCGCTGCCGGGGATGCTGAGGTTTGCGATAGCATGGCAGAGGATCGTGAAGTAATGCGGAGCTAGCTCAGCGACGTCGCCTGGACCCCGTGTTGAAGAGCTCAACAGCATTGATGCGAGCAGTACGGGCTGAGGCGACGAGAATATCTGGCGATCCGGCATGAAATGCAGGCCTGGCATACGCTCGTGGAATGATGAAAACAGACCAGCGACGGTGGACTTGCGAAAGACTGATCGTGGCACGTGAGATGGGCACGATATCTGGAGGGTTGCCATGGCATCCCACAATGGAGCCAGTGATGGATCCTGTGAGAGGGAGGCGTCACTGTCGTCCTCAGATTGAGGCGAGACAGCATTCAGGATGGGCTCGCAGGGCTCAGGCATCGGTACAGTGGAAGCCAACGGTAGACCGAGGCATTCTTCGATGACCCGCAGTCTGGTGAGCACGCTTGATTGGAAGTGACCATCGTGCACAATATCAGTGTCCAAGCTGGCGAGGACTGGTGACGCAGGCGACGGCGCGGCGTTGGCTCTGGGCACGAAGACGCAGGACAAGCCAGCGCGGTGACAGCGGCGGCAGGCATCAGTACATCCGCTGGCGGGGACGCATTTCATCTTCTGCTTACGGCAGCGGACTGTAACACGACACACACGATCAGTTTCCCCAGCAAGGTGGTAACAATGCATATTGAAAGGCCCTGCTACTTACTGCAGGCCTTGCGGGCTTTCGGCTCCACGACAGACGGCGAGTCGCGGTTACCTGGCATATCGTTGGCGATAGCTCGTTGGATAGTCCGCTCGGCAAAGTAAGGGATTGTTGGGGTCGAAGACCGGAAGGCAGGCGGTGGGTGCGAGCAGGTCAAAGTCATAGGGCGTGCGCTGCCAAAGCTCTCGTATCTGGCCAGCCGTAGAAGACTCCGGACAAGAAGCCGGTGATTGCCGTAATGCACCGGCTTTGACCGATCTTGCTTGACCACTGCCCTCTCAACGGAAGCGACAATGTCTTATTGTCGCATTTTTGGCAGCAGCACATGCAAGCAATGAACAAAAGACTCACTGCCCTCGGCACAGCTTGTCCTCCTCAATGTAGCCGCTACTCTGCCATGACGAGCCTCCCTCCCAGAGCCAAGACCACGAGCTGCTCGTCGGATGCAGCAAAGGCCATCGAGGATCAATTTGACCTCGATGACGAGCAGATCAATTCCATCACGCATCATATCCTCAGAAAGCTCCGTGAGTCGCAGGAACAATCTTCACCTGCGTTCGCACTAGGAACGCCTCCTGAACACGTGACTAACTCTCCTCCCGATCACAGGACAAGGCCTCGCAACACAACAACCATGGCAGCTCCCTTCTTTTGTGACCAGAATCCCTTCTGGCACCGAAAGAGGAACATTCCTCGCCATCGACCTTGGCGGCACAAACTGCCGTATCTGCTGTGTAACACTACACGGCGACTCGACATACGGTGTCATTCAAACAAAATTCCCCATCGCAAGCGAAGTGCGTGTCAATGCCAGCTATAGACCGCTCTTCGCAGTCATTGCGACGAAACTTGGCGAGTTCATCGACGCCAACCTGCCTCGCAAAGGTGATGCAGCTCGTGCATACAACTTAGGCTTCACCTTCAGCTTCACGGTTGATCAGATCTCACTAGCACAAGGAATCCTGATCAGGTGGGACAAAGGCTGGGATATTCCTGAAGCAGTGGGCAAAGACCCATGCGCACTACTGCAGGAAGCCATTGATGAGCTTGGGTTGCCGGTCAAGGTGTGTGTGCTCGCAAATGACAGTGTAGGAACACTGCTCACGAGAGCGTACACATCCAAGTCCCCGGCACCGACCTTAGCAGGTGTCATCTTTGGGACAGGGACGAATGCTGCTTATGTAGAACGGAGAGAGCAGGTAACGAGGTTATCTGCAACGAGCGGTGCAAGTGAAACCAATGGAGTGATGGTCATGAACACTGAGTGGGGTTCTTTCTTCGATGAGCCCAACGACAAGGAAGTACTCCTTAGTACAACATACGACGCCACACTGGATATGCAATCTTCGATGCCTGGCGAGCAGATCCTTGAGAAGCGCGTGTCAGGCATGTACCTCGGCGAGCTCTTTAGACTCGTCCTTCTGGATCTTTTGCACAAGAACGTGTTGGATATGACATTGAGCAAAGCGGGTGTTGCACACGAGCTTGGTGGTGTGGACAGCTCATTCTTGTCGGCATTGACAGCAGAGAATGACGGCAGAGAAGGTCTGACTGGCTTGATTCGCAGAAACCTTTCCGCTGAAAACGTCAGTCTGGCAGATGCAGTACTACTCAGGAAGGCAGCTGTTGCGATAGTGACAAGATCGGCTCGCATCGCCGGTGCCGCCCTCGCAGCTATTATCATACAATCCGGTCTTCTAGGAAGTGCATCTGGCGCGCATGATAAACCAGCATGCCTACCCACAGCCTCACGGACAACTCGCTTGTCGATGTCAAGTAGCTCATACCCACGACTGCGCGCCGCTATCGAACGCCTTGTCGAAAGCGTCGCGGAGACATTCTGTATATCAAGCGAGCACCCAGGACCTTCAAGCATTGCATCAAAGAGTCCAATCTCGACTTCCTCACAAGGATCTGAGTCTGGAACTGTGCCATATGATGATATGATCGACATTGGTGTAGACGGATCACTGATCCAGCATTGCTCCGGATTTGAGGACGAGATCCGAAAGGCATTGAGACAGGTCAAGGAAGTAGGTCCAGCGAATGAGAAAACGATACGAATCGGGCTAGCGAAGGATGGTTCAGGCGTAGGAGCTGCATTGATGGCACAAGCTGCCGCAGTGTATTTAGGATAGACTAGAATATAAAAGTAATATTATCTAAAAAAATATATATAAAATAGATATATAATAACTGAGTTCTAAAGGAAAGAAAAAGATAATAGTACTATATATAAAAGTATTTCTTAGCAACTGATTTAACTAATCAAACTAATCTGCGTAATTCACTTTAATCAATCTAATCCAGTGCTCTGACTAGCCTAGCCAATCCAATCCAAGCTGTAGGATTGGATTGGATTGGTTGTTAGCTACTCTACGCAAAACTAATTCTACAGTAGTAGGGAATTATACAGTCTGTGCCATAAGTTGCTCTGAAAATGCTGTGTCTGGAACATTATCGCATGCAGCTGATGCGATAGACGATAGTCGGTCGAAAAGGCTGTCGTCCAGCACAATGACTTCGCTATTAATCCACGTCTTCAGTGACATCAACCACCCTAGAGTTTCGCTGTGCAAAAGTCTTCTGCGCGGCGATAATACGTCACCAGCTGTGCCGAACATACGTTCGGGCGCATCACTCATGGCCGGCACTGCAAAGATATCCAAAGCCATCGATGCGAACTCAGGCCAACGACCGCTGTTCCCGATCCAGTAAGCAATTGGCGAGTCTCCGAGAGAAAGTGTTGAATGACGTGGCTTAGCAAGATACTGTGCCAATTTAACAACGTCGCAGCAACCATCGTCATCGCTACTCTCATCGTAGCTCAGCATCATTGCTACCAAGCCCTCTGCCTTTGGTGAAGGTGACGTTCGTCTTGAGGTCTTGTGACGGCGCAACGGCCTGTCCAGCGTTGCATATTCAATCCAAAGACTGCTGAAAGTTTTCTTCGCTCTTACCAGCCAATCCTCATTAGTCCAACGCTTCTCAAGGTAGCGCCACTTCATGCGAGGATGCAGCACGACCGCAGCGACATACACCGGTGTCTCATCCAACTTGTTGTAGTACTCATTCAACTTCTGCCAACCCAGATTGATGCTCGTTGTGAAGTGGTGCTGAGAGGTGAGCAAAGAGTGATCAACACTCGAAATTGTCTCCGCGATCGGATATCGGACTCGTAAGCTCTCGAAATGGCTGAGTAGTTTCTCGAAGGTTGGTAGCACTTGCCGAATGGCACCGAACTTGCCACCAGCAGAGCTTTGCAGTAACTTCGTCGCATCCTTGAGTGGTTTCAGGATCTCATGGTATCGTTCAATTACCGCCCACTCATCACTGCTGAGCTTGTTGCGCACGATCGAAGGTCCGCTTCTTGTAATGCTCCTCCCACTTTCTTGCGTCCGGCGGACGTAGTTCAAAGAAATGCGGTTGGCCTCATTGTTATACGTGAAGCAAGCCGTCGAGACAAAGTGGAAGTCACGAGGCAAGGCTAACGAAGACATCGTAAAGGCGAAGAAATCGGTGACAGCGAGGTACCTGTAGCTCAAGTCTGGCCACGCGGTCACTGGCGCCCACCTGCTCAGGATCGGCCAAATCGAAGACGCAAGATGCTAGTGGTGTGGTGACAGCGACCGAAGAGTTGGTTACCTGTTGTTACGTTGTCGGAAGTGGCGAAGACAGCGAGACAGTACGATGAGAGGGATGCGCGCGAGGGAGATTCCTATCAGTGCAATGCGAGACGAAGTAGACCTGATGACCATGTTCGAAACGCAGTCGTCGTCAATGCACATCTCTGCTCGTATCACAACAGTGTTAGCTGCCACCAGCTTTGCGATGGTCTCACGCTGTCCTTGGCCCTTTTTCGCGCCGCAGTCGACCCGGCCTCGAAGCCAGACGCAGCCTGCTGCGCGGCCCTGCCAACCTCCTCCGCATTCAATTTGACCTTCGGGGTCCTTCTCTTCGCTCCTCCCGCTCTCGCCATCCCTCTCGTCACCATGTTCCACTCCGCACCCCCTCCGCCCTCTGACCTCGCATCAGCGGCGAAACCGGCGACGACAACGGGCGTCGAGCTTCGAGCCCCGCTATCTTCTCCAAATATACCACCGCCTCCCCCAGGGCAAACCATTGTTTGAAGTACAGTACAGTACTGTATCGCACAGTAGTTTCATTCCAAGCTCGTTAACGACTCGGGAATTGTGCGCACAGTTTGAGTTTGCGCAAACTTCGGATACATTACGTTACAACGAACACCGATCTTCTTCGAGCGGTTTCGAAGTCACATGGAACGCCGTGGACGCCTTAAGGCCTCACCGTCATCATCGAGATACTAATGATTAAGTGATGCAAAGGTGTTTCACTAAAGATTCTCAGGCCATCCGCAGCTACACCACCAGTCGCAGGAAAGTAAGTAGGGCAGTGGTTCCGCACATCTATAAATATGAAGCCAGCGCTTGTCGCTGAGGTGTATCACAG
Organism: Cladosporium oxysporum; assembly: GCA_035771495.1. Taxonomy (NCBI): domain Eukaryota; kingdom Fungi; phylum Ascomycota; class Dothideomycetes; order Cladosporiales; family Cladosporiaceae; genus Cladosporium; species Cladosporium oxysporum. The sequence continues at coordinate 1,744,101 of JAWNKS010000009.1, forward strand.
AGTCTCAATTCGCTACTTTTTGTCGCCTGCATAAAACTTCGATTACTTCGCGACAAGATCACCGTCAACAGAGAAAAAGCACTCTTCGATTTATTGGAGAATATGCTACTCCCTAAAGTCCTCATCGCATCTATTCTGCAACTCCTGTATGTATCTATGTATCCTGAATCGCTACTTATCATTAGTTGACTTCAATTATAGCGTTTCTGCAAATTCACACGACAGCTGTAGGTGCAACAGCGACGACGAAGGTTGTCAACAGTTAGCCTGTAATAGCTATAATACGGATCAGAGATTCTGCGCGTGCTGTGGGACCAGTGGTACCCGGTCAAGGTAGACAATGCGTGCCGGGCGGCGGTGTTGGACGAGAAAGGCGAGCTTCGAACGGGGATAGTGGAGATGCTGGAAAAGGAGAACGAGGTGAAGATTGCGAAAGTGTCGTGGCTCAGCCGGAGAGATCTACCAAAGGCCTACGGGTCTATGGTCGTGTACGTGACGAAGCGCGCAGATGCAGCAAAGCTGTTGGAAGGCCAATACTTCAATGTAGACGGCGAGTCGGCTTTCACACGGGTCTTCGAGTCCAAGATGGGCCCGATGCAGTGCTTCAGGTGCCTTGGTCTTGGACACAAGGCCTCCTCGTGCACAAAAGCACAGCTGTGTAGCAGGTGTGCCCAGCCGGGTCACCGCCATAGCGAATGTCAGGCGGAAAGCCCACGATGTGTTTTATGCGATGGGCCGCACAAGTCGCCCAGTCGCCAGTGTCGTACTCTCTACCCAGCGAGTGATGTGTAAGCCGATGCATGTCCTGCAACTGAACATGCAAAAGCGGCGAGAGGTTCAGCACAGCGTGATGAACGACGAGCGTCTGAGGGGTTATGCGGCTCTCGTCGTAAGCGAACCTTACGTTTTCGAGATGGAAGGCAAGGTGGGGACGAGTCCGATGGGACATCACTGCTGGACGGCCATCCTGCCGAGCGAGAGGCACAGCGGACCTTGGGCGGTGCGGAGCATGCTATGGGTACGCAAAGACATCGAGTACGAGCAGGTGAGCATGCTGTCTAAATACGAAACATTTCCAATATCCGGGCTTCCAGGAATCCTCAATCCACAAATTTTCATACCAAAGCTCGAAACTACTTGAAGTATCGCTCGAATCTGTACGCGAAGATCTCCGGTCTGTTATAGTGTCCTGCAATATCGATCGCATATTTGCAAGTCACAACGTCGTTCGGGCAAATCTCGGCATACAGAATTTCCCTACCGGCAGCCAAAGGTCCAGCAATGATATTGCCATCAGGGCCGAGGATCGTCGCTAGTCCTTTCTGACGTTCTGTGTGGAGATATTCGCGGATTTGCTCGTCCTCACCATATGCCTCCACGGCTGCGTCGTCAATGACACCTACAGCGTTGAGGACAAAAGCCTTCAGTGAATACGCCAGTCCACGCGTCGAGTTGAGGATGCAGTCTTGCATCTCGATCCCAGGCGCAAAGTGAGTCGGCCACGACGCCACATGGACGACTGGGTACTCCAAGCTTAACGAGTATATAGCCAGCGCATTTGCATTCTCGCCACAGATCAATCCACTTAAGCCACCGAACGGTGTATCCGCAACTGAACACGCGTCTCCGGTCTGTCCAGGTGCTTGGATCAAACGCTCTGCAACAGTAGGTACGAATTTTTGGTGTTTGTTCAACAGCGTGCCATCGGGACCGAATATGAGTTGCGTGTTGAACGTGGTTCCCGTAGTGCCTTTGATACGCTCGTTGACGCCCACAATTGCGTATAGGCCCGCCTTCTTACAAGCCAATCCAATCTGGTACGTCTCGGGCCCTGGGACCTCGACTGAGTTGGCAAAAAGCTTGTTATAAAGACTCCATGCTGGCGAGCGGTCCATTGGCAGGAGTTCGTCCCAGGCCGGGTATCCGGGAATGATGCACTCGGGGAAGCCGATGACGGAGGCGCCCTCCAGGCCAGCTTCGAGAATGATCTTGCAGACTTTGTCGGTCGTAGCCTGTTTATTGAGGAAGACTGGTGACATTTGCACTGCAGCCACCTTGATGCGTCGTGTAGGGTCGTACTGAGCCATGATGGAACGTATGCTGTAGTGGAATTGGAATTCGTTGTGAGCTATCAACGAGATGATGGCGGAAGGCGATAAACTCGAGTGGCTGCTGGATGCTAGGGTATCGGGAGGGTGGGCGATGGAAAAGATGTGAAGAAATGTGTTTACAACAGCAAGACGCCTCGGCCCTTTATTAGAACACTCGATTGAACAAAAATCCCACATCCTGTTGTATCTCAAGCTTGGACCCGCTCCGTCTGCCTGATTTCCGCTGCAATAAGAGCTCAGCCGCCACTCGTCCGAGATCTCCGAACTTAGAATTGTCTCCACTAGCTGATGACGTTATTTCTCTAGATAGCTAGCTACATTGATCAAAGTCAGCCCTCGCTCGTCCGAGATACTTTAATCTTGTCAAATGAGTGTGCATAGTTGAAACAGTGTGAGAGTTGCACCTACTGAATAGGGCTGCATTTTTGTCACAATGCATGGAACTAGTGCTATGTACTTTCGCAACGCGATATTGGCACCACTCTCACGCAAATTCGAGCAACACATGGTCTTCCTATACAGATTCGCGCCGGCAGACCTGTGAAAGAAGCCGAGAAAAATACAGTAAGACCGCGCATAATCAGTCTGCCTCCGACTGACCTGCATGGAAGTATCTGTTCGATCCTTCCAGCCCTGGCGCTTGACGTTCTCTGACTAATGACCTGAGTACATCTGCTGCGCAAGCAGCATATACGCTTCTCTTCCTGAACCGGTCAAAATACAATATAACTTTGGCGACGTGGTCTTTGTGTCTGTGTTCAGTTCCACATTTGCAAAGGTCCCCATAATCCACAAGAGTCGCCGCAGCAGAGAATGTAGGCAACATGAATGACCTTTCGATTTTCGAAACATTAGCGTTACCCTGATCAGCCCAGGAGCAATGTAGTTGTCGCCTTACCAGATTAATTGACGAGCCATGGTAGTAGAATCGATTATTGTGTCAACGATTCCATGAGCAGAGTCGAAACAGATGGCCACAGCCCTGTCGTAGGCAGGAGAACGTTTGGCGGAGTTTTCGCGAAGCACCCTGTTGATAACGATCCGGTAGTAGAAAAGAACGACCAGGATGTTCTGTCTCTGCCACCGCGCCTGTTCGCTTTCCTCTGATATAGCAGCCTGACCAATAGCATCGCTATCCGTTCGAAGATGCTCCGGAAGATTATTGATGATCTCTGCAAGCTCGTTATCACACTCTGAGACAACTTCTGCAACTCTGCGCTTGAGTGTTAAAAGCTTGTGGAATCGACGAATAACACAGCTAATCCTACACATCGCCAGCATGTATTGTATGTGCCGTGGTGCTGAAGGAGGTGCAGACATTCGATTCTGGGATATCTCGAGATCTTCCATGCACAAAGGTTGCGCTACGCAGAAATCGTGTTCTTCGACACAGGTAGACGTCAGCGGTAGACAGAGCCAGTCGCATATGACTAGCGACCAATACAGACGGCGACGGTATTGGCACTCGAGAGGCGACTCGCTAGCATTGGATTTGTCCTCGTTGATGCCAATGTGTTGGCTGGTGCGTGCCGCGCACGACAACAGATTTGTCAAGAGGGGAAATTCGCCGAGGTGTATGAAGACGCCGCTAAGAGTGACGATGGTCTGCACAGTGCGCAGCTGGGGCCTTCGCAGAAAGTCGGACTGGTGCAGGAAGTAAAGGGCGCTGTCAAACCAATTCTCTAGATACCAAGATATCTCGCCTGCGTGATAGATCAATTTTTGCGATTGGTAAAATCAATCACAAAGAGTCTGCTTACTCGTCTGTATCCCGACTTCAGCCGCTTCTGCATCACTCATGAAGAGCAAGGAAGCCTGGTAGATATCAGCATAGGATAAAATCCGTTACGAGAATACACCATATGTGGTACCGTCAAGAACGCAAACCACAGAGCCAGCCAGGATGATTCTGCGGTAAGTTCAAAGGGTAGTGCATGCAGATCATGTTCGAGTTTGATGCAATCTGCATGGAACGTGGAAAAATCAAAAGCAGGATGAATCCATGAGATCCACTGCCCGCCATGAGCCACGATGTATTGTCGAACGTGTGGGGCAGGCAGTTTGATATCGGTAGCAGACGCAACAACCGGACGACGACAGTGACGGTTCAGCAAGGCATAGAGCTGAGTCTCTCCACGATGCATTGAATGCACATGAGCTCCATCCGCATGAATTGATTCGACCTCGAGCTGTGCTAGTCTTGCGCGAAGAGTGTGATTCTCTTCCTGGATGTCTGCGTAGCTCTTCTGCAACTCCTGTGAAGGATTACTGCAAGAACTGATGTAAGAACATATCACGAGGATAAAATGTACGCTCGAGTGCGCCATACCTGATGATGCGGCCTTTGACGACGACAGCCTCGGTGTGGCACACATCTGCATTGCCTCGTTGGCGACATGCTTTGCAAGGCAGTTGCTTATCGCACTTGATCTTCCGCTCCCGGCAGAAGGTGCAAGACTTGGTGACACGCTGGCTCCGGCGTAACAAGTTGTCCATATCAAGTCACCCGCGTCTTATGCGAAACAAAAGGACGAGGGCAAGCCTGTTTATCGTGTTCGTGAGAGTGTTGTGGAAGTTTAGCCATGAAAATTCTCGCAACTTTGCTCGTACGCTACTCATCCGTCGCTGGCAGGCCAATCAGAGATCGATCCGTCGCTCGTCCGTAGGCTCCAGTGTGGGGTAGTCGCGGCATCACCACGCCTCCTGCGATAAGAGCCATGCTCGTTCTTTCGCAATGGAACGATAGCCCGAGCTGATGCCCTATAATAAGACCAAGGCATCCGCCTCCAAAGACCATTAAAGTACAACTCGAAGCATCAACTCCCCCTGGGACCACACATCGCTAGCGCTTGCAATGCAGAAAAGCAATGATCATGTGCACAGTCCAGATCCTGCCACGATTTTGGAATGCTCTTCCGGCGGCGAGGCATTCCAGAGCGGATCTCACTCCGCACGGCCGGATCGGGCGTTCAAGGCCGACGGGGGTTATGGCTGGGTGTGCGTTGTGGCTGTCTGTTTCATGAACGCCCATACTTGGGGCATTTCGACGGTAAGTTCAAGCACCCCTACGCAAGCCCCTCAACAACAGAATGTAATATCGAGCAGTGCTACAGCGTGTTCTTAGCATACTACCAGACATCTAGTATGCTTGCGGGCGCCACGTCTCTCAACTATGCGTTCATTGGTGGTCTTCAATATTCGCAAGCCTTCCTCATCGCACCTTTGGCGACTAAGGTGCTAGGCCGTTATGGCATCCGAACATGTCTCCTTTCTGGTGCAATATTACAGACTCTGTCCCTTATCGGCGCCTCCTTTGCGACTGAGATATGGCACCTGTATCTGTCCCAGGGACTTGGCTTTGCGTGGGGTGTCGGATTCATCCTCACTGGGACACAAAATGTCATTCCGCAGTGGTTCACCACACGCCGAAGCTTGGCCAATGGCTTGGCCGCTACCGGCACTGGTGCCGGAGGACTGCTTTATGCACTCGTTGCCGGCCAGATGTTGCAGCGCCTGGGAGTAGGCTGGTCCATCCGAGTCCTCGGCATCGCTTCGGGTGTTGTCAACATTGTATGCGCTCTTGTCATGAGGCAAAACCCGAATTCCGTACTACCCGTGTACCATCTCTTCAACTATCGATTGTTGAAAGAATCGAGGTTCCTTGCTCTACTTGGTTTTGCTTTCTTGAGCATGCTTGCGGAAATAATCATTCTCACTCAGATACCTGGATACGGCACGTCTATCCTTGGATTGGACACCACTCAAAGCTCCGTCATAGGAGCTATGGTAGCACTGGGACAGATTATCGGTCGCATGATGATCGGGCAGGCAAGCGATATGTTTGGGCGTCTCAATGTCGCTTCTCTTGTTACTTTCCTGGCTGGCCTTTGGTCCGTGGCAGTATGGACTGTTGCATCTTCGTATGCGATCCTCATATTCTTTGCTCTCTGCATTGGCGCTTTCGCGTAAGATTGACCGCCGCACATGTCACTTTTGTTCCTCTGCTGACACGTCCATCACAGCGGCTCCTTTTGGGCCATCATTGGACCCGTTACAGCCGAAATAACCGGACTCGAGCTCTTCCCAGATAGTCTTTCTATGCTGTTCCTCCTCATCGTACCTCCTACGCTATGTAAGTGTCCTGTCAAGAATAAAGAGGTGATAAACAACGATCGTTCCTGAGACTAACCATCATAGTTTCGCCCGTCATCGCGGTTGGATTCGTCAACCTCGAAGGTGGCAACTACTTAGGCTGTCAACTGTTTGCAGGCTTCATGTTCATAGGCTCGGCTTTGTTCGTCTGGTTCTTACGCTGTATGAGATGCTTAGAACTTGACCGTGCCGTAGATGGCGAGGGAGTAAACATTTCCACGCCTATGAAAGGACAATTCCTAGAGAAGGCATGTCTACCCACAATTGTTAAACGTGATTGTATCAATCACATATATTTACTAACTCGAATAGGATACGGGTTATACCCGAAAAACATCAATCACATTTTATCAATCACATTTTTATTTAGAAGAGCATTTAGTTCAGAATAGACAGCAAAAGATAGGGGATATCATTGCGACAACCCCGAATATGATTATAGCACGGAAAATTGCAGTTGTGCGTGTTGTCGTCGCTGCCAAAGATACGCGCAAACAAAAGTGAAGTTCGCGCATAGACCACATCATACAGCCAGTAGGAGCGCGCCAAAGTTGCGACCGTTTGTTTACGTTACGCGAGAGACATTCCGGCACATCAGACATGTTTTATTATGCAGCAACACACAATGGATACATTCGAGAAAATATTCACACATCGACGAGATTGCCAGATCATTGTATGCAAAAGATGTCAATTTGCAGTCAGTCCAGCGAGTGTAAAGGGCCATATTCAGAGGAAACACAAAACCGTGACGAAAGAACAATGCGCGCAATGCGTTGCATTTATCAACAATTTATCGCAAATCGCGCGGAGTCCCGAAGAAGTGAAATATCCCAGCGCCAACAGTCCGGCAATCCCAGGTATACCGGTATATACGAATGGATTACGATGTGTTTTCCAAGGTCCCGCAGGCCAAGAATGCAATTACACATGTCGAGAGCGTAGTGGCATGCAGAAGCATTGCATAGAACACAATTACGAAAATCCACGCGGAAGGGGTCGGCCCACGGAAGACACGGATCGGAGCAGGTTATGGGTCGAAGATCAAACATGCCAGGAGTTGTTCAAATCGGGGAAATGGCGAAAGATATTCCCGGTCCAAGTAGTGTCACGTTCAGACCCAGTAGTCGCCGTCAACATCGTTACCGAGGCCAATGAATGGATGGATGAGTTGTTTACAGACATGGATCAGCAGCAAGAACGAGTCCGCACCGAACGCAACAGATACGAGCCGAATCCATGGTTGGAGCACACCGGATGGGAGCGTCATTTGACGAGCGATTGTCGACAATGGATCACGGAATTCGTCAAAGCCGAACCCAACACCAAAAAGTTGCAGGAACGATTGGGGGAGGATGATGAACGATTTGCCCCAGCCCAAGAGAAGGCATTATCGCGTGCATGCGAGGGCACCGTGTTGTTGATCCGCCGTTCGTTCCAGACCAGCCGTGTGGAGATTGTCGGGCGCCATGCATTGCATTGCGTCAATCGGAGGGAGAACGGTGCGCCGAACAATGACAAGCCATTTTACGGCAAACAAAAGATTCAGACGATCCGCAAATACGCCAACATATTCACGCAGATATTGAGGTATATTTGGAGAACGGCAAAAATGCCGGAGCGGCCAAAGTATCGATTAACGGATGTGCAGCAGCAGACATTGGCACGATTGCAGCACGCGGCGTCTGGACGGATTTCGAGCAGTCACGGGCGAGAGGACGTCATCCGAGCGAGTTCGGAGTTTTGGGTCGCAATGTTCGATCACGATTTGAAGGATAACGAATACGAGAACGCGATGTTGAGCGGGTTGGCCGTTTTGGGCACATGTGGGGAGAAAAACGGATGGGTGCCGGCCATATTTTACACGCCCACATTGGCCGCGATGATCACCAGCATGCGAGCCATCATCGTCCGCCGGGCATGGCGTGAGCGAATGGATTACATCGAGCAGCAAGTGAGCAATGGCGTGGACCATGACAAGGCCGAGCAAGATGCACCCGTGATCCATCATTTGGTGCAGCAGGACGTGGCAAAGTTCATGACCATGACGGAATATGGCGGTCAGCCCAGTCCCATCCAGACCATACACACCCAGAAGATGTACGGATTGAAGATACGATACACGACAAACGCGGATGGACAGGTAGGGTGGTCCGGGCCCGACCACGACGTCATTGTGGTGCGCAAAGTGCAGTTCAGTATGGGCCAGATCCGGACGGTAGTGCACGGGTTGTTAGCCACCACCCGCAAGCGGTTGGTAGAGCAGTTGATGTTCATGGTTCCCGGGGTCGGCGATTGGCGAGCAGAAGACATGCCGAGATTCGACATGGCCAGCATCGTTGACAACCACGCCATCATGGACGAGGGTTTCAGTTTCGTTCACGACGCCCGGAACCCGTGGCCCGTAGAAGGGAAACGATGGTTAGGGCAGCGGTTGTTCACCGAGGCCCACATCCGAGCACGATTCATGGAGGATATCGAGAGCCGAAAATTCAACCCCGACGCAGTAGAGTCGTATTTGCGGCAAGTGAGGAGATGGAAGGAGGAGATGTTGGTGTTGGTGCACATGTCGGCAGGGGCACCGGCCAGAGCCACGGAATTGGTCAGCGTGCAACAAGTCAACGGTGAGAATGCACGTTGCCACCGAGGCATCATGATCGACCAGGGCATGGTGGCGTTCATCACGTCGTACCACAAAGGATTCAGCGCAAGCCAAAGCCAGAAGTGCGTACACCGGTTCGTGCCACAGGAAGTGGGCGAATTGGTGGTGTATTATTTGTGGTTGATCGAGCCGTTCGTCCGAATTTTGCAGAGCAGTCGCGGCCAGATGACGTCCAGTCCATGGTTTTGGGAGCCAGCACCAGAAGAGGAGTGGGGAGACGAGGAAGAAGAGTGGGCAGAGGAAGACGAAGGCGAAGGGGAGAGAGATATGCCCGAGATGCCCGAAGATCAGAGCGCGGAAGCACGTTTCATCGAGCAGCAATCCACACCGACGGTCGCACGCAATTGCGATGGGTATTGGGAAACGAACCGAATACGCCGAGTGATGCGCAGAGAGAGCGAGAAGAGGATTGGCGTTCCCATTGGAACGTCGGATTGGCGACAAGCGTATCCGGAGATCCACCGCGAGTTCGCCATCAACCAGGACGTCGTGGGCACATTGAAGCGCATATACGATAACGAGAACCCGTTCAAACAGGGCATGGAGATGAGCGAGGAGCAGACGCGCGAGACGATACGCGCCAGGCAGTCCGGCCACAGCCCGCAGATGGAGGAGAGCATTTACGGGCGTCAGTTGCAGCAGAACCCGTTCGCCATGAGACGAGAGCAGGATGCGTTTCGCGAGGTGAGCGTGGATTGGCACCGATTCATGCAGTTCCCGTCGTCGTACGAGGTGCAGAATGTCAGTCCCGACATCAAGCGAAGGATCAAACAGGAGCAGGACAGCCGGAAATTCGAACGATGGCAGCAGATGCGGCAGGTTGACGTTGAAGGTCAGTTAAAGAGGATGTATGGAGCCCAAGCCCAGTTCCGCGGCAAACAACGAGAGGCATTAGATGCCATCGTCAGTGGCCAACCCCGGATCGTGGTCGTCATGCGAACCGGCGGTGGCAAGAGTTTGTTGTTCATGTTGCCGGCAGCAGCGTCGCGAGATGGAGTCACGATAGTCGTCATGCCGAAGATCATGTTGCAGGAAGACATGGCCGACCGGTGCCGCAAGGACGGAATCCGGTGCGCAATTTGGAGCGATGGTCGAGCGCCGCCGTACGATGCACAGATCGTGTTCGTTATTGCCGAGTCGGCCGTGTCACAGTCGTTCGCGGATTACATCAACGCGAAGATGTTGAACCAGCAGTTGGAGCGAGTCATCATAGACGAGTGCCATTCCGTGTTGCAATCGACCAAGAAGTTCCGCCCGAAGGTGTTGCAATTACGCGAATTGATCAGCCGGCAGACGCAGGTGGTGTGTTTGACAGCAACGTTGCCGCCACGGCGAGAGCCAGCATTCATGTCGACCATGGACATGCAGCCCAGCGAGGTCCGCATGATCCGAGAGTCCACCGTGCGACCAAACATTCGATACAGCGTGATCACGTACGACGGCGAGGTGGAGACGTTGCGGCACATCGTCAACGGCAAGTTGGCCCAGTACCCCGCCGAGGATCGCATCGTCGTTTATTGTCACAAGATCACAGAGATGCAATCATACGCCGATGAGATCGGGGGTGCCGTGTTTTACAGCGGCGTGGGAGAGATCGAGCGAAAGCGAGAGATCGTGGCGATGTTGACCGAGGGCGAAGAACGATTGTTTTGGTCGACGAGTGCGTTGGGAGAAGGGATCGACGCCAGCACCATCCGAGTGGTCATCCACGTCGGCGGCATCGACAAGTTGGATGATTTCGCACAACAGAGTGGACGAGCCGGGCGGGATGGCATCACCGCAAGCGAGAGCATCGTATTGCGGGCGCAGAGGGTGAACCAGCAAGGTCAACCGTATATGGTCAGGACGGGAGGGGAAGAGCCGGAGATGATGGAATATTTGGAGGGCAGGCGTTGTCGGAGGGCGGTGTTGGACGCCGACATGGACGGTGACATCACACGGACGAGTTGCCGCGCAGGCGAGCAGTTTTGCGACGTGTGTCGTGGCGAGGGTCGGAAGCGGATTCGTGTGCAGGTCAGGCAAGGGGAAGACCAGACCAAAAGGGCACGATTGCAAGACGTTACCCCCGCCAGACACCGGCAAGCAGCCCAGCAGCAGGCATGGCATATGACCGTACAGCGAGAGGAGGAGGAGCACGCAAGACAACAAGATGCACAGCAGCAGCAAAAGGAGGCACAGGGACGAGAAGCGGCCGAAGCGACATGGATGCAGGAGCAACGAGAACGAGATTCGATGCAGGCACAGCAACAGCACCGCAACGTCGTGTACAGCAGCATGGTGGAGCGATTGATCGAGTTGTTCGATCGTTGGAGGGTGGGTTGCAACATATGTCGGATCAACGGAAGGGCGGCGGGAAGAAAGGGTTGGCGGATATGCGGATGCACATCGGCAGAGGACCAAGAGCAAATAAGCAAGGCGTGCAATTGGTTGAGTGCCATACGATGGAAAGAGGCGTGGACGGCGTGCCAAAATTGTTGGGCACCACAAGCGATATGCCATTCGTGGGAAGCCGTACACGAGCATGGCCCGACGAGATACAGGAAAGGCGGGCAGGGGAGGTGTCAGTACCGGGGTTGTTTGATGGAAGCGGTGGCGATCATCATGTTCCACAGCGGCGATGAAGTCATGACGTGGATATTCGACGAGATCGAGAAGGCGGAAGGGAGATTGGAGGCACACGAATGGTTAGGCACGACGATCAAAGAGGACGGGGTGGAGATGAGCGGGATGGTGTGGTTGTTTCATCAATGGGCGGAAAGAGAGCGCGGAGTGTTACAGGAAGGAAAACGGCGGGGTTCGATGGATTCATGGACATTTTGAGAGAAGCATGCATGCACACGAATAGACGGTAGCAGAAAATTCACAAGTCCGTAATTGTTCGCGAGTGTTCCGTTAACGAGTGTCGAGTGTTCGGTTGGGTTTGTGGGTGGGGTACCCCACGGAGGCATAGGACGACACGAAGTGGCACGACAGGCAAGGCAGAAGGCAGAAGGCAGATGTCGAGGAAGGCATTAGGAAACGATAAGGAGATGTCGATGGAAGCATACAGGAACGATAGGGTGAGGGTTGACAGAGGTTCGGGTCGGCGGCGACGGGATATGTGGGTGGGATGCCCCACGAAGACATAGGACGGCACGAAGTGGCACGACAGGCAAGGGGATGTCGAGGAAGCAATCAGAAAGTGTCAGGGTGAGGGTTGAGGAGGATTGGGTATGTAGGTGGAATGCCCCACGGAGGCATAGGCCGGCACGAAGTGGCATGACGGAAAATTGGGAAGAGAGCAAGATGCACGGTTCGAAATGGTGGAAGAACGTTTGCGTGGTATGTCACAGTCAAGGGAGAGACAGCATGCACACAATCGACCGTTGCCCGTCAGGAGACAGCGTCAAGGCGGAGCGAGAACGCAAGTACGCACAACGAGCAGTCAAGTCCCCGCAGTCACGGGTTTGTGTTAGGATCTTGCGAGCCTAAGTGACTACCGTCACGTGAGTGTGAAGTCAGGTGACTAAGAGGTCGGTTTTGTACTCGGTGGAGAGGGCACGTGGCAGCGATGAAGTATTGAAGCAGAGGTTTGGTATTGTTGTATACCAAGCAGTCACTATGAACAATGAGTTGAACACAAGAGCACAGAAGTGATCTTGTCTTCCTATATACTAAAGAGATTCGTACTGTAGTTGCAGTGATCAGTGTGATCAGTGTGATCAGTGTGCTGAGCATACTGATCAAGCTGATCAGTGTCACGTGACTCGTGTCGCTGCTCAGTGAGGTCAAGCCCTCGTTCGGGCTGAGCAGTCCCCAGGTTACGCTTGCAAGCGTAATCCTGAGACTCGTCTGACACCGAATCGTAACACCATCCCCTTTCTAGTCTAGCTCAGTCCCTTGAGCTTATCATATGATCCGTAGGTTCCCCCAGCTTTCTTTCGTCATGGCTTCCCAAGATGCCTAGACAGTCGCAACCTTCCAGCACCATCCGTCGACACCGATTATACGAATTCATCGAATCCGCCGGCGAAGTCATGGTTAAGAAATGTTCGTCGTGCGACAAGCATGGCAGGGTCTGCAAGGTCCATGTCCGCTCTGGAAAGTGCAGTGAGTGCCTTCGTCGTGGCCAGAGGTGCGACGTGAAGGTGACTCAGTCCGAGTTCAAGAGGCTGGCTGAGGAGAAGAACAAATTGCGCCGGAGGATACAAGAGGCGCGGGATGAGCAGGAGGCTGCTATGAGGATCCATGAGAAGGCTCTCGAGGATCTGAAGATTGCTCGCGCGCGAGAAGAGAGACTGCGCCAGCAAATGGATTTGGTCGATCGCCGAGCAGAGGAGGCGATTGCGGTCGAGGAGAGGAGCATCGAGGAACAGGAGGCCGCTGAGGCGGCTGAGAACTCTGAGCTGCTTCCGAACGACATCACCACTGAGGGTCTTTCCCTGAACTTGTCTCCTGGCACTTGGAGTGCTCTGGAAGGGTACGGTGATGAGTTCTGGGAACTCCCCAGTCTTCTTCCAGCAGGAAGTTGAGCTTAGGTGTCCCTTGTGTATGAGGGTCCCATTGCCCTTCTAAACCTTCGAAGTTCCTGCTGACGGTCTTTGGCAGTCCTCTTTTCTGCTTTGCGAGCCTTACTTGCTCGTTGTTTCAGCCAGGCCGTAAACTTGGCCCTATTTTGTACATCAGGTCGAGCAAGGTCGACGTCCTTTTGGTTCCATCCTTTGATTACATCAACGGAGAGGTTTTCGTTTTCCGGTTTGTGGAACTCCTGGAGGTGTGTCAGGCAGTGTGTCAGGTTTTCTATTGGTTCCCAGGTGTTGTCCGAGTCTGGGTAGTTCTTCCATTTGATGAGGTAGCTGTGGCCGTCCCAGCAGCATATCCTCTCGAGGTCGTACCAGGTGTCGTCTGTTGTTTCTTCTTGGCCCTGGTAGTGGAATGTTGTTTGTAATGGTGTTTCTTTGTCTGCAGGTTCCAGCAGTGATATATGGAATACCGGGTGTATTTTGGCGTCTTTGGGAAGTCGTAGTCGGTAGTTCTGAGGGCCCTTTTGTTCCTCAATGAGAAACGGTCCGACCTTGACTTGATCGAGTTTTTTGGTGGGTCTTCGTGTTTTGAGATTCTTGGTCAGAAGATACACCTTATCCCCCTCTTTAAGCTGAGGTGCCGTTTTGCGTTTGTCTTGTAGGTACGCTGCAGTCTTCTTTTGCGCGTTCTTGATTCCATCACCGCAGGCATTGTGCATGTCTTTTAATTGTTTGGCGGCGATCATCGCGGCGTCGAGTTCGGGGCTGTCGTACGGTTTCATGAACAGGTTTGGGTCCTTGCCGAAGTTGGCGAAGAATGGGGATGTACCAATAGATTCGGCATACGCATTATTGAGCGCAATCTGTGCCATTGGTAACAAAGAGACCCAGTTATCCTGCGCGTGGTTAACGTAGTGTCGCAAGTAGACTTCGAGCGTCTGATTCATGCGTTCCGTCTGTCCATCCGTAGTAGGGTGGAAGGCCGTTGACAGTTTGAGTTTGATGCCGAGAGTAGCAATGAGCGTTTTCCAGAATGCTGAAGTGAAGAGTTTATCCCTGTCACTGATGATTGATTTGGGCATACCGTGGTATCGGATGATCCTGTCGACGAAAACAATTGCGAGGGATTGTACTGTGTAGTCCTCGTTGTACGGAATGAAGTGAGTGTACTTCGTGAGTCGGTCTACAACGACGAATATCGAGTCATAGCGATTTCCTGTTGGCTCGTCGACGGATCCTGGTAACTTCGTGATAAAGTCCATGGTAATTTCGTCCCAGGGCTTCTCTGGAGGGTCGATGAACTGTATGTGTCCGTATTTGGCGTGTCGCTCCGCCTTGTTTTGTTGGCATTTCAGACATTGTTTGATGTATGTGGTGACCTTCTGTTTCATTTGAGGAAAGGTGAAATTTCTTTGAATGAGTTCGACTGTTTTCGCGATTCCGGGGTGTCCTTGTACCGGGTCGTCATGATGTTGTCTGATACAGTCTTGTTCCTGTCCTGGTTGGACATTGAATTTCCCTTGAATGATTGGGAATTCTTCCGTGTCGTCCTGGAGTATTCGTAGTACGTTCCCAAAGTCCTTGACGTTGGCACTGAGGCTTCCGTCTTTGTTCGTCTTGAGGATGCTGTGCTCGAATATCTCCTTAGTCTCCATGTAATCTGGTCGTCTGCTAAGCCTGTCGGCTCTGTCGTTGTCTTTTCCTGGAGTGTACACTATTCTGAACTTGTGTTGCCCGAGAAGTTGAGACCATCGGACCTGCCGTCGGTTCAACTCCTTCGTCGTGGTGAACGTGGTCAAGTTCTTGTGGTCAGAGTATACCACCACGTCTGGTGCCCCTTCCACATACACTCTCCAGTGTTGTATTGAGACAACTACAGCAAGTAGCTCCTTGTCATGGATGTCGTAGTTTTGTTCCGCGGGAGTCATTTTGCGTGAGTAATATGCCAGAGGGTGTCTGTTGCCGTTGTGTTCTTGAGTCAGGCATGCACCAATGGCGAGATCTGAAGCATCGGTTTCGATTTGAATTGGTAGTTTGGAATCGAATATGCGCAGTGTTGGTGATTTGGTGCACATGTCCTTTAGTGTTCGGAATGCCGTTTCCTGGTCCTTGGTCCATTTGAATGGTTCATCCTTCCTTGTGAGTTTCGTTAAGGGAATTGCAACCTTGGAGTAGTTCGGGATGAATTTCCGGTTGTAGTTTGCAAGTCCTAAGAATGATTGGATGTCCTTGACAGATTTGGGTGTTGGCCATTCTTCAACCGATCGTGTCTTTTCCGGATCGATCTTAATTCCGTCGGTGCCAATGATGAATCCGAGGAATTTGACGCTTTTCTTGTGGAATTCGCATTTCTCGGGTGCTGTCTTGAATGTTGTCGTGCTGAGACGTTCGAACACCGCTTGTACGTCCCTGACATGTTGTTCGAGAGATCCTGTCGTGAAGACCAGGATGTCGTCGACATAAGCAAGTACCGTGATGTCAAGAAGATCCCGAAGGGTGTCGTTGATCATTTGTTGCATTGTGGCAGGTGCGTTAGTCAGTCCCATAGGCATCACAGTGAACTCATAGAGTCCGTACCGTGACCTGAATGCGGTCTTCCATTCTTCTCCTTCAGCCATTCGTATGCTGTAGAAGGCGTCTCGTAAGTCGATTTTGGTGAACCAGTCGGCTCCGGTGAGCCTGTCCGTTGCTTCTTCGATATTCGGTAGCGGGTACCTGTTTTTGATGGTGATCTCGTTCAGTTTGCGATAATCCTGAACTTTTCGCTTCTTCCCGTTTGGTTTTGGAACAAAGAATGTTGGCGAGGCGGCTGGGGATTTGGATTTCCGAATCCAGCCCTTCTTCTCGTATTTGTCCAACCATTCCCTCTCGGCCTTGAGCTCTTCTGCTGATAGTGGATATAGGGGTCCCCATGGAGGCTCTTTTCCTGGCTCGAGATCAATCTTGTGGTCCCATGGTTGATGTTTAGGCAAGGAAAATCCTTCGTCCTCTTCAAAGAGTTTCTTCCACTTGTGATACTCTTTGGGTAAGTCCAGTGGTGCGTGAGGTCCACTCGTGCTCCTGACATTGTCTTGATCTGATTGACCCGAATCAGTATCCGTCGGAGGTGGAAGTGCATCCGCGATCTTCCTGTTCGACTGGGCTTGTCGTCTGATGTTGTTAAGCTCCTTAGTCTCATCTTCCGTCGTCCGCTGTCGACGTGAAGGGAAGGCAATAGCCACGCAGCTACACCTATCAAATCTGAGTACTCTTCTCCCCCAGTCTATTGTGGGGTTGTGCCATTCCAACCAAGGTATCCCCAGGACTATGTCGTGATTGGCCATTTCGACAACGTCCAAGGAGGTGTCCTCGAGGTGCTGTTGGTAGGCAAGCCTGATCGTGTCCGTCTCACGATTCACATCTGGTAGAGCTGAGCCATCAACAGCTCGCAGCTCATACACGGCTTTCTTCTTTCGGGTGGCGATCCCGTGTTGTTGCACAAATCGTTCCGAGATGAAGCATCCGTTGGCGCCGGAGTCTATCATCACGAACGTTTGAATGTTGTTGACGGTGAATGGTAGTCGTAGAAGTCCTGTGTCTGTTATTGAAGCTTGCATGTTGTTACACTCCCGTCGATCGCTTCCGTCGGCGGGGTGAACTAGTTTTCCGACTGTTCGCCGCGAGGGGCGTGTCCATGGTCTTTGGAGGTGTTGGGAGGATACCCGTGTAGTTCGAGGGCATTCTTGTAGTGGATCTCCCAATCCTTCGGAACCCACTTGCTAAGATCAGCCATCGAGCCTTGTACATGTTTGATGGTGCTTAGTGCACGAGTGTAGTCGTTGTTGAACTCGTCTTGTGTCATGAGGTAGGTTGCCGCTGTTTGTGCCATGTGCATTTCCTTGTACAGGTGCTTGACTTTAGTCGTGCAGTCTCGCATTGATTTGTTGAAAAATGTTCCGTCAGGTGCGATGTACCCGTTTGGGGTGAAGTCGCTTCCAATTGGTGGAACATCCTGTACAAAGGTTTTTGCGTCGTACGTGATTGGTACAAGTCGGTGGTTCCAGAATTCTGTGCGGATTCGTTTGAGCATTACGTCGAAATAGAATGGGTGCAAGTATGTCTTTCCGTTCTGTATAGGGAAAGCCTTCTTGTGGTTCCTTGCAATTAGCTTGATGAGCTTGATGACGGGTTTGCTGGCCTCGGCGGCGAACTGAATGTGGTTGGCATCGAATTCGTCGTCGAGCTCGTCATCCGTGCTGTCGTCTTCAGATTCTTCTGGGGTGCTCAGGTGTTGTGTTTCCGCTTCGGTGGACTCGTCCATCTGTTCTGGTTCTTCGACGATCTCGCCTTCTTCTAAGGCAGATGTCTCTTCATGCTTCTTGATGGTAGGAACAGGGGTTCCGGGCCTTATGTTGTTGATTCTTGCCTGATCATTGACATAGGCGTGGATGCGCTGAGTTTCGTCCTCATTGTGCGCCCATCCCTTTCCTTCCTCGTTCTGAATGATGACTTTCCTGTTGCTGGTTTCCTTTTCATCCCGGTGGATTTCGCAGTCATTGCTTGCGCATTCGGTCCAGTCAAGGATTCCATGATCCGGGTGAGTGTGGTTGCAAACAGGTGGTATTCCGTCCTCCAGTTCTTCCTGCTTTGCTGCTTCGTGCGTAATGCATCCCTTGTGAATGCACTGTCGCCAATCCGTAGTGAAATGTCTGGGGTGGTGCGGATTGTTCGGTGATCGGTAAGCGTCGCGGAGTTCCTTCCGTTCCTGTTGGATGGTGGTTTGACGGGGTACCGTGCTCGAGGTCCATCCGTAGATCCTCTGACCATTGTCTGAAGTGGTCTTTTGAGCAGGTCTGATCATCATGTTGAGTTCTCGAACCTTCATTGGTATTCCTGTGAATCCAAGGTGTGCAAATTCACAGCCTTTCCATCTGCAGGCAGCTTTGCTCAGCATGTAGTGGAAATAGGCCTGTTGCTTTTCTTGTTCATGGTATACACAGTTGTCATCGTAGCATTGAGCACCTTCGTTGAGTTTCCTGGGATCGTGTACCGCTGGGGGTACATAGACTTCTTCTCTTCCCATGAATCTGCCCTTGGCGTCGTGCTGCATGTACGTGACATTGAGTTCCTTTGGGGTTCGAGTGATGGTGTTAAACTGCGTCCTCTGCACCTTGCCTGAGGAACGGCAGTCGCGTTTCATGTGGCCTTCCTTGCCACATCCGTAACAGGTGATTGACTTCTTTCCTGAACGATTGTTCTGTTGCTTCTTCTGGCCCGGCTTTCGACCTTTCTGGGTCGCGGAGAGGTCCATGGGGTCGCCGGCGGAGTGATTGTTCTTGATGCCGCCGTTGAACCCAAAAGTTCCGCGAGGATTGAAGCTGTGCTTCTTTTCCATAGCTCGTTCGTAGAGCTTGTCGTCGATGTCGATAGCCGTCCGGATCAGTACATCCAATGTTTCGATGATCCCACCATTGCGCATGAGTTCGTCCTTGACGTTTTCCTTGAGGCCGCGTCGGAACATAGTCATGAGTGCATTGTTGTCCCATTCGGTGACAACAGCGTACTCCTGGAACTTGATTGCGTATTCCGAGGCCGAGGATTTCTGGCGCAGGTGTTGGATGACTCGAATTGCCGTTTCCTTGTCGTTGGTTACTCCGAAGACAAGTCTCATGTTTTCCTTGAGAGTGTTGAGGTCGGCAAAGAGTCCATTGGTGTCGCCGTCCACGGGTCCGTCTTCAAGGAACTTGTGGAGGTAGGGTTTGATCCAGTGTTGAGCGCGTCCACGAAGGAACGTAGTAGCGAAGAGGGTCTTCTTCTCCTTTGCCACAGGAGTGAAGAGGAAGTACATTTGGATCTGGTGGAACCAGTCCTCAAGCTTCTCACGATCTCCATAGTACAGATCCGGTTTCTGCACCTTGGAGTCGTCCCTGGTGTTGCCACGGCGCTCGTCGCCAATATCACTTCCAGCGATGCTGTTGGGTGCCATCCTGAGGGTGTTCAAAGTTGTTAGGATCTTGCGAGCCTAAGTGACTACCGTCACGTGAGTGTGAAGTCAGGTGACTAAGAGGTCGGTTTTGTACTCGGTGGAGAGGGCACGTGGCAGCGATGAAGTATTGAAGCAGAGGTTTGGTATTGTTGTATACCAAGCAGTCACTATGAACAATGAGTTGAACACAAGAGCACAGAAGTGATCTTGTCTTCCTATATACTAAAGAGATTCGTACTGTAGTTGCAGTGATCAGTGTGATCA